>CM041297.1:112838276-113438276 GCA_023052935.1 Piezodorus guildinii | reverse complement strand
TATATTATACATGTGTATTACTGTTCTTATGTTCAAAAACGATAAATTGCATTTTTTTTCAATATTTTTTCTGTTTTCTTCTTTAGTTGGGTATTGAAATCATTCAATTTATATATTTACCTGTTTTTTATCAGTGGTAACAAGATAATATAGTTATTTTTATAGGATCAACAAAATTAAAGGTATTTTAGATGATGAAAATTTAATATATCGGCATTTGAGCCCTGTCAGACCATTTTAATCAGAATGAAACCTACATGATATTAAAGCCCATTAAATTTTACATCGCTATAGCGAGTTTAATCAAAATCGTCAAAACCGTTTTAGAGAAAATCGTAAAAAGGTGCAAAATGCATAGTATAAAGTGGCTCTTCTGGTAAGCTGGTTTTGATGAAAAAGATTTCGTAACATTCGGGCGTATAGTTGTCTTAAATATGAAATTTCAGTTTCATAGGGCTTTTCGTTTTAGCCTGGGAGTTACCACACACACACAGACCTTTTTGCGGGACTTGGTTTTTTGGACTCAAGGGACCGTTGAAAACTAGAATTCGAAAATTTTCACGATCGCAATACTTTCCCTTACTATATATAGTAAGTGAAAATAAAAATGTTTTCAATTTTATCGGCAGTTCCAATGAATACCTGAATCTATTTTTTTTTTCTGCTATCAGACCTACAGTTTCGTATACCTATAATTTTCAAAAACACAGTGTTTCTCATTGTGATGTAGCCCTTAAGCCTCCTCTTAACTTAGTCGCTGCGTACAATTGCTAACTGGACCGTGAACCACTAATCCTGATAAATGCTCCTACACTTCTAGGGTTAAAGGTTTAAACCGCGTTCCTAAGAATATTTCTGTTCTATAAGGCATTGCGGTCAACACCGCGCATGTTCTGCGGTACCTGCTTGATACTGTTCAATAGGCAAAAAAACTGCCAACCGATATAATAAAAAGTGTATCCCATTTTCTTTCACGTTTTTTTTTTTCATTATACAGCGATAGAATTTTTTTATTTTTTATTTCACTGCCATTTAATTATGAAATATTACAAATATAAAAATAAAAGCATAAAAAAATTAATTCCATAAACTAATAACGTGAAAGTAAAGTACAACTTTGGTCGCAAGTAAATACAATTAATCACTGATTCGATGGAGCAGGGTCAATTAATTTTGAAAGCAAAGTTTGATATATGCGGACTTCTAAGGGATATCAAAACTTCTCTTTTAAAAATAAATTTTTCCATTAAATAAAAAAAAGTCAATGTTGGCTTTTAGTATATTCAGATGAACTGCCGATATTATATTTCAAAATATAGGGAAAAAAAATTATACATGAAGTGGTTTTCAATATTCTGGGGACTGTAATCAATCAGAGTAAAATAAGACTTTGTTTTTGCTATTTTTGTTGGTTTTATTAATACAAACAGACCCTTTGAAATTCAAAGAAGTAGTACATAATGATATTGGTAATTTTTGATTGTGTAGAGGCACTTATAATTTTTTTTTAATGAATGAAACAAAATCCACTTAAACGAATCACTAAAAATGGGTAGAAAAGAAAGTTTATTGATAATAGTTGAAGAGATAAACATTATTCCATTTTTTTTTTCTTTAATGCTTAAGAATCTGAATTGAAATAATATGTTATAATTTAAAATGGCTAGTCATAAAGACCGACTTTCTACGTATAGACTATGTACTAAATTAATTAATGGCACATACATATATAATATAAAAGGTTCATTAGTAATGGAGAAGGTCAACAAATAAATTGAAAACATTCTTCACTATCGGTACCCACAGCTTCCATGGAATTTTAAATATGAGAATAATAGTGAAATCATATATATCACTGCTGGTAAAAAGGGGGAAAAAATATTGAATCAAGTTTTTAAAATTATTAATATAACTTTTATTTATTTCAATTTATTTATAAATCACAGATAAGCAAAATATGGTGTCAGCTAATTTTTTTTTTTAATGATTGCCTGACATCACATAATTAGATTGAGGATTTGCTTATTTTAGTGGTTTTGTCCTGACTTCAAAGGATATCTGTGGCAAATTAGATTAAATTAAGAACATAGGATGGGCGGACAAAACAAATATTACGAGGATTTCGTTTACGCTCTGTCCATTAAAATTACAAACTTGTATTTTTTTCCCTTTCTAAATATAGCTAAATCTTTCAAGTTGAGATTTGTAATTCAAAATTTCATAATTTAGTTTTAACCATTTACAATGGGGAAGAAACCAGGTAGATGATCAGGGTTTGAAAAAAAAAATAAAAAAATAATAATATATATATATATATATATATATATATATATATATATATATATATATATATTATATCAACTCATTTTGCAGACGTTTTGAGAATAACAAAATTAATTATTGAGTGACGTTTTAGTACGCATGTAAAATTAAATTTTTAACGAAACCATTTTCCAAGAACACATATTTTTCATCTATATATAAAGTGCTAGATTAATTTTTGTGTTTAATTCAGCTTAATTTTAAATTATTTAAATTTATGTTAAGTAAGAGTTTGTCTTATTAAAATCTAATAGATTTATAAGTATATATCTGTTTCACATTAAAAAGTTCTAGCTAAGAACTATTACTGCTGGTATTAACTCAAACATAAGAAATCATCTGATGAAGGATATGATAGAATATGAATTCTCCCTCTTTTCTGGGTAGTTGTTAGAAATACAATGTATGCAGTTTAATAAAGGGTTGAATATGGCGGAAGGAGGTTTATTGACAATAAAGCAATGTTCCCGAAATTCATCTTTAATATATGATCGGATAAAGTTAGGCTCTTATATGAAGTATACATGTCCGATATTGTGCCGCCTTTGATAGAGTTTGGTAAGTTAGTACTATTCCTCTCGAGCGAACCAGGCAGGAGAATACCCAGTAGCATCTCAATTCATCCCTGTTATTATAGCGGAGAATGCTGTATATTGGATACTACAGCCAATAAAAACACTGAAAGAAATAAAAATGTTTTCTTTGTGTTATAAAAATATCGCTTTATTCTATAATAGAAACATAAATTTTTTTTTCTTTTTTAGTTGGAACTGTTTTAAATCTTTACTTTAATTTAAGATAAGTCGAAGCAATACATAAGCGTTTTTATTTTACTTTTATTTTTTACATTTACCTCGTCTTTGAGGCTATAAAGGGATTTCTCGAGCCAGGGGGTGAGGGCAGGGGATAATTCTAAGATAAAAAAAAAACCCAGAACCGAGACGATAACTCGTAATTATATGGTTTAAATTTCTGATCCTCTGTGGTCAGACGAGCGCTAACCCACTCAGCCCCGCTCCAAACACATAAGCGCCTTGTATGATAAAAGACACAAATTATATAATAAAAGAGCTGTTTTCTCGTATGTAAAGTAATATACAATCAATATCCATAACAAATATTCAATCAAATTCATAATTTTTTCAGTCAAATTCATAATTTTTTCAGTCAAATTCATAATTTTTTTAATCAAATTCATAATTTTTTAGTCAATTTTATAATTTCTTGTACCCATTTTGTACAGTCAATTTAATGAGGTTTTACTACCAAGAACTTAACATTTTTATTAAATCTTGTTGTTGTTTATCCATTTAACGTCACTTTATGTTACTGTGCTTAATCCGACGGTGCAGCGGGAGTCTTAAGTTTTGCCTATCCAGGATTACTTAAGATAAGGATCTTTTACCAGTTCCACTTTTTAAATCTTTTAAGAGACACCTGTGGTGCACAAATATAAGGCGATCTGCTGGTTTTGGACTTGCGACCTTAAGTATAGAAGGCTGTTATGCTAGCCAACTACTCCACAGGTGACCCTCAATGCATCTTAAGTAATCCTGGATAGGCAAAACTTAAGGCTCCCGCTGCACCGTCGGATTAAGCACAGTAACATAAAGTGACGTTAAATGGATAAACAACAACAAGGTTTAATAAAAATGTTAAGTTCTTGGTAGCAAAACCTCATTAAATTGACTGTATAAAATGGGAACAAGAAATTCTGAAATTGACTGAAAAAAATTATGAATTTGAGTGAAAAAATTATGAATTTGATTGAAAAAAGCTATATACGACACTGTGCTACTGTGGCTAATTGGACGATGCTGGAATAGGAATTTTAAATTTTGCCTGTCCAAGTTTAATTAGGATAAGGATCATTAACGAGTTACGGACATCGCTCGGGGCCACCACTTTACGTCCCTTCGAAGGACATAATAACCAAGGATTTTTTACTTTTTCTTTCAAAATGTTAGGACTATCTGCCAGGTTCGAACTTGAGATTTTCGGCAATGAAGGCTTTAATGCTAGACACTACACCACATGTGAACTTCAATTGAAATATTGGAAACATATGTAGGAGTTTAACGACTGAAAGTACTGTAATCATTTTTCTTCCATATCGTCAAAGTCGATCATTTTCGAATATAAATATAGATATAGAACAACAATAATTTTAATAAAAAAACGTAATACACATAACTACAGCTTCTTGGTACGTAAACAACCAAATCATTCATAAATACTTACAACAATCAACAATCGACTAACAGGTACGAACTGTCTATTCCCTTTTTCATAGCGAACAACAGACACGAATATAAACTTATAAATGGCGTAGTGATAATAGAAATTCCTATTAGAATAAGGTTGAAAAGGAGCTGGTTGAGAGTCGTTCTTTGCTAAATTAAATCCCTGGTGGCTGCTGGGGTGTTTCTATCCCCATGTCTACCATCTCCTGCTAGTGAATATATTTAGTAATAACTGATTATAAAAAAATATCTAGTGACAGGTACGAATTAAGAGTAAAATAATAAAAAGAAATAAATCAAGAGGTGGGGCGGGGTAGGTGAGCGGGTTAGCGCGCGTTGCTTTACACAGAGGACCAAATAATTTGAAACCAAATAATTCAGCATTAATCCCCCACCCTCACCACCCATGACCCGAGAAACGTATAGCCTTCAAATGCAAGGTAGAGATGTAAAAAAAAAAAAAAAACTAAATAAATTTAAAAAAAACCAAGAGGTCAAAATTATGTAATACAATTTCAGATAGTTTTAATATAAAAATAAAATAAAATTAAAGTATAATCATCTAGTATTTAATTTAATTTGAAGAAATAAATATCTAATAAAATAATTAAAACTTATCCATTTAAATATAATCTTCTTTTAGAGGTCAGAGGAATGTAAAATTTGCATTCCGACATGAAAGATGTATAACAAGATAGTAATAGCGTTTTTTAGAATATCCATTCAGTGAATAATCTATTATTAACCAAAAAATACAATTCAAATGAATACAAGAACAAACAGGACAATATGCTGAAAATAACTGTGATATGAAGACTTTTCAGGTACATCATTTAACCAAGATACTAATGATATCTTCCTGCATTAAGTTGCTAAAATATACATTATTGTACCAATATCTATTTTAAACCATATTGTAAAACGCTGTAAAGTAAGAAGAGTTAAAAATTATAAAATATAAACCGACTAACGAAAAAACGATAAATCAGATCAATTTCAATATCCCATTATACAATTTATGGAGTTAATCTTATTTTGTAGAAATATTCACGCAATTATTGGCTGCATGAAATTTCATTACCGAAATTGCTTCGTGCAACCAGGGCTATATTAATTCGCAGAACCAGAGTCGAATTCGGAGCAGTTAAGTGCCAGAAGACCTTTTCCATTTAGTAATTAGTAATCAAGTACACAAAGACCAGTGGTCCAATAACCACAGGAGAACCTCAGAGTGGTCCAAAAGAAGGTCTTTTTATTTGAAGATGAATAATGTAAGGACTAAATATAATAAAGTATGTATTCTACTTTATTTAATTATTTTTTGTCCTCTTTATAAATCAAAATAATATTCTCATAGCCTTAAAATATTAGTTAAAATCTTAATTAAGGTCAAATGTAATTTTAATGTGCTAAATATCCTAGTGAATAAAAAAAACGATCTTTTATCTCCACATCGCTACGAAAGATTTTTGATTGAGGGATTAAAAACACAGATTAAAAATAAATTGATTTATTTAACATTTCAATGTCCAACGTTTAATTTCTTTTTTTCTTTTTTTTTTGTATGTTCAAACGCTCAGTATTGTTTTGATTTTTTTTTTGCCCTCTGGGGAGGGAAAATCTCCAGGGAATGGGAATCAGAGAGGCCAGATGTATAAATATATATTAAAAAAACAGCAACATAAACACGTTCAAAATATACTGGAAAAAATATTTAAAATAAACTTGAAAACTCTTACTAACGATATTTTATATAACTAAAGATAAGAAACTAAAACGTTTGTAGAAAATCGTCCAATAATCTTGATTAAAGGTAAATTACATTGTTTTTTTTTTTGTTTTTTTCTTACCCTCTGGTTTTATTTTCGATCAAAATACAAATACAAATGTAATATGTATAGATGTCACATTTGTCCTTCTCTTACCCGGAGGTATTCTAAAGAGGATTGCTATATGCGCTGGATGCACTAGTAATCTTTCAAGGGCTTCTTCTATGCCTTTATTTATCCATTGCAAAATGGGAGGGACCATTCTTCAGGGTTTATATTTAATAACCACCTCTTTTGACTTTATTTTTTATATGTTTGGGATGAAAGGCGAGCTAATTAGGTTGGCAGTTGAATATTTTTATTTTTTTAAATAGAGAAAACTGGTTATTGTTAATCTAAAGAGAAGTCCTTCCACTACTTTCTTTGCCTTTAAGGGTCTAGTCTCTCTACCGAAATATTTTGAAACACCGTTGAACAGTGCATTTATTAATGCTGCCCTTGCCTTAGACTTGATTGATGTTTCTGGCTATCTGGATCCTGTTTCGGCCAAATTATTATACAACAACTCAATAGTACAATATAAACAAGGGCTAAGGGTTCTGTGCATTGAGGTGCTCTCGTAAAGACCTAAGTTAACCTATCTAACCAATAAAGTAGTAACTTGATTAAATCACTTCTTCTTCTCTTTTAGCTTTGGTCTTGAGCCTTTCAGCGTGGAAATAGTCCAACCCAGGATCTCCATCTCTCTCTGTCTCCTGCAAGATTCTTTATCTCCTGCATTGTCTTGCCTCTCGCTTGCCCCAACTTGGTAATGTAGTCATCGTAGCTAAGCCTAGGTCTTCCTCTAGGTCTAGTGCTTACTGGGTTTGCCCCTATAATTTGCGTGGGTCACAATCCTGGTTCATCCTACACACATGCCCGTACCACCCTAACTGTCTCTTTTCTAGGGTTTCCTTCATTGCAGAAATGTGTAATTATTCCCTTATTGTTTCATTCCTAATCCTATCCCTGCGGGTTTCGGAAGCCACTCTGCGCAAGTATTTCATGTCTGCCGCTGTTATAGGGCTCCATTTGTTGTCCGGGAGTACCTAGCTCTCTGCTTCGTACAGTAGAACAGGCATATATACGGCCTTAAATATGTGGAGCTTGACGTCTTTTCTTGACCTCTCTCTTTCCTACTACTGTGTTGCTGATGGAATAGTATATATTATTAGCTTTTCCTACCCTGTGGGATATTTCAGGTTGTATTTTTCCATTTCCGCTTATCACAGTTCCAAGGTAGAATAACTCATTAACCACTTCAAGCTCCTCGTCTTTGCATATAATGTAGATTTGTTCGGGCTGTCGTCCCAAATGTAAGATTTTGCTTTTTCTGGCTTTAATAATCATACCTTTCCGTCCTAATTCTGCCCACTCCATTAGGGCTTGTTGGAGCTTAACGCTAGAGTCAGTGATACGGACTATGTCATCGGCATACACCATTACTTGTGCCTGTATGGTTCTCATATTCCAATGACCAACCACCGCTCTTGCTGTTCTTCTCTTGCAAATCTTTATTTTTTCATCTATAAAGATGATGAACAGTAGAGGGCTGAGGTACCCCCTGCTTTACTCCTTTTGCCATCGGAAAGCTCTTCGACTCGAGACCGTTAATTCTTACAATGCCCTTTGGTGCCTGGTATGTTGAGTTTAAGGCGAATAACAAACCAGCCGGCACGTTCTTTACTCTCAGGGCGTACCATATTCCTCTCTAGGTACTGAGTCAAACGCAGCTTTAATGTCCAGAAAAGCAAGGTATAAGTTTTTATTTCGATCCCAGGATTTCTCTATTAACATCCTCAAAGCAAAGATATGGTCTTGGGTTTGGCGTCCAGGGCGAATAGCTGCATTCTCGTTTTCCAGATTATCTTCGACAAAAAGTCTCAGCTTCTCTTCCAGAATTGAGGTATTATTTTATATACGACCTGAGAGAGACATATCGGTCCATAGATAGCGCATTCGCTTGTGCTTTCCTTCTTAGTGAATAATAATGTTATATTCCCATTCATTAGGAATTTTCTTTTCCTCATAAATTTTTTGCAAAAGGTGCAGTACCTTAATCATCTCCCTTCCGGCGTGTTTCATGAATTCTGGAGATATGTTGTCCCTTCTTGCTGATTGAATCACGCATTCAAATAATAAATATTTTTATACTATAACCAAATTGCGGAGTTTATTTAAGTTTCGATACCTCTAACATATATTGAATAAAGTCTATATACTTCGGGCGGTTACCTTGCAGTTAATTTTAAGATGGTACAATAAATTCCTGAGGGCACCGTAACGTACGAACTACCAGAGTAAATTTACATCCTTATCGGGGAGGAGCCTATATAACCAAAAGGGGCAAGATTTACGATAATATCTCTGTTAAATCACCGATACTTTAATCCGAAAATATTACAAAGAGCCCTGGAGACAGTATTTTCGGAAGGGCCTATAAGATTGGGGAAGGGTCGATATGTTGGGAGTAAGGAATGAATTTTATTAGAGGGAGGAAGGGGCATTAGGTATTCAGGTGGGGGGGCCTGAGGTCCTGTCTCATCGAAGGCCGGGGATCTTTTTAAAAATTTATCTCCAGGACTCTCCGGAGGGAGATTAATGTGGCTGGAGGATATCTGAGAAAGCTGGAGGCTCTCGGCGACCTTTTCAACGACTTTATCTCCTTCCTGCCTCCTTTGTCCGTGTTTAATGTAGCCTCTGCTCTTTTGTCCCCCGCCAAGTGTAAAAATTATCAACTCTTCGCATTAGGGTCATTATTACAGGGTGGAAAGGCTGGAAGCAAGCACATTAGCCCGAGGTCTATCTATGAGTAATGATGTTATAAAACGTGTTTAAAAATAAAATTAAAGGTCACGTGTGGTGTAGTGGTTATCATAACAGCCTTCTATGCTCAAAGTCGCCCTAGTATTTTTTGATGGGAGTAAAAACATAAAAAAAAAAAAAAAAGAAAAACATAAATAAATGTATATATTGAAATCTACTGATGCGTTACATGAAAAAATGATGCAAACTATTACACAGTAGTATATGGTATTATACTTTATCATAACGTATTCCTGTACATATAACATATAAGCAATTATCCTGAGGGTAAAGAAAAAAGAATTATCTTCAAAAATACTGGTTAAAAAGAATATTTATGGACATAAATTAAAGAAATAATATATTTATTTTTACAATTAATCGCAGTGCCCTGGATCTAAACTACACATATTTTCTCTATCTTCAAAAATATTGTTTCCTCATTCTAAACACTACAAACATACTCCACACATTTCTCTTCCTCTGTCTTGAGAAATAACTGCGTTATGTACACACACACACACACAGATATATATATATATATATATATATATATATATATATATATATATATATATATATATAGTTCTTAAATTACGGATCTACTGATGTAAAACATTTTTAATCAACCACTACTTTGTAATGAATTGAATGATATCAATATTGAGATTCCATGATCATCTCCGTGTGGTCAAGTATTTTTTTTCTACCATAGATCGAATGTGTAGGTCGAGTGGTTTCGGAGAAAATTTATGGAATACGCGGAATGCAAACACACGGATTTTTTTATTCAATATTTTGACTCTTTATTTTACTTGAAACGTGAAACCTTAAAGTTTGAGAGGAGGGATTTTATTTATTTATTATTACTTTTTTTTTTCGCAGCTTTCAATGGTGCATCACAGAAAATAATAAACGAAAAGTAAATATCATCTGTTTTAGTAAACGATATTATAGTGTATATTAATATATTATATTTCCACGTTATAATTTAATAAGCATGTCAAAACATAAAAATCTTTTTTTTTTAAAAACACTACAATTCTCTTATGGTTTTTTATTAAAAATGCTTGAATATAAGGTTTTACTTCAGAGTAATCATAATCTCATATATCAGTTAATTTTAGCTATCAGTTCAACTTCGAATAAGCACAAATATGGCTTGTTTTCTATAAAAATCAAATTAAAAAATAAAAAATAATAATCTGGCTGGGTGAGTATTGTCTTTAATCTGTTATACTTTTGATGAAAATCTCTCGTGTGTAAAAATCTTAAAATTACATTAGGGTTTGAACCCGTTACCTTTGGCATGGGAGGCTGTTATGCTAGCCACCCAGCTACAAGTGATCTCTGAGTGGAATTAATTCATTATTAGAATGTTTTAATAATAATCAAATAATTATTAATAAGCCTTTGCCGGCAAAAGTTAGAAATGTGTGTATCTAAACTCCTTTAAAACTTCCCCTGTGCAACCCGCGATACCCCATGAACTTTCTAGATCCCAGTACTGGCACTACCAGGCACCTTTCCCTTGTCGAAGACTGGTTTAATGCCTAGCGTATTAAGGTGAACGAAATAAAATACACACACGTCACCTTCACCCTTCGACGAAAATCCTGCCCAACAGTTAAATTCAATTCCATACCGCTTCCTTCCTCAGACACAATTCGGTATCTGGGCTTTTCACTAGACAAAAGACTGACGTGGAACCCACATACAAGACTTAAAAGAAAAGAACTCAACCGCCGATTCGGCCAGTTATACAGTCTACTAAACAGAAAATCGCTCCTCTTACAGTTGACAACAAATTACTAATATACAAGACATAACTGAAACCTATATGGACCTACGGACTTCAACTGTGTGGGACAGCTAAATATTTTAACATCAAACGCATCCAATCCAAAGTCCTACGAACAATAGTTAATGCTCCCTATTATGTTTCCAACTGTACCTTACACCACGACCATAATATCACATTTATTTTAGACCTGGTGCCATCCAAATTTTCCTAATTCCATCAGAACCTTCTTCACCATCCTAATCCAATAGCTCAATCGCTCTCCAGCTCCACCCACCCTTACAATCCTCCACGAAGATTGAAATGGCAGTGGCCCCGCGACGTTCTGTAAACATTTATACTGGAGTTCTGACACTGGTCAGATCCTCCACTCATGTACTGTATGGTTGTATGAATGTGGTGTCATATCACTATTACTATTGTTCATTCTGAAACAAATTGTAATATTTATCAATAAATAAATATTAAAAAAAAATAAATAATAACAATAGGGGTACTCATTACGTTTGCTATAGCACAAAGAATTTCCTAAATCAAACACATTCTTTGTGCTATAGCAAACGTGGTGAGTACCCCTAATGTCTTTATTGAAACTTGTTTACTTTAATATTCCCCTGGGGACAGGTAAACGTACTAACATCAAACGCATTCAATCCTTTTAATCCAAAGTCCTTCGTACAATAGTAAATGCTCCTTATTATGTCTCCAACTATACCTTGCACCACGACCTTAATGTTCCATTTATTTCAGACCTAATTCCAACAAATTTTCCAAATTCCACCAGAACCTATTTCATCATCCTAATCCTCTAGCTCAATCCCTATCCAGCTCCACTCATCCATACCACCCACCTAGAAGGTTGAAACGGCAGTGGCCCCGCGAACTTTTGTAAATATATTAAAGTTCTAGCACTGGCTAGATTCTCCACTCAATGTGATGTATGTATGAGTGTGTGGATGTGTATATAGGTATAAGTGAATTCTTGACTATTGTATTGATTCATTATTGTGTATATATTTTATTGTAATTTTATGCCGTGTAAATATTGTATGAATGTAGTAAGTATGTATGATATCTTTCAGCACTACTATTAATGTCCAAATTGGGACAGATTGTAATTTTACTCAATAAAAATTGTTGTTGAATAGAAAGAAAAATATATATATTCCCCTGCATGCCACCTATGGGGATCGGTAAACACGATACCTTTGGAAAAGAAATTCAATGGTTTCACTACATATAGTTTATATATTTATTAAAGATATCAATTAATCTAGTTTTTTAAGGTTCCGCTGCCTTAGAAAAGCAGCCGGTCAAAAACAAAGCAATATATATATAATAATATATATATATATATATATATATATATATATATATATATATATATATATAATATTATACACATATATAGTTGAATTTGAGCCCCTCCCTAGGTCTTTGGTGTTTCAGATAATTTAAAAAGCATTAATGCTTAAAAAATAGTGCCTTACATTATCCCTAGACGCAAGGTTTTCGAAGCTAACACACTATATAGCCTCCTAAAAAAATTTCCAAACTAAAATGTTGTTGCTTGAGGCCATCGAAGAAAAAACAACTTTGTGTAAAGTCGCCATATATTAGCGTTTATAAAAGAAATTTGATTTATGCTTTATAAGCGACCTGCGGCTCTTGTCGGCGAGCCGCTTAAGACTTCTTCCGACAAAAAAGCTCTCCAACTCAGCCTCAACTGGAAACTTTTCCCACGGCACAGTTCATTATAGTCGAGCTTTTTCCGAGCACCTTTCCACTTTTCTTGCTTCCCACCGCTGAAAATTCATCCTCCACCGACACCATTCATCAAAATAGAAATACACGTAGTCTTGAGTTACCCGTCTACTGGTAAGAGTTATGGCTGCTGTGTCGGCAAGTATTGGATAAATTAACGAGAAATCCAATATTTCACACAATAAAAGTCATCCGTAGTATTCAACGAAGCAGATTTATTTTTACTATAAATATCACTTATACTTTTATCAAAACTATAAATACAATTTATTTAGATGATAAAAGGATATGATCATGCAATGTTTTCCAATAGTAACATCAGACTTTATTTTTTTATTCACATAAATAAATTGCAGGGAGTGATGTGATATAGTGGATAGAGCACTATACTAGTGTTTTCCGTGTCCTGGGTTCGAATCCCGGCTGTGGCAGAATATTATTTATTCTGTTAAGTCAGTCAGGGGGCGACGCTAGGGTATGGGTGGAGACCCTCCTTGGGAAGACCCAGCCTCTATCAAGTAGGTACCAAAAAAAATTTGGGAAGAATCCTGGCGGCTGACAAGGTCTATTTATCCCCTTGTACGGCCGTTGGTCTAGGAACAGTACGATTCTCTATATGTGCTGAGTCCAAGACCTTTCATGGGTTGTAAACGTACAAGTTTATATATATATATTATTTATATATAAATATATAATATATATATATATATATATATTTTAATATATAGGTAAAAACTATAAATAAACAATTGCAAGAGTAAAGAACAAAATAAAATTCCATTAAAATTGAACTAAATAGTCATATATACCTAAGTCATGAGACACATAACGTTAAGGATGTTACAATTTTAAAAATAAATTTTTCGTATAAACCGATCACTACAATACTTTAATTTTATTGAAATAGGTAGTTTATATCGTTTGTCGATAAGTGTTATAGTAATATAAATCTACTATCAGTTTCTTGTGATTTCTGTCTAGAGGAAGGATTTTATCTAAGACGCTTATAAAAATGGAGTAATAGGTATTGGATCTGCACATCAGTAGTAACTCTAATATTGTTAAAGGATGTCAGGAGGTAGGACAGAGGTCATGCTCTGATAATTTAAATACAAATTGATTAAGAAATTAAAGGACGTTTTCCTTATTTCCTTAATTTGTTAATTTCAGTGTTTATTAATACATGTAAACAAAAAGCTAATATTAAAATACGTTGGCAACGTTGGCAAACAATAAAATAGTTGAAACTATTCAGTTGTTTCATTTAATGACCGCCACCCGGACTAATTCCTTCCAGTAATATTAAAATAAATAAAAAACTTTCGTAAAAGTAGTATTTCGATTAAAAAACTTATTGTTGATTCTTTTTGTAAATAACAGTTTGGTCTTCTTCCTAAATAAACCTGTATAGGCAAGATTTCGGTTTCTTCGATTAGCCACAGTAGCACAAATTGAATGTCACTTTATGATTGAACGAACTTGAGCGAGTCTGATGTTTAAGAAAATACACTATGACGGTTATATTTTTTATTTGACTAATTCCCAACTTGTGAAACTCCTTAAAATAAATATTATTTAAACAATTTAATGAACTTAGTTTTGTTTTTTGAACTTGTCTTTAGTGTATTGTCCCTCCTAAGTAAAATTACATGATAAAAATAGTAATTCCGCGTTCGAGTTAAGTTTAATCATCGAATAAACGAGCTAGTTTAATTCTACTGTATAAACCAAGTCATTTTTTATTTCTAGCAACATAATTAATAAATGAGCATTAAGAATAGAAAGGAAATGGCATAGGAACCGTTAATATATATTCAATGTGAACACCTGAAGAAGATAAGAAAATTCTACAGGGCGTATTACAGAGCTCTGGGGCATAAGGTGCTCGATATGCGGGAATCGGAAAGCAATCTCTGAATCGGATGGAGATTCTATCAATCCTCCTACTTACTCAAGAATATAACCCAGTTCTCCGCAGGACATTTTATATATTTCCTCTGCGAAAGTAAGTCCGCGAAACTGATTTCTCAGGATTATTTTAGATCTTCGTGTACCACTTATCAACACATATTATTTCCAATAAAAAATTAAAAGATCTTTACGACTAAAACTGATAATTTTCAGAAACCTACAATTTTCAGTACCTTATAAGAATCCTAACTGTTTCTAGTTCAACGGGTAGGCAAGGAGGTGATTGGAAGATAGCCACCTATGGGAAAAAAAAATATTTACTGGAGAAATACGCGTACTAATGAGAAATGGATAGATCGCGGTCAAACTAATTTTACCAGTTGCTGCAAGGAGGAAATTAAAAAAAAAAAAAAAAAAAAAAAAAAATCCGTGCTTTACATTATCTTTTTTATTATTTAAAAATCGTTATTCATTACGAAGTTGTTCCTGACGGATGCTCTACAAATTCTAACGCTTTGAACAACTAGAAAGATTTCGGGACGTTGTCGGAGTGTTATCTTGCTTTGATCAAACGAGAAGATGTTTAATACTACAAGCTCCTCTTCACACTTTCCGTTGAACCAAAGAAAAGTTTAAAGAACTTCAAAGGAAACAATTTAATAAATTTGCGGTGTAAGAGCTCTTTGACAACGATCCCAAATCAGCGTGGGATCGAGCAAGTGGCTAGAATGATTAATGACGGTGGATAACAACTGACTATAAGTTCATTATAAATATTTGGTTGAAAATAGTTATTTTGATATATACTCCAGTATTTTAGTTTTTCACCTTAGCCCAACATTCTGGTTCATACAGCAATCGCAGCATAGGGTAAATGCTTTACGGAAGTGCTGCCCAAATATTTGGATCTCAAATCCAAAATATGTCTAAGATGCATTAAGTCGTAGTGCTGACTTCAAGGAACATTAGTGCCAAATTTTAAAAATATCGAAATACTTGTTAGTTCATGATGAAATAAGGTGCAAGTGTGTTTGACTGAAAGAAGAGATTTTTAATTACATTCATTATAGAAGACTTGGTTTCTATAATGAATGTAATTAATTTAAAGACTTAGTCTATTAAACACTACATTATACAGGCTTACAGGTCTCAGGTTTGATCTCCGTCTGTGGCAGAATAATTATTTAAGCCTTGGAGAGACACTTGAGGGGTAGGGAACTCTCATGGGACATACCCAACAGTATAAATTGTGTACCCAAAAATAGAGGAAAACCTTGTTTCTGAGCATGATCTCTTGCTCGGCTGTAGGCCTAGACATAAAAAAAAAAACTCTTTAGGTATAAAACGGAGTTTTTTTTAATTTTTGAAGTGTAAACTTCTTTTGGCTGAGAGAGCCAGTGGCTGAAACGCCCTAGTCTCGCACGCTAAAAGGGGTGAGTTCGAATCCAAATCCCGTCGGAACTTATAACTTATAAAAAAAAAAAAAAAATGAGGATTCACTCACAGCCTCTCCCCCGTATATGTAGGACCCGTCAGCATACTGGTGGCCACTCCCAAAAAATAGGAGTAGGGAGTGATGACCCTACCCTATAAAATTTTATCAAGAAACCTGGTCACTGCATTCTCCCAGGTGTTTACACCGGGACAACTAGGGCCTACACGGCCTGTCGCGCCTGAAAAGAATAAGAAGAAACTTATTTTGACGCACCGCACATACATTTTTTGTAGACTTTGAGTGAGACTTGTCCGTCATCCGTCAAGCGATCGTGAAAATTTTTCAAATTGAGTTATCACCGGAAATACACGTTTGAGGGTCCTCTGAGTCCAAATGACCAAGTCCAAGACCAGCAAAAGATCTGTGTACACCGTAAGTCTAGCGCAAAAACTAAAAGCCTAACGAAACTGAAATTTGATATTTAAGACAATATACGCCCGAGATGTTACTCCAACTTTTCCATCAAAATCAGCTACCTAGAAGAGCCAGTTAATGCCATGAGCCAATTAACGATTTTCTCAAAAACGGCTCTAACGATTTTGATTAAACTCAATAATGGATGTGAAATTTAATGGGCTTTAATATGATGTAGGTTTTAGTCTGATAGCGCTTAAATGCCGATATTTTTAATTTTGTCCCTCTAAAGTACCTTTAGTTTTGTAGAATCTACAAAAACAACTATATCATATATTTAGTACTGATAAAAACGAATAAATATATAATTTTAACGAATAGGATATTCAACTAGAGGAGAAAAGTGCAAATATATTTTTTTGAGCAATTCAGGTGTTTTTAGTATAATATGCGCTTGACAGCTAAAGATTTAAAAAAAATTATTATCTTATACAGAAAATTATAAAAATTAACGGAGAATGATAAATAGCCGATAAAACTAACTGATTGACATATTTAATAATACAATAGGTTATTTAATGAAACACATTTTTCTATTGAAATTCAATGTAATTAATTTTTTTACCATTTATTTTATCTCTAAGTGTATTTAATAATTCTTAAAAACATTTTAAATTGATTTTAACTACAGAGGTAAGTGGAAGTCGTGTGTTGCGCACACCAGGTTTTTTTTAAAATTATTGTAAACGAAAATTAAGTAGAAAATAAGTAATAGAACATCTCATAGTTCACGGTACAACCAAAACAAGAATTTTGCCGTAAATAGATGCCCTATTACTCTCTTTACATATTAATTTATTAAAATTAAACCATAATCCCTTTAATCTAGGTATAGTAAGGATGTTCAGGGTCTTATACTTTTTTTTACAGGTAAGTAAAAATATCATGGCCAATATTGGAGCTAAGAGCGAAGTGGTAGGGCTAATATCAGTAAGCCTTAATGGGAGTTCCATAAGTTATAATTCCAGGGCGGGCTCAACTGACTGGGACTGCATCATATTCAGATTGTGGAAGAGCTTTATAATGCTAATGCCATCCCTATGCTAATGCACATTGAAATCGACCTCGTAGCAGTTCTGCTTTAATAAAATGTTCTCCCTTTTCGAGGATATAATTGAAAATATTTCAAATTTTCCATGTATAAGTAACTAAATTTTCATAACTATTGGATAAAAAAAGAACTTACCTTAGTTAATTTTAAATTCTTCCACATTCATACATTTCTTACTACTATCTTTTTTATTTTTTTTTATTTAATGGTACGATAACTATTAATTTGTTTTTTTTTCTATTTTGTTTTGTTTTTCACCCCTACCTAGCCTTTGAAGGCTAGAGGGGAGTTTCTCGAGCCAGGGGTGTGAGGGCGGGGGATAAACGCTGAGATAAAAAACCCCTAGCACCGAGACGTTGACTCGTGATTAAATGGTTTCAATTTTTGGTCCTCTGTGGTTGCTAAGAAACGCGCGCTAACCTACTCAGCCGTCCCGCTCCCAACACATAAGCGGAATCGATTTTTTTTTTTATTTTTTTTTTTATTGATTTTATTTTTTATCGATTATATTGTATTTATTTAAGAGAACACTCGAATCTTTTAAGATAAAATACACAAATTATATAATAAAAGAGCTGTTTTCTCGAATGTAAAATAATATATATATATATATATATATATATATATATATATATATATATATATATATATATATATATATATATATATAAAAGAAAGAAAAAAAAGAAAAACCTGTACCACTACAACCCATGAAGGGTCTTGGGCTCAGTACATATAGAGATTCGTACTGTTTCTAGGCCAACGGCAGTGCAATGAGGTGATTAGGCCTTAATCACACTCAGCCGCCAGGTTTTTCCCCAATTAATTTGGGTACCCACTTTATAGGGGCTGGGTCTGCCCCAGGAGGGTCTCCATACCCTAGGATCGCCCCCCCCGACTGAATTAACAGAATAAATAATATTCTGCCACAGGCGGGATTCGAACCCAGGACCCGGAGCACAGCAACTAGTGCTCTATATCCACTAGACTACGCCGCTCCCTCATATATAATATAAATTATATAATATTATATATATATATATATATATATATATAGCCCCCAACCCCGAGCCGAGACGCGAACTTGTAATTATTTGGTATCAAGTGTTTGCTTCTATGTTGCTAGGTAAAGCGTGTTGAAAGCAACGCACGTTAACCTACTCAGCCATCCCACCCCTTACTGTTACCCCGATTAATGTTTTTGATTACTGTAGAATATTTTAAATATAGTAGATTCCGTTCTCACAATTTTATTCTCAATAGTCATTGTGGACTTGTGAGCCTCGCTCTACTTTACTTTAGAGAATAAAAAAAAAAATATTAGAAACTAAACCTTTATTATATTGAAGAAGATTCTAATTTAGTATGAATATATTAATTCTCATTTTTTTCATTATCTTTTTGAACAAAGTTGGGTCAAAGGGACTGCAGACCATTACTATATACTGAACCACAAGTTTCATAAATGCCAAGGTTTTTTTTTTTTGTAAATCCACTTGTTATTAAGATCAGTGTAACAAGAATACGATTTTTTTTTTGTTTCTATTTCTGTTTGCAAATTTCAGCGAAAATTTTCAGAATCAAAATTTTCTACATCATTCTTTATCCATATATAAATGAAGTTAAGAAAGCCTCATAACTAATTTAAAGATAAAATATTGTTCTGATTTAAATTTTTATACTTATAGAAACTATCAATTAATTTGACGCTAAACTCTTCATAGTTACTGTTTACACACAGGCTTCTACGCGAAAATTCCAACTCTCTTTTTCCTCTCTCAGCTTTTTATTCGCTCTATTCTTAAATTCCGTTGAATTAAACTTTAATTTAACTAAGTACCGAATATAAAGAAGGAACGGAATTAACTGGAGATGATCAAGCTTTGGGACAAGAGAGGCGGGTATTTAGTGAAAAGGCGATGCCACCAATTATGCAAGAGCAAGAAGCCAGAAGGGGCATAAAGAACCCTTTCAGGGACTCTCTCATGAATGGAGGTGTAAAAGCTCCAGGAATCATTAAATCCAGGCTCAAGGATCTCTCAATTGGTCTCCCTCTCGCCCTTTTAATAAGGAAAGCAGTTTAAGTGCACAAGCCCTTCATTACTACCTTAATAAACAATAACTGTCTTTGCGGCCCTTCGGATTAGGTTTCCGAGGGTGGAGGGGGCAGGCATTACTTCTTTAATTATTGGTTATTTTCTTGTATTCCTTCTAGGGATACTCTTATTTCGATCATTACTTTAACCATTTCAGAGATAATCTACTACTCATAACAAACTAGGAATAATTCTGATTTCATAAATTATAGACCTGTATTAATATTAAATATGGAAGGTATAAAAAATATTAAGAAATTGAATTCCAATACATAAAACGATGAAGTTTTAGAATTTTGTGAGAGAAGTTGGTTCAGGGTGCAGTCAATTTAACACACAATTAAGCGTAAACTTAATTTATTGGTGACGACGTTTCGGCCTAAATTATAGACCTTCCTCAGGGATATAAGAAAAACAAAAACCGAAGATAACAGCCAGCAGTGGAATAAAATACATAAAGATGATAAGAAAAATAAATTATACTGAAAATTACAAACAAAGTGAAATAGTTGTAATGACAATTGATAAATGTAATAATTTATAAAAGGTGTGTTATTTGTTTACAGTTTTTAATTATTTAATTAATTAATTATAGTTAATTTTTTAAAGGATGAAAAAATAATATAGTGATTAAATAGTTATAATAGTTAGACGTTCTAAAGTTAAAAAAAGTGATGAAAGTTAAAAATAATGATTAAATAGTTGAAAAAATAGTGATGAAAGTTAAAAAATAGTGATGAAATAGTTATATTAGCGAGACATTATAAAGTTAAAAAATTAAAAAAATCCTTTTAACAGTAAAAGAAAAAAAGTTATAAATCTATGACGTACAAAATGTTCATTCTTTCATAAAGTGTGAAAAATTAAAATATAAAAATATAGTTAATACGTGCGTATACAAATCTTTCTGTGAAATTCACTATATTTTTATATTTTAACACACGTTATATTTTTACATAAAATATAACGTAAAAACATATTTATTAAAATTTCTTTCCCCCCCCCCCTTTGTTTTTAGAAATTATTACATTTATCAATTGTCATTACTACTATTTCACTTTAAGAAATTACTACCTTTACAAATAGTCATTACTACTATTTCACTTTGTTTGTAATCTTCAGTATAATTTATTTTTCTTATCATCTTTATATATTGTTTTCCACTGGTTGTTATCTTTGTTTTTTGTTTTTCTTATTGCCCTGAAGAAGGCCTATAATTTAGGCCGAAACGTCGGCACCAATAAATTAAGTTTACGCTTAATTGTGTGTTAAATTGACTGCACCCTGGACCAACTTCTCTCATATATACACACAGTCAACCATTGTCACTTCATTTAGAATTTTGGTTTATAAATTTTGAAATGAACCATTGTAATCGAACTAAAAAAAAAAAAAAATTCTCCCTCCCCCAATTAAAATATTTACGTTTCACAATGCCTAGAACCCGAATAATGAATAAATAGCTCGTCCGATTAGCCATAGTAGCATAAAGTGACGTTAAACGAATAAATAGCGGCTTAAGCCGTCCGCTACATTTCTCCGAAACTACTGGACGATTTCTTTCAAACACGATGTAGTTTTTGTAAAGATTCCAGATCAATATTATTTGTATGAGTTTATAAGAGTCGCGATTTGCTTTTAGAAATTTAGAGGATTGTTTTTGTTTTTTTTTATAATATTGACGTATTACTGATTTTATGTTAGATGTTATAAATTTCAATAAACCAGTTATATTTCATTGACGGCCGATATAGGTGCTTTTTTTACGATAAAAAAACAAACAAATTTTAGTTATTCTATTGCTTTGTTGTTTTAGTATTTTTAAGACCCGGTTTAAAATTCGTTTTAGTATTTTTATTGTGAAATGTTCCAAGTTGAACTCTAATCTTATGAGTCAGTAAAATATGTTTTAATAATGATTAAATAATCTTTTGTATAATAAACTGAAGGATAAAAGAGCAAAAATATTTGTTTAGGTAAATTTTTTATTCCAAACATTAGAATAATATTAATGATTTATAATATACTTTGGAAAGATAATGATATTTGAAAATATTTTATCTTAAATATAAGCTAATGAATCGGGCATAAACTTAGGAGATTGATGCACATATCAATTTTATATTATAACACATCGAGTAGATTGGCTAAAAGACATAGACATTAACAATACATGTGGAGAAGCTACTTAGCAGCAGCACTCTAAAAATATTCTAAACCAGAAGGTCTCGAGGCCGCCTTCTTTTCAGACGCCTCGGAGAATTATCAGGGAAGGATTGAAACTAGAGGATTAGAGTGGGAATAGAGTTTTTCATGAAAGGAATGATACCTGGTTAGAGCTGAATTAGTAACATACGTGACATTAAGATCTTTATGGATCAGTTTAATAGTTACAAAGTAAGGAGCATTGAGGATGTTACGAAAGCTTTTTGATCGTAGGGATTGGATACGGGAAGAATTTGATGGTTTAGAAGAGCCCTAAAGCTCTGCTCCGTAAGACCATATAGGCCATATGATGTATTCCTTCAGTCAATTAGTAATGTAACTGTAATTAAGAATTCTTGGAATCTTCTATTAAGTCCCTTGCTTTCAGAAAACTGGAAGTATACATACCTCCCGGAAAACAGTCCAGGGAATGTGGATAATTTTACTTAATTATGAATTTCTTGACAATTAAGCACGTGTCAAGCAGAACGTCTTCCAGAACAAATATTTATTTCTCAGGTCTAGACAAACGTTTTCAGTGCTTTTTACTATTCTTCTTTCTTTCAGATATGGCGAAAGGTTGTGTAGGTTCTTAGTCGCGCAGTTTAATCTTCGAGTAGAATACACTTTCGGATCTCAGTGATAATTTATAAGGTAGGGTAGTCATAACTCAACGCCTAATGTTGTGGGTTGTCACCAGTTGCCTGACGGGCCTCAGATACAAGTTAGAGAGACTGTGAGTGAATCCACTTTTTAATTATGTTCTTAACAAATTCATTTTAAGCAGAGTATGTGAGTAATACACACATAGGACAGGGCGGTTTTAAAGATGGGGGTTATTTATGGAGTCAAAAACATCATAAGAAAACAAATTATATTTTTCAGATGTTCAAGATTTTTAAGATCTAACATATTCTCCAGAGATAAACCATCCCCTCCAGTATCAATATAAGGATTGAGGAAATTATTTCTATGGGTCTCCAGAAACGAACAATTTAGCATCAAGTGCTTGAAACCATTACAGATAAGTCAACCGTACGCGTACAAACTTATTCTGCCGTTACTACACGTACATAAGTAATGTTCCCGTGGTACAATTTTCAACAATCATTACTTGAAACTTTCAATCGTCTTTCACGCTGAAGCTTTCGTAGAGAAACCGTAAAGTTTAGACAATATTCGAGTTCTGAGTAACTATACCTGTAGATAGAACCCAACCTATATCACAAGTATCCTGTTAGTGTGCCGGTGGAATACTGTTTCTGGAATAACTATTTTTTTTTACGAATTTTCAGGTATCTACTTTAAAGGCGAGAATCTGAAACTGTAAAACAGTAGTCTAGTGCAATATTCAGTAGATCACGTCGTGCTCTAAAAAGCCCTTTAAGGACCACTTTAATACCATTTCTCATCACTTCTTTATTTTTCTTCCTCTGTTGGGATTTCCTGTTTTCTCTTAAGGAAGTTTCAATTCTAAAACTACCTTTTGTATTTTTCTATATCCAGACCATAGTACTTTAATATTTTTTTTATTTTAATTTTTGAATTTTTTTCTCTTCCATTTTGAACGAGCAAAATACCACTCAAAGATAAGGAATCTCGGCTGAAACTGATTAATTCTCAATCGATTTGCAAGTTTTGTTTGAATCAATAATTACTAAGCTAGAGACGTATAGCTTTGGCAATAACTAATAATAATAATAATAATCGTACAATAAGCAGTGTAATAACAAGATATTAGTAATAAGATGATATTATTATTATTTTTCTATTAATTGTATTTGTTCTTGTCTTGGTTTTTCACAGCCCACTTAAAGGCTCACGATGTAGTACAATGCGTAGTTGCATTAAATTAAGTTCACTTAATTCAAGTGTTCCTATGGCTGCCCCTACTTCTCCTTATACTCTTTATAAAGTCAAATATTATCCCAACAAAAAAATCTAGTAGCGCAAAGCACAATTTTAATTTACCTCCTTTTTTAGAATCAACTAAAAAACCTTTAAATAATTTTAGGATTGAAAAAAAAGGTTTTAGAATAAAATAGATTTGAGATTTAAACATGTGTTTCAGACAAAACAATCTAACAACAAAACTATTTTCATCAACATTACTTTAACATTAGTTTAATCATCTTTATCACATTCTATTACTTTTTTTTCTAAAATATTAAGCTTTTAAACGGTATATTACACATCTGTATTACTATTCTTATGTTAAAAACGCTGCAAATTATTACACAGTGGTTAATTATTACCAAATAACAATATTAGGGTATAACTGTTTATAAGGAAGGCTGTTGATAGGCAATTAAGTAATGTGAAAAGCACTAATTCAAAGCATCATATCATAACACTACCACTGATTTCAAAACGCTATATCTGAGTTAGTTGTAAACAAAATTCAATGATTTTTTTTTTTTTATTTGGTCCAAAATTTAATTCTATATAAATTTTTTGGTATTTGTTAATTTATTTATTAGAAGAAACTTTTTTTTTTTGTATTCGTCATTCGGATTCTACGCATCTTGTGATACGTAAGCTATCAAATTTTGAGCAGGAGTAATTTTTCTAATTTTCTTGGTCGATTACAAAAGTTGATTATTGAAAATAATAAACCAAAAGCATTTATACAGGACTGCGTTACTATTTCCTTTTCTTTTCTTTCGATTTTCATTCAAATAATTCAAATAAAATTTATGATTCCAGAAAACCGTACATTTTATATTTATCAGCAATGATAACCGAGTTATCAGGGAATCACATCTCTAATAAGTTGTGGCTTGACCATATAAGATGATTTTTTTAAATTTTTTTTGTGGTCTTGATTACGAAATTGTTTTCGATTTTTCTCTATCTTCAATAATAAACGATTTTTGGTGTAATTACATCTATTATAATCTGATAGTTGATTATACATATGAATTTTTATTTATATATTTTTTTTCGAGGAGTACTGATTCTAAAACTCTATACACACTTTTCTCTATCTTCAAAATAACTGAGTTATAAGCGTATTTATGTTAAAAATTTCAATTTTTTTTATCTTCGAAAATAACGTAGTTACAAGCGTATATATAAGCGAGATTTCAATTTTTTTTTTTTTCCTCTTTTATATAATTATTCGCTGTGTTTTGGTTAAAAAAATCTTAAGGGTATATATAAGCGAGATTTCAATGTTTTCCATTTTTTTTTTTTTTTTTTTTTTTTTTTTTTTTTTTTTTTTTTTTTTTTTTTTTTTTATTGGGTCTTACTGATTCTAAAACTATCTTCGAAAAAAAAATGAGTTGTAAGCGTATTTATGTGAAAAATATCATTTTTTTTTTTCTTTTCTTTTTTCTCTTTTATATAATTATTAAAGAAAAATAATAATTTTTTTCTACCTTCAAACATAACATAGTTATAAGCGTATATATAAGCGAGATTTCAATATTTTTTCATTTTTTATTATAATGATTATTTTTTTATTTTTTTTTTTTTTTATCGCTCTTTACTGATTCTAAAACTCTATCACACTTTTCTTAAAAACTTATACACACTTTTCTCTATCTTCGAAAATAAATGAGTTGTAAGCGTATTTATGTGAAAAATATCATTTTTTTTCTTTTATTTTTTCTCTTTTATATAATTATCAAAGAACAATAATACTTTTTTTCTACCTTCGAAAATAACATAGTTATAAGCGTATATATAAGCGAGATTTTAATTTTTTAAATTTTTTATTATTTCTTGTTTTGTTTTTTTTGTTTATCGCGCTTTACTGATTCTATAAAACTATACATCCTTTTCTCTATCGTCAAAAATAACTGAAATATGAGCGTATTTATGTGAAAATTTTCTATTATTTTTCTTTACTTTTTTCTGTTTTATATAATTATTCGAGATTTTTTAGTTAAAAAACACTAATCATTTTTTTTTCTATCTTCAAAAATAACTGAGTTATTGAATAAATTTTTATAATAAAATAATAAAAGTATTCCTTTTAATCTGCCGTCATTTTAAAACTAACCAGCTGATATCGACGTCTAGGTGTTAGGATCATCGTCGAATGGACTAGTATTTTTGTGGCGAATTAAAAAAAAAAAAAATGACGCGGACGGCGGACGGCAGACGGTGGATAAACGGATTTTTTTTTTATTCGTTATTCCGATTAAGTATCCTGAAACGTTAGCTCTCAAATTTAAAGCAGGGGATTTTTTTTTTTTTTTTTTTTTTTTTTTTTTTGGTCGATTACAAAGGTTGGTTATTGAAAATAAAAAACCAAAAAACAAATGTTCAACTTGTATATTTATCGGCGAAGACTTATTGAGGAGGCCAAGGCCTCTCTTACCTCTTACCTCGAAGTATTCTCTTACCTCCCCAATTAAAATAAATTAAAAAATAATTAAAATCATTAAGAGAACAAAATAAATTGTTAAGGAAATAATTAAATTAAGTTTCAATAGAAGCATGTGTTTTATTAAAAAAATCAATTATATTATTATCTACGACAATCAGATTGTTTTATCGGCTTTTGATCACTCTCTGTTAACTTTTAAAATTTTCTGTATCAGATAATATTTTTTCTGAAATATTTAGCTTTTCAACGATACATTTATTATACACCCATAATAAAAAAAATAAATAAAAAAATCCCAGACAAAAATATTTTTGACCATTTCTCCTTTAGTTAGTTATCAAACTCGTTAAAAATGAATACTCAGCTGTTTTTAGAAATGTTAATCAGATGATATTGTAAATTTTATGAAATCTACAAAATTAAAGGTACTTCAGGGACAGAAAATTTAAGATATCGGCAATTTAACCCTGTCAGAGTATTTAAATCAGAATAAAACCTTCATGATATTAAATCACGTGAAATTTTACATCGATGGAGCGAGTTTAATCAAAATCGTTAGAGCCGTTTTTTAGAAAATCGTAAAAACGTGCAAATGCATTGTATAAAGTAGCTCTTCCGGTCAGTCAATTTTAGTAAAAAAAAGTGCTGTAACGTCTCGGCCGTATAGGTGTCTTAAATATGAAATTTCAGTTTCGTACAACTTTTCGTTTTCCTTAAATTACCAAAAACACGCACACAAGACCTTTTTGCGGGACTTGGTCGTTTGAACTCAGGGGAACCTGAAACGTGTATTTCAGTTGAAAACTGGAATTAGAAAAATTTCACGGTCGCAGTACTTTTCCTTACTATATATTTCATGTATAGGTAAGTAAAAGCATTATTATTATTATTTGTATTAATAATAAAAACAAAACATTGATAATTATTTCAAATAACATTGTTAAGAGCAGATGAAAACCGATGGTAAAAATAAGAATGATTTGAAAAAAAAAATTGTTGTTTCTTCTAATAATCCCAATGCCAATTTTATAATTTTGGCGGGAAATTGAGAACTTTCCGCCTCCAGAGAAGAAACGATATTCAGTTATTCTGTGGTCGCACCACGTAAATAGTTTAAAGAGACAGTAATTTATGTGATAGTGCTTTGATGAAAATGGTAAACGAAGCCATAGAGCCAAAGATCAAATTTACAAGAATAGCTATACATAACACAATTACCCCAATTACACTAATAATTAACCCTTTGTAACTTAAATACGCTAAAGCCAATCTATACAGCATTAATGAGATAGTCAATGATAGTACCCCTTGTTCATGACAAACCCTAGTTTCAAAGCCAAAATTAAAGTAAAATAGAAATGATATATAAATGTTATTGTTATAAATAATAATTTAAGAGGAAAGAATCATCCGTAATCTCAAAAGTATTGAGAAACGAAATTGTCTTAAGATACATAGGGAGCCATTTGAGAACCCAGAACAGATGAAACTAAGGCAGAGCAAGGAGTTTTTTGCGCAGCTACGCCAGGATCGTCTAGTAAATGAAACACATTCATCATGTTTTTTTTGCACCAACCACACTCACGCCTAAAGCTCTGTATGTCTGTTCCACCATCCATTTTTTTTTTTTTTTTTTTTTTGTCCAGTCACCTAAATCCGTATCCCTTCAATACTGATAAATCCACCGTTAGGTATTCATGAAAATATCAATGGTTAGAATGTAGTATTCAGAATCATCGACATAAAATAAAAACCAATATTGTTTACAGTATTGAGTCAATAATACATTATCAGCATTGATTCTCAATTTTTCGGTGCCATATTTTATGTTTTAGAATATAATATACAATAATTTTTATTCTCGTATAAGGTCGTTTAAGAATAACATATATGTTCAATTAAGATATATAATGTGTCTTGTAATGTAATCATGACTCAGGGGTACTCCGTACCTCCACAATGATCTTAAAAACTTCGTTTACTGTGCACCCACCTTCCCACACCCTCAGACATAAGACTGATCGGACGCGGAAATCCACATTGATCTGCTCACGAGGCAGCCACATCGCTTTTTTGACTGCTTAGCGCTGGACAACGAGATATCCGACCGTAGGCCTGTGCTTTACTTGGTTGACGGCGAGGCACCAGCCCCATCACCATTGAAATACAAGTACTCAGAGGCAGACTGGGAGGCCTATAAAGCGCAGGCCTATCGCAAACTGTCAAAAGTCTCTCCCCTAAGGGCAAAGAAGGAAATAGATAATTATATTATTTCCTTCACTGAGATTATCAAAAAAGCCGCCGACGTAGCCATACCTCTAAGTTCACGCCACTTCCAGCTCTGCTCCCTCCGCCAGATCATATTCTAAAACTTATCGCCTTGCGCAATAAGTGGAAGAATAAGTGGTACAGGATCAAGGATCATGAGGTGAATACAGTGGTAAATTCACTTACCACTCAGAATGAAATAATGGCGGACTGCACACTGGCATGAGAAGCTACGGGCTTCGCACAGCGACCACAAAAAGTTCTAGAAGCTACTAGAAAAAAACGAAGCTCTATAGTCCTTCATGAAGGAGACAGACTGTTGACTGTTGCAGGCAAGCGGAAGTGAGCCAGAACTCCTTCAAAAATGACGCCACTGCAATGGCATCAATAGACTGCACGTAGGCGTTCGACTCGACGTACTATTCTCCATCTAATCCATTATCTCCATCCATTCCACAGCTGAAACTCTTGGAGCAAAGTACAAAACAGCTACTGTAGCGGCCTATCCCGATGACATAGCGATCTAAAGTAGCTCGATGAACGCAGAGATAGCTCTACATCAGGCGGAGTTGGCTTGTAATGAGATTACAAAAAAGCTGGAGAGATTAAATGTTACCAGTTAATCCCGAGAAGACCGACTGTATTATTTTTTCTTTCCAGAGGAATAAGCGCCATCTACCGAAGACCTACGTGGTAGCGGGAATCAAAAACAAGCCAGCCAATAGGATCGTTTACCTGGGCATCACCCTAAACAGGCACTTCACATTGTCTAATCACTGCCTCAAAAAGATTAGCTCAGCTAGAACCAATTCTTATCGACTAAATCATTTACTAACGTCGGCGAATCTATCCCTCCGCCTGAAAATATTAATCTATAAATCATTAATTAAACCGGCCCCCCTATACGGAGCACCGATGCTTACTAATATATCAGCAACCATAGCAATGAAGGTCCAGCAGTTTCAGAATGGAGTACTGAGACGAATAGTAAGGCATACTTCTCTACAAAGGACGAAGACAGACCAAATACACGACACCTTCGAACTTCCGACCGTGACAGAGTTCATCTCCCGGAAACATATCAAACTCTTTGATAGTCTCCGGTTCTGCACGAACCCACTGTTTAACACACTGACTCCGACAGGACGGCCACAGCATTGGCAAGACGATGTACAAACCCTCTTACTTGATTAGCATTATGGGCTGTTTGTTTCGGAAGACAGGAGGTATTGAAACAGCTGGAACTTGAATAATGATATAGAAGAAGTATGAATATGAGTAGGTAGAGAATTACAGAGGGTAGTAGAACGGACAAGAAAGGAATGATTAAAAGTTTTTTTTTTTTCCGGCTTAACTTATGCACTGCAGCCTTATTAGACATATTGTGCACCGTCCATTTCCGTTAATACAGGCCTAGTGCCTATTTGTTCGTTATTCCGATTTAAGAAGGATATTAATAAAAATTAATAATCGGTGTAAAAAATGTAATGTATTATCTTAACCATAATGTTTTTAGGCCTCTGTATAGCAAAATTGTTAAAACCTCACTTATTTGTTTTCAATGAATGTCATATCAATATTATTTTTTTTAAATAAATACATGGAAAAAATACATTTTTTTTTTGTTTTTTTGTATATAAATGTAGAAGTGGAGGAAGAATTTTAAACTGTTATGAAAAATAATAAAAAAACTCCCACCTAATCCACTAGTTTCAATCCTTTCTTCTTCTTCCATTTCTGACAATCTTCCGCGTCTGAAAAAAATATCGCCTCGGGACCTAGGATAAATTCCCTACTGGAATACAGTCAGTGGGCAATTTCTCTTCATATATTTTTCAAGTATTCTATCAATAAGTAAAAAAATAAAGTATTCAATAATTTACTATTAATATTTTAATAATGCGCACTTTTACGTAGTATCGTATTTTATGCATTATAATATTTGCAAATTAAGGAGCTAGATTTTTTTCCGAGCTAAGTTAAATTACTAGACATGTTCTTCAATAATAAAATAAAGGACACCGTTTTCGGCTAGTTCAACACTTAATGAACAAATGTTCAAAGCTTCCTCTTAACTACAAAAGGCTCATCTACATGACTATCGTAAGACCAATCTGTCTGGACTTACGGAGTAGAGCTATGGGGATCTACTAATCCATATCGAATTCCTCGAAGATTGGATACGAATTCTTACAAGCCGAAATTCTTCATAAAATAGTCAATGTTCTATATTTTGTCACGAATAAACTTATAAATAAAGACCTCAATGATCCATATGTTACTGATTAGGCCCGAAAGAGGTATCATTCATTCCATTAAAAACTCCATTCCCACTCTAAACAACTGGTTTCCAATCTTTCTTCCTCTTCGATTCCTGATAATCCTCCAAAGCGTCTGAAAAGAAACTGGCCCCAAGACCTTCTAGCTTAGAATATTTTTAGAGTGCTGCCAATGTGTGGTGTCTCTACATGTATTTAATTTCATTTTACCATATGTCCATCAAAGTTACTTGATATATTTTTATACAGTTGTAAATATCAATAAATATGTTTAAATAAGTTTTAAAAATCAAGGAAATAAAAATAAAATAAATTAATTCAAAGTGTTGGTGCTTTCTAATCAAATTGTATGTCTAAAAGGTGGTTGTGATAGCTATCTCTTGACAAAAAATGAAAAAGGTATGGACATCTTCAAAGGATTTCTAAACAATATCAGATAAAAAACATATTTTTTTTTTAAACAAAAAACAAATAAAACCTATTGATGGAAATGCTTGAAGGGTTTTACAGCAGTCCCAGAGTAGAGAACAATAAGCGTTCTCACCACGGTCGACTGCTCGTTCAATGTCCCAAGTAAAGGAAACTAGAAAAGGGATAGACATTCAAAGATCAAGAAATGTCTCTTATTTTCTAGCCTTTTACAGGCTTTAGAGTATTTGTGTCTAGAGAAATCGTACAATAAGGAAGACCTGATGTACTTCAGCATAAGCCTAAGAGATTCTTTTTATCAAGGAATTTGGAATGATTTAAAATGTTTCAGAAACCTTGGAGATGACGAATAATAACTAGTCTTGAAACAGATCTAAGAAAAAATAAATAATTTTGATTTCACAATATATATTTGACAATTTATATCATATATATTTAAGTTATGGCAAATAATTATGTAACTTATTTTTTACTTTCACTTACCTATATATGAAATATATAGTTAGGGAAAGTATTGCGATCGTGAAAATTTTCGAATTACAGTTTTTAAAAGAAATACACATTTTAGAGTTTCTTGAGTCCAAATAACCAATTTTTGCAAAAAGTTCTGTGTGTGTGTGTCAAAAAGGTGTACGAAAATGAGATTTCATATTTAACACAACTATACGCCCGACATGTTAAAGCAACTTTTTCATCAAACTCTGCTGCTGGATGTAAACTTTAATGGCCTTTAATATTTATTTATTTATATTTAATAATAGTAGGTTTCATTCTGATTGAAATAGTCTGACAGGGCTTAAATGCCGATATTTTAAATTTTCTACTCCTAAACTACCTTTAATTTTATACATTACAAAAGATTAACCATATTATCTTAATTACATTGATAAAGGTTTAATATAAAGTAAAGGTAACGGTTAAATATACTAGATAGACGAATTTGATGACCAACCTAAGGATAAAAGAGCAAAAGTATTTTTTAATGTGTTTTTTTAATAAGAAGAACAGTAATATAGACGTATAATATACCGATGGAAAGACAAAGATTTTAGAAAAAATATTATCGGATACAAGGAGTCGCAAAAAGTAATATAAAGTGATGAAAAAGGAATTAACATATTACTGATTAACAATTTAATATAGCTACATTATTTAATCTAAATCATATGTTTCCAACGAAAATTAAATCACGTTTTATAAAAATCAACTGGAAATATTTTTAAAATTGAAGTATAGTAAATAGTTTTTAAATTAATTTTAACAGTCATGGTAAGTAAGTGAAAGTCGTGCGTTGCCCGCACCAGAATGTTTTAATGACATACTAGTAAATAAAATAATACCAATTAAAACTAAAATAATTAATTATGTCTATCATCATAAATGATCCATGAGTTAATTGATGTATGCACAACAGGTTTTTTTTTTCTCGTTATTACATATTCAAATCATCTTCAATATTATAATATTACCTTCTTCATAAGGACTAATAACTGTAAATGTTTTGATATTTTTTTACAAGTTTAATTTCGTAAAGCGGGCTAAAAAATCTGACAAATTAAAAAAACAGACTAGGTATTGCACGGAATAAATAGGGGAATAATGTATTATTCACCACATTTTGGCTTTATAAATTCAGAAAAGTAACAATACGTCTATTTCATACATTGTCAACTGTATATTAATTACTGAATATTGTTCTAAGGAGAATAAAATGTTTGGTAAATTTCCACTGGCTGCATTAATATTTAATTTGAAAACTGAAACTACATATGATCCTCTACTGTCTCGGTAATTACAATAATACGTTCTTAACTAATAATTTACGAAATGCTGTGAAAGAATAGAAAACTATTCGCAGTTACATTTCAATACATGCCATATCAAAAATATGTAATATTTAAACCACAACAGCCGATAGTACAAAAGAAACGAAATTCATTTAACGTTCAATCATAATGCTAACCGAACGGATAAATAAAGGAATGTTGGGTCAAAGGGATAATACAATTAAAACCTCTCTTACCTATACTGGATTCAAAAAGGGGGCTCATGGGGAGGAATGCGTAGGAGATACAATTACAACGAAGCAAAAAAAAAAAAATGTTGATGATGAGATTAATGTTACAAAAGACAAAATAAGTCTTTATCAGGGCTTGTTTTACCAAGATAACTCTTGCTTCTTTATTTCTCTATTATTAAGTTAAAATAGCTAAAAAAGAACATATTTATTTCCAAGGTAGTGTATAATTCAGCAAAAATGAAAGGTGATTCTTTGTTCATTTAGTAATTTATCGTCACTGTATACCACTGAAACCAAACAGACGATACTACAGTAAGAGCCCTTTTGGCACATCCAAGCTCAATTAGAAACATCGAAATTCACCTTACATCGTACTGGATTGGGAGCACCATTTTACGTCTTCTCGAAACGACAACATAACCAATAATTTTTTACTCCTTTAAAGAATCTCTAGAGCAATCTGCCAGGTTTTAAACTGCGAACTTAGGTATAGAAGGCTCTTATGATAGCCCTTACAATAAAGGTGATCCCTAAGCTACTAGTCTGTTAAAAAAAAAAACAAGAGATATGTACGTATTTGTACTTGAGGTACGGTGCCGTAATGAAGAATCATGTTCCCTACTCTGTTGAAAAAAAAAAAAAAAAAATCTGCTGAGCGCAAACACACGATTTTCACTTACCTCCCTTATTTATATCAATTTATGAATTTTTAAAACACTTTAGAAACGGCAATAAATCGTTAATGAATTATTTCCATAGAATATTAATAGAAACGTGTGTTTTATTAACTAACCTATTATATTATTATCTGCAACAATCCGTTTGTTTTATTGGCTTTTCATCACTCCCCGTTAACTTTTATTGTACAATATTATGTATAAGATAATATTTTATTTTCACTTACGTATATATAAAATATATAGTAAGGGAAAGTATTGTGATGGTGAAAATTTTCGAATTCCAGTTTCAAATTATAGTGTCTCCCTAAGTCCCAAATGACCAAGTCCCGCAAAAGGGTCTCTGTATTTGTGTGTGGTAACTCTAACTCCCAGGCGAAAACGAAAAGTGCTATGTAACTGAAATTTCATATTTAAGACAACTATACGCCCGACATGTTACAGAATCTTTTTTATCAAAATCAGCTAACCAGAGGAGCCACTTTATATCATGCATTTTGCATCGTTTACGATTTACTCAAAAATGGCTCTTACGATTTTCATTAAACTTTGTATATTAATGTAAAATTTGATGGGCTTTAATATGATGTAGGTTTCATTCTGATTAAAATAGTCTGACAGGGCTTAAATACCGATATTTTAATTTTTACCTTGAATTTTATAAATTTAAAAAAAACATCATCCTACTAGCATTGATAAACGACGGGTAAATATGCAAGTTGAGTGAATTTGATAAACAACTAAAGGAGAAAAGTGTAAACATATTTTTGTATGCAATTTTTGTGTTTTTAAACACAAGAATAGTAATATAGATGTATATTATACCGTTGGATAGCTAAAGATTTTGGAAATAATATTATCTAATAAATGGAATTTTAAAGGTTAATGGAAAGTGATGAAAAGCCTATAAAACTAACTGATTGTTGTTGATAAAAATTTAATAGATTATTTAATAAAACATAATATCAATTTAATAATAAACATAATAATAAAACATAATAAAATTTAATAATGATTTGTTAAAATTAAAAATAATTAATTCGTTAACAATTATTTAACAATTATATTATTATCTTTAAATGTATTTAAAAATTCTTAAATTGATTTTAACAACGGTGGTAAGTAAAGGCCTTTTGTTGCGCACCAGATTTTTTCTAAAATCTTCAGTATTCCAACGGTATATTATACATCTGTATTATTGTTCTTAAGTTAAAAACAAAAAAAATTCATTAAAAAATATTTTTGAGTTTTATCCTTTAGTTGGATATCGATTTAGTTCAGCTTATATATTTACCTGCTTTTTAGCAATGTTAAACAGATGATATGGCCAATTTTATCAAATTTACAAAATTAGGTACTTTAAAGGATGAAATTTGGAAATATTGCAATTTAAGCTCTGTCAGACTATTTCAATCAGAATAAAACCTACATGATATCAAAGCTTGTCCAATTTTACATCGATATAGAGAGGTTAATCAAAATCGTTAGAGCTTTTTTGGAGAAAATCGAAAATAGGTGCAAAATACAAGGTAGAAAGTGGCTGTTCTAATTAGCTGATTTTGATATAGTTGTCGGGGGTATAGTTGTCCTAAATATGAAATGTCAGTTTCATAGGTCTTTTCGTTTCCACGCTGGACTTACCACACACAGACAAACACACACAGGCCTTTTGTGGGACTTGTTCATTTGGGCTCAGGGAACTCTAAAACGTGTATTTCCGTTGAAAACTGAAATTCAAAGATTTTCAAGATCGCAATACTTTCCCTTTCTATATATTCCATATATAGGTAGGTGAAAGTAAAACTTGTTATTTACTTATTCCTTTGGAAAATTCCTAATAATCTGATTTAAATGAAAGACATTTTGAAAGAGGTTTTTGTGGGAAAGCTATGGAGGGAGACCCCGATATAGGATTCCTATAGACCCTCGGGATCAAAGACAGCCATACCACAAGAGGATGGTCCGTCCGCAGGCATCCCTTAGCCCTTCTCTACCCGGCATCCGCTTCCAGATTATCGGCTCTAGTTACCGCCCTCTTAAGATCGCTTTGGAGAAAACCACCTCAATGACAGGCGACCTTAAATGGAAATTTGTGGGATGCAGCAAGCGTCAATGAGAACCTGAGGATGCTTCCCACACCATAGTAAAATTGATCAAGAAGGATTAATTTATTCATATTAAAACAGTTATGGTGTGAAATTCACCATATGTCATGAAAAAATCTAATGCGTGCAAAACACGACTTTCACTTACCTCCGTTTTAAAAATCGATTAAAGTATTTTCAAATACAGTTAGATATAAAAATTAGTGAAACTATTAAAGAATTAATTAAATTAAATTTCTATAGAAACATGTGTTTTATTAAAAAATCTATTATATTATTATCTAAAATAGTCAGTAAGTTTTATTAGCTTTTCATCACTATTTATTACATTCACAAGCTCATGTATAATATAATATTTTTTTCTAAAATACTTAGTTTTCTAACGGTATATTACCAATGTATATTACTGTTCTTATGTTCAAAGACAAAAATTGCATTAAAAAAATATTATTTAGGTTTTTCCCTTATTTCGGTATCGAAGTCATTCAATTTATATATTCAAATGTTTTTCATCATATGTAACAAGATAATTTGTTTGGTTTTTTAAAATCTACAAAATTAAAGGTACTTTAGAGGAAGAAATTTAAAATATCGGCATTAAGCCCTGTCAGACTATTTTTATCAGAATGAAACCTACATGATATTAAAGCCCATTTAACTTTACATCGATATAGTGAGTTTAATCAAAATCGTTAGAGCCGTTTTTAGAAAAATCGTAAAAAGGTACAAAATGCATGGTATAAAGTGGCACTTCTGGGTAGCGATTTTGATGAAAAAGATGTTGTAACATCTCAGGTGTATGGTTGTCTTAAATATGATATTTCAGTTTCATAGCACTTTTCGTTTTCGCCTGGGAGTTAGAGTTACCACACACAAATACAGAGACCCTTTTGCGGGACTTGGTCATTTGGACTTAGGAGACACTATAATTTGAAAACTGGAATTCGAAAATTTTCACAATCACAATACTTTCTATTACTATCTATAATAAGTGAAAGTAAAAATGCAGAAAATTATTACACAATGTTTTATTATACCCAAGTTATTAAATTATTATAAAACAATTTACATAACTGTCATGACGATTGACTTACTTTTATATCCATAAATTAAGCAAAGAGTTTAAGAAATACAAACCAACAACACTATTAGTTTATATTCAAGAAAAACAGCCGATCAGCAATGCTTAGTCCAAAACACTATATCCCTTCTATTTCTGATTCGATTTCAATGATTCTTTTTTTTTTTTTGTTTTGTAGAGAATTCAACTCCGAAATTTCAGGTGTTTATAAATTTGTACGATAAGCAGATATTTTTTTTTCGTTGTCAGTGTTTTGGGTATCATGATCAGACCTCAAATTTCGAAGCGAGAGAGTATTTTGTTTTCTTAGTCAACTAAAAAGGTGACTTTTATTATTATTGAAAATAATAAACGAAAAATTAAGTGATTACAATGAAGAAAAAACATCATAAACAGCAGTGATCTGAGACTATAGACTTACATTTAAAAATACAAAAGAGGGAGGAGTAGCAACCTTCGATGCCTAAGATCGCTCGTTCAAGCCCGGCAGATGGCTCTAAGATTTTAAAAAAGGGAGTAAAAAATCCCTGGTTAGACAGTACTTCGAGGAGCAATTAAAAAAGTGGTTCCGAACCTGTACGATGTCGGTTACTCCTTAAAGATCCCTATCCTCATTAAATTTGGAAACGCAAAGTTTAGGAAACCTTGTCGTCCGCTTAACCACATAACCATTAAGTAAAGAAACCATTAAGCCATTAACCATTAACCATTAACCAACGTAAAACGTTAACCATTAACTAAGTAATGAAACCATTAAGCCTGCAAGATTACGTCTTGAATACCGAAGCTCAGCTTATTCGACCCAACGAGGACCTCTTGTTAAGTCAAAGGGTAGCATTGTGAAAAGTTAGACATCACAGAACTGGCATATTGGCATACAGTTAACTCCCGCCAGTATGAGTACCACTGCAATAGTCTTTCGAGGGAAATAAATAAATATTTTTTTCATTATCCTGGGAAAAGTCCCTTTAGAATAGCATTAACATAATATATAAATTGGGCTTCAGTCTCTTAGAGTAATTATTTTTTATAAACATGTTAACTAAATACAGGTAAGAATCTACAAACACACTTACTTCCTATTTGGCTTTAAAAAAACACCATACAATTTTGGAATATCCATCTTCATTGAAAGTAAAGAAAATTGAGTAGAATAAAGATCATACGACAAGTTAATATTACAAAGCAAGCTGTTTCTGTTCTAATTTCATTTACTTTTTTAGCTATATTTATGATGGATAATTGTATAGGTAGCTTTTTTTTATTTATTAATAAAGCAATAATTATAATTGATTTTGTAATATCGTAAAATGAAAAGGTGAGGTTGCAGAACGTGTTAAAACAGCACATAAGCATTCTCGAGTCAAAACCGACTGTTGTTCTGAGCGACTAAGATTTAGAAAAATAAAATTGTGAGACAAGATAAAGTCTTGTCACAGATCTATACATTTTTAGCACTAGGGGAAAGCCGAATTTTATTTCCAGATAGTTCCACAAAATAAATTATTCGCTTCAAGAATAAAAAAACAGTAAAGATATATGGATATATATATATATATATATATATATATATATATATATATATATATACAAACATATAAAGTTTTTGTGGATATAATTAGTTGACCGTTGAGAATTACTGAAGGAATTAGTCCGGGTGGCGGTCATTAAATGAAACAACTGAATAGTTTCAACTATTTTATTGTTTACCAACGTTTCGACCCCCATTGTGGTCATCATTAGGGCGTCTGGAATCAGTTTAATGACCGCCACCCGGACTAATTCCTTCAGAGATATAAAGTTTTTATAACGTATAGGATAACCTGATCGCTGCTAGTTGTACCACACACAAGTACATAAATAATATAAGCAAGATAGATAGTTTATATGCGTCGTAAAGATATACTTTTTACTTTTTATTTATTTATTTTATTATTCCTATATTTTTTATGCTAATATCAGTAACGATAATCCTAAAAAGATTCGATTACTTTTAATATATGGTAACTTTAAATATTGATAACATATTTGTAAAGTTGAATTTCATTAAGTGGACTCTTGATGAAGGAATAATATTTAGAAATGTATATTATATAAAATTTCATAAGAAAATTTTCAATAAATAAATTAATTAATAAAAAGTCGTGTTTATAAAGTATAACCGAGTATTGTTCGTTTATTAGTTTAACGTCACTTTAATGCTACTGTGGCTAATCGGATGATGCTACAGTGGGAGTACTGTATTTTTCCTATCCACTTTTAATAAGGATATGGATATTTAACGAGTACCCAACAACGCACACAAAGGAGCCTTTAAAAATCCGAGAGCCATTTCCCCCGTTCAAACCCGCGACAATGGGCTTTATGACTGTTATGTTAGTTGACACACTACATGTAACCCTATAGACCATCATTAATTTTTTTATTTTGGTATCTGTATGTTTCATTTTGTTGATATTTCAAGCAGTAATAGTTTATTTCACTCTATTAATATACTTATATTGAAGGTATTAATTATTAAGATTGATTAGGTATAAGGTATAAAATATAAATAGATACTAATACAAATATCTGTTCTAGTCCATCGGATACGTTATTCATATGGAGTTTTCTGTCAAATCTCACTCTTCTCCTCTTCCTAAGAAGCCCAACAGCGAGAAATCTCAGTCATATATCCCAACAGACTTTTTACGACATTGGATACACAAAGATGGAGGGATCTTCAGATATTTTTGAGGATTTCAGAATCCGTAAAGGAAGGTAATAGTTCTTTTTCTTTAAAATATATATATATATATATATATAATATATATATATATATATATATAAATTTTCTAAGTTCTAGGTTTCAGTCAATAAATAATTATTTATACTACGTTTTGAGAGTTTATTGGTCTCATATTCATTCCTTAACAGTGATTTTTTTCCCTTTTAGAAAATGGTTTTCCTCATAAGCTTATATTCAATCTTCAATATACTAATGTCCCATATACAACCACACAATGAGAACGGCATAAAAATAATTTACACTATCTTATGCATCCCGACACTTTCCGAAAATCATACTAAAGCAATTAACATTCATCAAAATAATAGTGATTCTGCTATTACTTTCAGAAATATAAATACTTTATCAAAACTATTCACAAAAACTAAAGATTCCGACAAATTAGACCTTAAATAAAATGTTGTATACGAAATTGCTTGAAAAGAAAAATGCGGAAAGTTATTTTGGAACATCTGAACAATATTTAAAAAGAAGAGTGTATCAACACAAATATAGCTGCTTCAAAACTTCAATTACAAAAAATCCTAATATACCAGATCAAACTGCCCTCAACACTCATTTAAGAAAAATGGGACATGCATTCAAATTTCATTCACCCACAATTATACTTTATGAAAAAAAAAGCTTTAAACGAATTCTTAAAGAAATGATTGCCATAGAATAATCGCACCATAAATAAAAAATCGGATGTACAAAAACTTAATGCATGTTACTCAAATTTAATAAACACATAAACAAAACGTCTGAATGATAACAATAATAAATACAAAATAAAATAAAAACAAACAAACAAAAGGAGAAAATCCCGTATTTCTGACTTCAAAAATTAAGAAAATCCTCCATACCTGAACTATTCCTTCGCATCTTTACTTCAGTGTTCTTCATAAGTTTTTAGTATACACATATGTCTATGTAAGACACTATTTTATCTCAAATTGTAAGTAAATTTCTAAAAATATCTTTGGTATAAATTCTAAATGATTTTATCTATTTAAATACTGTATGTATATTCATGGTCCAATGTATTCTTTTCTATTTCTCTAACAATAACAATAACATCATATAGCAACATCTATTAATTATTGTATGAAAGTATTAATGTTCAGTTTTTTTGTTTGTTTTTTTTCACTGTTAAGGCATGAAGAGAACACAAAATTCTCAAAACGTTGCATAAATAACATTGTTTATTTATTGGCTAAAAGCTGAGAACAGTAGAAAACTCAAATTATCAACAGTCGAGAACAAATCGAACAATATATATATATATATATATATATATATATATATATATACGTATTTCTTTTTTTTTTCTATTTATGTGTTTCATAATATTCAACATTTCGTGTATAACTTTCAATTGTAGCACCTGTCAAAACTGTATTAATTAACTATTGTAACACAACACACGTATTAAGTAATTAAGTAACTAAATAAAATTAAGTTACTACTAGCCATTAGTGATATGATTAAATGCTGTAAAGAGACCTGCTTTATCAACATATTCAATTTATTGCAACTGTTTCAAGCTTTTATTTTATTATTATAAAATAGAAATTATTAAAAAAAAAAAAAAAAATTAGTTTCTGACATTATTTCCTGGTACGAAGGTAAGAGGTATTTTAGAACCTTTATTATCTTGATCTTTTAATATATAAGACAGAAAAACATATAATTCAAGGACGTTGATCTCTCAAAAATAAAAAAAAATACTATTTAAATAGTATTACTATTAAAAGGCAGTTGCAAGATTATCCCTTTTAGTCGAACTATAAAGAAATATTGAATTCTAACATTAAGACCGCAAAATAGGTACAAAAACAGGAAAATTGAGAAGTCAGAAAACGCACCTTGCGTGACTTTCGCCTATTAAATATAAGTGAGGAAATAGTATCGCACTCCCAATGTAAAGTAGTTGATCTGAATAAGGAATGAGTCATTAAAAAGATAAGACATTCTAGGAATTATCAAAATAAAAAATTGGTATCAGTTACAATCATTAGCTCTTTTATTATTGTTTATTAATTGTTATTTTTACTTATTAGACAAGCCATATCGTTTACATGGCTTGGGTTCTAGCAGTAAAGATATTAATGTAAAATAACAGATTGCAATATAGTTTTTATAGTTTTTATACACCTCAGATGTTACAGCAACGTTTTTACCACAATCAGCTAACCAAATGTCACTTTATACCATGCATTTTGCATCTATTTACGATTTTCTCGCATATGTCTCGCTATATCGATGTAGAATTGGACGGGCTTTAATATCATGCAGGTTTTATTCTGATTGAAATAGTCTGACAGGGCTTAATTGCCGATATTTCAACATTTCTTCCTCTAAAGTACCTTTAATTTAGTAGTTTTTATGAAATACACCATATCATCTCATTATTAAATCTAAAAAACAGATAAATATATAAGTTGATCAAATTCGATAACCAATTAAAGGAGATAACTGCAAAAATATTTTTTTAATCCAATTTTATGTTTTTGGACTTAAGAACAGTAATATACATAATAATATAATAAATAATAAATCTCTTTATTTGTTTTCGGGCTAGCCCATACAAATGGAGTTGAGTTGTACAAAACAGATAAACATAAATCAAAGAAATCTATTACAACTGTACTAAACAAAATACGCTTCAAAAACAAATACATAATAAAAGGCAAAATAAATTGTAACTGTATAAATATTAAACAAATAAATCAATCATAAATAGTTTAACAAATTCAATTATTGGTATTTTAGTAATGTGCTTAAATTATTCTTGAATAGACAGATACAAATTTCTTAGCTTTAAACACTCTGTTACATAATAAAATAAATTTTCAAATTGCTTTTTATTTTCTATTTGCAACAAAAGTTGTACTATGAGGTCATTGTCAGACATATTTCCAATATACGTCCTCAAGTACTTATTTCTGGACGGGGAGTAAACAGGGCATTGAAACAAAAAATGATTTAAATCTTCTGGTTCGCCTGTATTACAAATGGGGCATTCAACGCTATTATCTGAATAACCATTTTGGAATCCGTAACTGGTAACTTTCAGTTTATTGGGTTGACATAGTCTTAGTTGACTGATCAATCTATGTTTCCTCATAGGCCCCTTTAATTTCAAATAATATTCCCCCAAATTTAAGCTGCTAATTTTCCTAAAATTAGGATTAAACTTTGAATGCAAAATAGCCTGAATATCTAGGGAAAGATTATGATTATTGAATTTTTCAACAGCGTTATTTAATTCTCTTTCAAATAAGGCTTTACTTTTGATATTTAATATGTCAGCCGCGTCTATAATTAACAATTTATTAGTAAGTTGCCTATACCAATTGTACCTCACATCGACCCTCTGGTTCAAGGAATATTTTTTTAAAATGTTTAAACATATTTTGGGTAACCGATCCTCTTTCATTAAGTCTACCTTTCGGTACCAGCGAATCATTCTTTTTAGAACATCTGTTTCTATTGATTTCAGACCAGTTTCTATACGAACATAATGGTTAGGTGTATTCCGTGGCCAATGATATATTGCTTTAAAATAACTTAAAGCAACCCGCTCTAATTTTTGACAATGTAATGGGGCCCAGACCTCCGAAGAGTATAAAAGAACAGAATTTACCATGGAATTTAGCAATTTGAACTTAGTAGCAAGTGAGTCTGATCTTGACTTTAAAAGAATTTCCCGAACTCTATGTGAAGCCAAATGTGATTTCTTTACAAAGTTATCTGCTGCTTGAGAAAACAAACCCGATGATGAAAAAACCACTCCTAAATAACTGTATTGTTTAGCTATTTCAATTTTAGATTTATTATAGAAAATAGTTTTAACTTTGGTTCTATTGCCACCCTTTTTAAAAATCACACATTTGGTTTTTTCAACATTGACAATTAAAGAATTTGATTGGCAATATTTGTACAGAGAAACCAATTTCTTAGTTGTTCCGGCCCAGCCATTATCAAGCAGAATTAAATCATCCGCGTACATCAGCCCCGATACTTCTACAGTATGATCGATATTTATCCCATTACCTCCATCATTTTCAAAGTGAGAAATTAAATCTGAAATAAATAATGAGAATATTAGAGGGCTTAAAGAATCTCCCTGTAATACTCCTTGTGTGAACAGTAATATACATATATAATATACCGTTGGAATGCAAAAGATTTTAGAAAAATATTATCTTATACATAATATTGTAAAAGTTAACGAAGAGTGATGAAAATCCGATAAAACAAACTGATTGTCGTAGATAACAATAGATTATTTAATAATACACATGTTTCTTATAAAAATTAAATGTAGATAATTATTTAACAATTTATTTTCGTTTCTAAATTTGTTTAAAAATTCTTTAATAAATAACAAAGTGTAAGTGAAAGTCGTGTGTTGCGCGCACCAGATTTTGTCGATGTGTCTCGATATTAGAAACAAGATATTTATACTTATATTAGATTAATATAGTTATAGGTTAAGTTGTTATTCAATCAATTTCCTCATCAACCCTAATTCTAACTTTAGCCTAATAAGTTGCCATTTTATTCTGTTAAATATACAATAGCGATACGGTAGAAGTAGGCATAGCCAAAATAGGTGTAACATAATCGTGTTAGGCACGTTTGCAACATAAATGTGATAAATATATATGTAGTAGTTGTTGACCATTTTGACTATATGGTAAAGAAGATTTTTAAGGGTGAAGCCCCCTAAGTAAAACATAAAATAAGTGTGTTTTATTGGTAGTTCTTTTGTTACCACATCTCCAAACAACTGCTCAATCATATGCGTTTTATCGTCACTACTCATAAACGCATTTATGCAAATTTAAATAAAGACAAAATAAAATATTCGCGAGCAAAGCCGCGGGTTACAGCTAATATATATATATATATATATATATATATATATATATATATATATATATATATATATATATAATATAGTTTTTGAAGCAACCGCTGCCTTATAAGAGAATCCGGTCAAAAACATAGCAGAGGTAATGCGACGCCCCGTATCGTGATGTCTTTCATAGACTTCTTGGAGGGAAAAAAAATAAAGTAAAAAGAATATATAATGATACTTTTTACGGACGGCTTTTAAGAACACTTTACATTGTATGCTATTATCGAGAATTGTGATTTTATTCGAATTGAATTTATCTGGGGTTCAATTATGGTATTACATTTAAATACTGAAAAGAAAAACAAGGGGTTAACTCTATTTTGATCTTGGATAGGTAGGTTTTTGGATAACGCACTGGTCAAGGTATTAACATAGAATTCTGAATGAGGAAAAAACGACTAAAGCGGCATGAAATCACTGTTCCAGAAAATGTTCAATAGAGGAAAAACGTTTGATTGGAATGGTTTTCACTACAAGTGGACATTCCAACAAGCAATAAGATAGAAATATTGACCTTTTTGACCTAAAATCTAAGCTCTCAACTCAAACTCCACGTTTATTGTGTCATTACCATTGTTACTATAATAATAAATCTGTTTAAATAAACAAGTCAATCTTTAATGTTATTTGTTCTGCCGGTTACAACTAATCTTGAAAGCAGACTATTTTTAGGTAATTTAGGATTACTTTCTCGAAGATTTTTCCCGTGTGAGGTAACAAGCTGACTGGGCGGCAGTCGAAAGGCTCATTTCCTGACTTTACTGCTTTAAGAAGTGGAGATAAGGTAGCATTTTTCTATGCGATGGGGAAATACCTGTGCCTTAAACAGGAATTGAACAAATTTGCCAAATGTAATATTCCTTTTCTTGGGCGTTGTTTTAACAAGGACTTTGGATTTGTAGCATCTCGGTACCATATTGCCTTGTATTATATGAAGAATTGCTTTAAAATGTTATATTGCCTTATTGTGCTTTTATTGAGATTTTCAAGAAAATTCCTGACTTTTTCCTAATTTCATCAGCGTAGATCGCTAATAACGCGGCTTGCTGCTAGGAGCTTAGTAGCTTTTTGGCCTAGTCAAGCCTGATAGAATTTGATGTTTTGGTAGCTTAAATGGTCATTTTCCAGAGCTTGCGATGATCACTATGCATCGATCTCAATTTCAGCACCAGCTTGACTTTCATGTTTTTAAAAGGTTCCGGACCTGCACGGTAAGAGAATTTAATATTTTATTTACATCGCTGTCTCTAGAGCGGTACCATCTAGAATTCACGAGGACTTAAAAATGGACAAACTCTCCGAATTCAGAACTGCAAAGTTCTTTGAAACGGTCAAACTCATAAACAATTCCATGTATGGTATGCTGACATCTTCTGGATCATCTGAACGATGGCAGAATATTGAGATTTAGGTTTTAGTATTGGATTAAGGTTCTACTAAAACTAAAAGGTGAGCCCCATCAACTCATTATAGATTATTTGATTATAATTATATATTATTAAGATTATAAGATATCTGACAGCCTAAAAATTTAATTAAAAAAACTATTTATTTTTTTAATTTATTTATTCGTATGTCACAATGGACAATAATAATATCGCTAAAGGATCACATTCATACAATATTTACAAAAAGGAAAAACAAAGTACATAATGAAATAAAACCTATAAAAATAAATGAAACCAAACTTAAAAAACGTATAAATAACAAAATTTGTAGATAAAATATACAAATAAATGAAGTTAACTAATAAATAAACAAAACATAATTAAAAAAAAAACTAATCTTCTAAGAAGAGCTAACAAAAGGGGCTATGAAAAAAAAAAAATCATTGTGGGTTTGTTAGTTCTAAAATTATTTAACTGAAAGACACTTAATTACAGACATTTAAATAAATTTAACAAAATACAACTATTTTAAAGCTTTGCTCGATCCTTGCAGTCTTTCTATTGCCTCATAAAGCATTATTTTATAAAATTCTTTTAATTTAACTTAGGCTCTATTTGTTTTCTTGTTTTAATGTGGTTTATGTAAATCCTGTTTATTGAAAGATTCCAAGGTAAACTTTGTTCAGAACCAACACGAAAAAAAAGTAAAATATCCGTTATTACGATTCCTCGTGGTCTTTAATGTACGTTAAAAAAATAATAAGTATAGATAATACATATCTCTCAATACTCAAATCGAACTAGCATTATAATTATTCTTATTATTACTAACTAAATACATAAACTCATCGTTAATAATCATGAAAGGCACGTTTCTAAAATAAATTTATTCCAATTTGTTCCAGACAAAATCAATATAACAAAAACGCTAGTCCGCGGAGCTATACACTACAGCGCCCTGATTCATAGATGAATATTTATAAGCTTCTATATTATTCTCGATAAATTATATATGAAAACCTATAAATAATCCACCGAAGCGACAACAAGAATTTATATTACAAAAAAATAAAGTAGAGTTTTATTTTGTCTGTTCCTGATGTTCCGGATATTAAATGATCAAATATCTACCAATTTATATAATTAAAATTATTTATCATGTATGATATTTGTGGATTTTATAAGATGTTCATGTTAATTTAAAATATATATATAATATATATATATATATATATTTAAATTAACATGAACTCTTATAAAATCCACAAATATATATATATATCCTTATGAGCGCAACACACAATGTTCACTTACCACTATTACTTAAAATGAAGATTAAAAAAAAAAAAAAAAAAAAAAAAAAAAAAATCTTGAACAAAGAATTATATTGTTTTGATGAAACTTTTGTTAGTATAAAAAATATCAACTACAATCAATTTTATGCGCTTTTAGTCACTTAATAATACCTTTGTTAGTTAAAAAACAGTTTTTTTCATTTTTTTTAGCTTTATGAATACATTTTACATTTATATTACTTTCTTAATATCGGAAGGAAAAAAATGATTTTTTCCTCCGGTTTTTTGTTTCCTCTAGTTGAAAAGCAATTTCTATAAAATTTCATATTCCCCTTGGTTTTTATCAATGCTTATAAGTGGATATGGTTAATTGCTTCTTAATTAACAGAATTAAAGCTGCTTTAAAGTATGGAAATGTTAATATTTGGAATCTATGCCTCGATAGACAACTTCAATGAGTATAAAGCCCGGATTAGAAACCCTGTAACATAACATCAATATAGGTAGTTTAATGAAGATGGATAGAGTGTATTTAAAAAAAAAAAAATCTTAAAAATTGCAAGACATACAGTGTAAAGTTTAACTTTTGGCTTGACGATTAAGGGTAAAACATTCCTGTAGCATCCCTTATTATGATCCTAAGCATATAATCATCTTAAACATGAAATTTTAATTAAAAATATTGGTCGTTTGTATTATCGTCAAAAAATAATTAACAATATCAGTTATCCTGATTTTTTTTGGTTATTAAATCTTTTATACATACATATTTTAAAGTGAAGCAGAGACAACGGAAAATTTAATTTTTTAATATACTGAAAACTTGATTGCTATGTTTGTATTAAAAAACTACAGAAATAAGAAAGGTTTATACATTATTCGGTTTATTACTATTTTATATTTCAATTGAACTATTTAAATTACATTTAAAAAGTTAAATTATGTTTTCATAGGAATCCCATTTAGTTTAGAGCGAAACAACCGTTTTTTAATATAGTATTAAATTTGAAATAATTAATAACAATGTTAGTTTATAGATTTATAAGAACTGTTCGATGGTGATAACCTCCTCCAATACCAATAACATATGTTTATAAGTCTATGTTCTTATAACGCTTTTATATTAATTTGTTTGACTTATTTTATTGTATATTGGCTTTTCTTGCGGCGCCAACGGTATATTATACGTCTATATTACTACTCATATTTCAGAAATAATGTTTTGATGACTTGGTTACAATAAATTTATTTTTCCCGTTAAGAGAAAAGTAAGATTGCAAAGAATTGTATTTATAAACCTTCAGAAAAGAATGCCCTAAATGATAGTGCAAACCGTATCAAAACCCGTCTTGTGGTTTAGAAGGAGCTCACGGAAACCAAAATCGGGCTATCAGTTTATATTATATACCTATATATATATATATATATATATGGGAGAGAGAGAGAGAGAGAGAGAGAAGATAAGTCAAGGTTAAAATAATTGCTTATTTAAATATATAAAAAAAGGAGCACAATATAGCAAAAAGGAGATTCCATGACGAGAACGTTTAACAACTGACAACTTTCATTTATCCATGAATCCATTTTTCTCTGAGAAAAAATAAAATAAAAGCAAAGACCCGAAACGAAGACCCAGTTAGAGCTCGTTATACACTTCGGACCGAAAGTACTTTGGAGCTATAAGGAGTAAAAACACAGAAGGGAAATTTTTCTCCCAACAATGGCAATTCTTTTATAAAGGGAAGTAAAGAATAAATTATCGGTAACCAATTGGGCGACGATTGGAAAAGAAAAGTCATTTGTCCCTTTTCCCAACGGAAAATACCAGAGGGAGAAAAATCCCTTCAATTAGAGTTTAAAAAAATACTTTTTTTTATTACAGAGAGAACTCTTTAGATACTTTAAAGAAGAGAATGTTTAGATATTAATTACCTGCTATTAGTTCGATATGATTTTATAATTATTTAAGTAAAACAAGAATGAATGATATGTTTTACTACTAAGGTGATAGCACTATTGAGATAATAACAACAGGCCAACTGAAACCGAATGTTCAATGCAGACACCACTAAATACTGGTTACACAGATTTCTCCAATGATCACTGTTCAAGCCCAAGCCCCCGAGATCAGACTTATCACAATCCTCTCATGGACGCTTCGGTCTACCTTCCGGACGCTTGCCAGTCATTTCAGCAAATAAAACCTTTTTTGGTATTAGTCCTTTACCTAGTCAAACAACTTTACACACCCATATAAGAGCCAGCGATGATATCAATTCAATTATACTCACAGAGTTCAAGCTTTGCAATTCCGCGTGTTGTGCAATCTTCTGATTTCCCCAGTGACCTTTTCTCTCTTTGGACCAAATGTTTTAAAAAGTACCATATTTTTTATACCACAATAGTTGTTCCTCCTTCATATTAAACCTACACGCTTCACATCCAAAAAGAGACGTCAGAAGAATAATAGTTAAATAAATTCTAACCTTTAAGTTACTAGATAGAAGCCGCAAGCTATGTAATTTAATAACACCAACTAAACATTGGTACACCGAAGAGGTCTCATGTGACCCATTTATACAATGAGTTGAAGTGGCTCCTTCCTTCTATCCGAAGACAATATTTCCTAGGATTATATCTTTACCAAATAATCAACTCCCAGCTACCTCCATATATCTACAGACTTCTGCAATTTAAATCGTCAGTCCACTCCCTCCAAAAAAGATCGCGCCATTCCGACCTTTATATTCCTACCCATCGAACAACAACTTTTGATCATTCCTTTATTGTCCGCTCCACTACTCTCTGGAATTTCTTACCTACTTATATCCGCCATGCTTCTTCCCTAACCTCATTCAAGTCCCAGCTATTCCAGTACCTACTGTCATCCCAAACAGACGCTCAATAAGATATTTCAAATAAAAAAGAAAATCTGTTATTTATTGTTTATATTTTTATAAGGATCAATAATGATTCAAGTTCAATGTTTAGTTTTGTTTAATGCACCAGAAGTTATTATATATTTATTTTACTCTTTTGTTTTATTATATCCTTTCTTTTCTTTATTTATCATTGTGAATAAGAAATAATTATATTCCTTTGGTTTTGTAGCCAGACACATTATATATATCTTAATTGTACATATAAATTGTTCTTAAGGGACTTTGTCCCAGAATAAATATCTTTTTCTATTCTATTCTATTCTAAATAATATCACGCATATCTCGTCTTTAACAGCGACTTTATTTCCTTCTGTATTTCGTTATCTTTAAACCTAAATACTTTAATCTCTCAACATGTTCAAACGTATGTCCTAATATGTCAATATCACAAAAATCGTCACCGTTTCTTCTAATAATCATATATTTCGTCTTACCGGTATTTATTTCAAACCCTATTTTTTACAGGTTTATAATAATGCACTTATATTTAGTTGCATAGTTTCCGTGTCTTCGCCTAGCAGTATCAAATCATCGGCGTATCACAGAACCGGAATTTCATCGTCCAGATTTAAATCTTTCTCGCTACTCGACAATTTTCTCTGACATTAAAGTCAAACCCGATCGCACCTCAAACCTCTCGGAGCAATTATGACCAATTCTTACTTTATGGGATGTTTTGGACAAGCACATCGCTACAAGGTTTTCGAAGTATTCCTTGTTAAATATGATGTTATACAGCTTCTAACGGTCTAAATCAATATGTAGTTAATGGAATACACGGCTGTATTCCAACTTTTTCTCTGACATTTTACGTAAGGAAAATGTTTGATAAATAGTTGACGTGGCACGCTCCCCATACGCGGTTATGAAATCCGGGCAAGGACTGTTGAGAGAAAAAAAATATACATTTTTACAATATAAACATATTATATAAAATACAAACACCGGCAATACGATTTACATAACGAACATGTATTATAAGTAATCAGATATTGGATAAGAAATAAAGTCCATGAACAATGTATTATAAAATGCTTCTGTTAGCTCACGGCTTCTGTCAATAAACTTGAAGGTTAGAATTTAAAAGCATTATTATACTGTCAGACGTGAAATGTAATCGCATCCTTTAAGGAATGAACAATACATTAAGGTTTTCCATAATAAGATACTAAACAGGAAAAGGCAAAATATTTGGCCCAAAGAGGGATGGATCCACTAGGGTATTGAGAAGGTTATTAAGCGTGAAATAGTGGAGCTCGTATCGTGTCAGTATAATTGAGTTGGTAGCATCGCACCGATTTGTAGGTGTCCATGAAGTAGGCCGAGGCGTTGGCGGGAGAATCGTGTTATCTGATCTCGGTTGGGGGATCATTGGATGAATCTGTGTAAGCGACATTTGGTGATATCGGTATTGAACCTTCGGGTACGCTAAGCCTTTTATTATTATTATTTATATATTTTACAAAGGCAAATGTATGTTATGGCTTTTATAATATACAAAAGTTGATAAGTAAGTTTGGTATGGTATCACGAACAACAAGAGATTATCTCAGATAAAAGCTGGGTATAGTATAAAAAAAACCCAACAGCTCTTTCTTTAAAACCATCAATATTATTTGTCGTGTTTTTGTAAAAACTCTGAGAAAGAAGAAAAGGCGGAAGCTGTTAGATGGGACTTAGGCAGGATCAGGCTGGGATCCCGGGGAGAGCTTTTTGTTTTTAATGGTCTTCCCTTACCATGTCGATCCATCCTCGGCTATATATACTCCCAGCGATCCAGGAAATCCAGCAACTGATCTCGGCTATCTGTCGAGTTCGAATTGTAGGAAAACACCGTTCGACGGCTACCTTCCATACCAATTTTATTGCAGAACGATATCGACAAGGGAAGTGATTGAACAGTGGAAGGAATATATAAAATAGGGTAATTTTATAATATTCAGAAACCCATGAAGTCTTGAATTCGGGCCAACGGCGTAGTCACAGGGAAATAAAAGGTGTTTGGATAAGAAAAGGTTTGGAAAAAAAAATTACCCTCTTGGTATCTTCTAAGGACTTTAAGCCTACTTGGCTCCCAAAGAAAATTACATTACGACCTTGGTAAAGGATTGTTTCTCTATTTCAGCAGTTGTGCACGGAAGTAATTCGGTCATGATTACGCACAACCTCAAAGTTTTTCCTCATTAAGTGCTCCTGTTATATAAACGAGTCAACGTTTAATAAGGGCCTAACCTTGGCTTGTTTCTGGTTGGATTAGGTTAGGTAGAGATTTTGTGTACATTCGACTGCTGTCTTACTTCTCCATTAATACCTTAATGACGTCCTTAAAACATTATTATTTGTCATTATTATTCTGAGGATTTCGATAGTTCTACTTATGGTACAGCTATAATCACTGAGTAATGTAGTTTTCTTTACATCAGTGTTACATGTAAATGTATCTCATACTACAGGCAATCTTCTAGAATCGATGCCACTACGAGATACATACAAAATAAATAATTTTAAGCCACATTTTGGTAGGGTTTTGCAAAATCTTTTTTTTTTTTTTTTTGTTATTATTTTAATAAGCGAATGCTTGTTCTATAGTTAAGTTGATTTAAAAGAGATACGTGAGGTATCCATATTTTTTGATAAGTTTAATTATTTACAACCATCAATTTTTTGTTAGGCCTTTTATTGTAAACCATAGAGATATTGTCATGAGACATTACAAATTCCAAACAATCTTATCCAAACTTTACTGTATGGCTTCATGGTCGCATGGTCGTTAAATATGCTATTATAAATCGGATACCTCTTTTACAAAACATATCCATGGAATATCATAATGGATTACCCTGGGAACGAACACAACTTAAATAGACCTTTTAATAGCAAAAAAAAAAAAAAAAAGGTAGTATAAAAAACCAATATCGAGTAAAAGCCATATTAAATACAAACATAAGTTGCCTTTTAGAGACACCGTTCTCTACTCGCATAAAGTTATAACATACATGTTTCTCTGAGTATTAATTTAAGTATATACTAATACAGGATTCCAGATACTAAGCTCTATTTCACATATAACCTCAATTTACAATATCCACAAATACCCGACCTAAGTTTCACCAGCACACATCGAGCAAACCAACGCTATAATAAACTTTATTAAACTAACAGAACTCGGTTGAGTTTTTGGAAGCTGAATAAAACCCACATTAATAAATATCCGACCGTAGAATGTTTTCCAACTTGAACAGAAGTAATATAAGATTAAATTTAAATTTTCTATTTTTTTTTTTCGTTTACGTCTCATTTCATGCGATAACATATAGTATATATAGGCAAGATTTTATATTTATTTATATAAATGGAGAACTTAGTTTTGAATTAAATGAGAGACTCTCCAAAATAGAAAGCCATCTAGAAAGCCAGGAAAAATATATCGAAGAGCTCTCTGTAGAAAATAAGACTTTAAAAAATAAAGTAGGTGAGCTCGAGGTTCGTCTTAATAAGGCCGAGCAGGGCCTACTTCGTAGGTCTCTAGAAATTCGGGGTATCCCGGTCCGTCCCGGTGAAACCCCTGCGGCTCTGGTGACCAGTGTGGCGGCCGGCCTAGGTATGAAGATTTCTCCTGAGGATCTGGACACGGTGGTACGACGTAGATCGAAGCCGGGTGACGAAAGAACACCTCCTGTCGTTGTCCGTTTCGTCAGGCAAATCACGAGGGACGAGCTGGTGAAGCAAAGAAAGGTCAAAAGGGATTTCACCACGCTGGCCATCGGGTGGGAATCCAATGATTGCCACCGTATATATCTGAGCGAGGAAATGTCTCCAGGAAACAGACACCTTTACTGGCTCGCCCGTCAGAAGAGATCGCCAGGAAAACTAAAATATGTTTGGTTTTCAGCCGGCCGAGTTCGCTGTCGTAAGGACGACGGACATCCGGTGGTCTTCATCGACCGAGCACAGGACCTAGAGGTCTTCGGCTGACGTCCTGACTATCGTCTACTCTCTGGCTACAAATGGATTTACACCATGGACTTTATTTGTAATTTACTGAGTTTAATGTTTAGTGTCACGGTATATTTTTATATTTATACAATTTTTATTTTCTTCATTAGTCATTATTTATTTAATTTGTCAAGTATTCTTCACTCAACACTTTTGATTGTTCTATTTTGTATTTATTTTCTTTTAATCTTTAAATTTAACCAAAATTTAGCTACGTCGTTTACCTACCATCAGTGTTTTTCCCCATCCCGTTCCTATGACTAGTATCCTAAATATTTGTCACGTCAACTCCCAATCCTTGCCCGCTCATTATGATGAATTCCTTCAATACTTTACCCAGAACTTTTACCATATAATTGCAGTATCAGAAACTTGGCTTAAACCCTACATTCCCTCCTCTTCTATTTCCTTACCCGACCACTCCTTCTTACGTCATGACCGATTAGGCCGCACTGGCGGAGGAGTCGGTCTCTATGTACATAATAGCCTAAAATCGCGTATCCTGGATGTCTCAACCCAATCCGATCATCCTCATATTGAATTTATTATCCTTGAAATTATTTGTAATAATCATCCTCTCTTATTTGCAGTGGTGTATCGCCCTCCTTTAGTTCCGTTTGATGCTCCTTTTGAAACTACCCTCTACAGCTACGTTCCTCTCTATAACAATATTATAATATCCGGCGACTTCAACACCAATTTCCTTTCCAACTCCAATGACAAACTGTACCTCGAAAATCTCTTCTTTTCCCTTAATCTTTTTATTGTACCTTTTTCTTCCACCCATCATACTCATTGCTCAGATACCTGGCTCGACCTTCATGTAATTGATTCAGCACATAGCCTCCTCTCTTCATCTCAATTACCAGTCCCATTCTTATCCTGTCATGACCTAATACAAATTTCATACAATATCCAAACTCCAACAATCCTTCCTAAAACAACAACTTTCCGTAATATCAACTCCCTTACCCGTGAAATCATCCAATCCGATCTTGAAGTCCTAAAGTGGGACGATATATATTCTTGTACCTCTATAGATTCAATGGTCGATATCCTCACCTCTAACCTTATCAGTATCCTTGACAAACATGCTCCCCTCAAAACCTGTACCTTCCGCCACCGCCCTGCTCCTTGGATGAGTCCAGAAATAAAAGACTTACAAAAGAGGCGTGAGGCTGCCCGTAGACGCTTTAGACGTACTAGACTGACGGAAGACTATCAAGAATTCAGGGCACTCCGCAATCTGACTCAGGCAACAATTAGACAAGCAAAATCTAATTACTTTCACGAAACTCTCTCCTCTGCTCCCGATTCAAAGTCAAAATGGCAACTCCTTCGCCAACTGTCTCTTTGCAAATCCTCTTCCTCACCATCCTATCAAACCTCTCCAGATGAATTAAATGTATACTTTTCATCTTCCTCCTCTGATAATCATTCTCCACATTCTTCCGATTTTTCTTTAGTTACATCATTTAATCCAGATAATTTTTATTTTTCCGATATCACACCAACCGACCTTATCTCCTCTGTAATGAAATCCCATACCAACTCAATAGGATTTGACGGAATACCCGTCAAATTATTAAAATTATGCCTTCCCGAAATCCTACCAGTTCTTCTATTCATATATAATTTTTCCCTCCAAAATTCTATATTTCCATCTACTTGGAAAAAAGCAATAGTCCATCCTATCAATAAAACCTCTAATCCTACATCTCCTAAAGACTATCGCCCTATTTCCATTCTATCTAACCTTTCCAAGCCTTTAGAAAGAATAGTCCAATCTCAATTATCTAATTTCCTTGAAAAGTCTAAACTTCTTGATCCTCTCCAATCCGGTTTCCGACCTGGTTTTTCCACACAATCCGCTCTCCTCAAAATCACCAGCGACTTACATACTGCTATGGGTGAAAAGAAACTGACCGTACTAATACTTCTAGACTTTTCAAAAGCTTTTGACTCCATGGACCACTCCATCCTTTTCTCCAAACTACAATCCCTATCCTTTTCTAACAGCACTATTCGTTGGTTTCACTCATTTCTCTCTGGTAGAACCCAAGCTGTCACCATTCCTAATCATCCTCTATCTTCCTTTCTTGCCCTTTCGGCAGGTGTGGCCCAGGGTTCAAGTATATCTCCTCTCCTTTTTAATTCCTACATCAATGACCTTCCCAAATCTATTCATCATTGCTCCCACCATTTGTACGGTGATGATTTCCAGATCTACCTATCCTTCTCCCCATCTGAGACATTACTAGCATTTTCCAAGATTCAGGAGGACCTGGATAGAATCAGCGCCTGGGGAATTCAGAATAAACTTAAGCTAAATGTCATGAAGACACAAGCAATAGTAATAGGTTCCAATTCCCTTCTCAAATCTAATTCCAATTTTCCAAATCTAATCCTTAATAATTACCCAATTACGTTCAGTTCCACTGTCAAAAACCTAGGTATCACCATCGACCAATCCCTCTCCTGGAAACCCCATATTGCCCAAATCTCCCGAAAAACAATAAGTACTCTTAAATTTTTCCATCGCTCCCGTCATCTCCTTCCCCTATCCACTCGTAAGCTCCTTGTTTCTTCACTTATTTTCCCCCACTTTGACTATTGTTGTGCGGTGTATGACGGCCTCCCGGCTGTGCTTGAAGGCAGACTAAAGCGCATTATGAACATTTCCTTAAGATTTGTCTTCGGTACTTCAAGGAGGTCTCATGTTACCCACTTATACGGTGAATTAAAGTGGCTCCTCCCCTCAACCCGCAGACAATATTTCCTTGGATCATACCTCTACCAAACTATTAACTCCCAGCATCCTTCCTATATCCACAGTCTCCTTCAATTTAAATCCTCAGTCCACTCCCTTGAAACTAGATCGCGACAGTCTGACCTTTATCTTCCTACCCACAGAACCAAAACTTTTGATCGTTCCTTTATTGTTCGCTCTACCACACTCTGGAATTCTCTACCTATCCACATCCGCCATGCTGCCTCTTTATCCTCATTCAAATCCCAACTTTTCCTATACCTTCTGTCATCCCAAATAGACGATCAGCAAATGTGATATGATATATGATAGAAATCTACATTGAGTGAATGAAGATTACTGTTTACCGCCCAAACTTTAATTTGCTTTTGTTTGAATAAAATTTTAGTTTTTCAGAAGATAAAATTAGAAGATATATATTTTTCATTAATTTCTTTGTTATTTCTTATGTATGGTATTTTTCTCATTGTAAATAATTGTAATTTTTTGTAAATAATAATTACTCATGCTTCTTGTCTGTTGGCCAGACATATTACATATTTCTATTGTACATAACTGTTATTCTTAGGGGACCTAGTCCCAGAATAAAAATTTTTTTCTATTCTATTCTATTCTATTCTATATATATATATATATATATATATATATATATATATTTTTTTTTTTTTTTTTTTTTTTTTTTTTTCCGCGCTCTACTGATTCTCGAACTCTATACATATGTTTCTCTGTTTTAAAAAATAACTAAGACTTAAATATTTCATTAATCGCAGACTTAGCCCGAAACAGATGTACGTTCCTTAGTTCCATATTATCTGCCCACTCAAATCCTCACCATTACGCCCTTTTAGTCTGTTGGTGGTAGACCATGTCGTTTACAAAGCAGGCGATGATGTAGAACCGTATGTGTTGAGTATTGTATGGCGTTAGTATTTAATTTCTAAGAAGCTTTTATAATATTAATATTACATATTGAAAAAAACGCTGCAAATTATCACACAATGGTTTATTTCCAAATAACTATATTAAGGTATAACTGTTAATATTGCTGTTAATAGGCAATTAGCTAATATAAAAAGCAATAAATAATTCAAAGGTAAATGGAATATCACCACTGCTAATATAAAAACGCAATGTCTCTACTACTTCTGAACCAAATTCAATGAATCTTTTTTTTCATTTTTTAGGAATATACAGATCAACATTTTTTTCCCTATGTATCATGCTTTAGTGATTCAAAACCTTTACGCATATTTTTCTCTATTTTCAAGAATAACTGAGTTATGGGAGTATATAAGTCAAATTTCAATTTTTTCTCTTTTTTATAATTATAGGGGGAGCGGCGTGGTCTAGTGGATAGAGCACTAGTCTGCTGTGCTCCGGGTCCTGGGTTCGAATCCCGGCTGTGGCAGAAATATTATTTATTCTGTTAATTCAGTCGGGGGGGGGGCAACCCTAGGGTATGGAGACCCTCCTGGGCAGACCCAGCCTCTATAAAGTGGGTACCCAAATTAATTGGGGGAAAAACCTGGCGGCTGAGCGTGATTAAGGCCTAATCACCTCACTGCACTGCCGTTGGCCTAGAAACAGTACGAATCTCTATATGTACTGAGCCCAAGACCCTTCATGTGTTGTAGTGGTACAGGTTTTTTATAATTATTAGCGTTTTTGTTTTTAAACACAAATACATTTTTTTTCTTTATATTCCAATGTAATGGAGAATTTTTAAGTAAGATTATATTTTTTTTTTTTTTTTTATCGTTCTTTACTGATTCTAAAACTCTATACATATTTTTTCTCTATCTTCAAAAATAACTAAGATCTAAAATTAACATTAGTGGCAGACGCAGACAAGTCAGTACTCTCTCATCTCCATTTCGATAATTCTCCGAGCCACCTGAAAATCCGCATCAGGATCACATAAATTAAATAAACATTGGTGTTCATCATCACGAGGCCTTTTGATACATATTATTCCAGTGCTGCTCATTTACTCCTATTATTTTATATACAGTTGTAAATATCAAAAAATGCATAAAAAAAAATGTTGTAAAAAAAGATTGTACCTCTTCGCCTAATACATATCAAAACTGGCATGCATTCAAAATCACACATTAAATCCAAATAAAACCGATATTCCGAATATAGCGACGTTCGGAATATGCTTCACAAAAACATAATAGAATTAGTTGGTACTAGTGAAGAAAATATTGATGTTAATTGCATACAGACATAACAGAGAACTATTAAACCACCATGGCGACATTATAATATCAAAATAAATTAGTAACTATCGAAGATTCCCAAAACCTCACTTAGTCCGGTAGAAACACAAAAACACTTCCTATTTGAACAGTTTGAGGGGCACAATGTCATATTCACTGATGCGTCAAAATGCGAAAATTCTCCAGTAGGATGTTCAGTAATAGCTAGTAGTGCGTCCTTACTTTTCAAACTATCTAAAGCCTGCTAAAGGAAGCATTATTATATTGTCAAGTGAATAACTACAAGAAGACTTCTGTTGTCAGTCACTGACTCGATGAGCGTCTTATCCGCTATAAGGAGCCAAACACGCCGTAATAGCAGAAATTATGAACATATTTTGGTGTTCCGCACAACAAGGCCTGGTAATGGAGGGAACGGAAAGGCAGACGCCTCTTCCCGGTTGGCTCGAACGTACGACACTTATCCCGTCAAGGTGATTGATCAAGTTCCTCGGTAAGACCGGGTGAGGCAAACGAACACCTTCCTAATGACACAAGGGGGAGAGGTGTGGAATAGCAGTCCTTCAAAATTACTTGAAATTAAAAAAGAAATCAAAAAGAGAATAACAAGCAATAGGAAACCAAGAAAGAAGGAAACAATTATATGTCGCCTAAGGATTGGACATTGCGAGTTCTCTCGCTGCTACCTTCTTCATGGCTTAGAAGCTCCTACATGCTCGAAATGTGGTGTCATAAGGACAGTAAAACACATTCTGGTAGAATGTAAAGAATATACCGCACTGAGAAAGCAGTTAAATATGGGCAGATCTCTTTGTAACATCCTCCAGGACTCCGAAAAAGACATGAATTCCTTAATAGAGTTTCTGAAAAGAACTAAATTATATAATAGAGTTTAAAACAAAAAGATATACCAATGACCCTTACGGGTAGAGGCATTCCATACAAAATAAATAAAAAGTAAACAACGGTGTATGAGTTTGCTAGTTCTGTGAGATAATTAAAGGAATGTTTTACTGAATTAAGGACAATAATTATCCGTCTTGTCTTATTTATTTCCGGAAACAATTCTTTATTGAGTAATATTACAATCAGTCCAATTTAGGACAGTTTTAATAGTGATAAAGTACAACAACCACACTACATTCACACGATATATACAAAACAATAAATTAATATAATAATAATACAATATATAAAACTAAACAATAAAATTATATTATATGTCTTATTTATTAATATTAATTTTTAGTAATTTCATTAGGTTTATACAGTACTAGGGATAAATAATTATTTTTCAATCATTAATAAAATTTATGTATGAAGGATTGCTAAATATTGTTGGTTTCATCAGATAACAAATCGATGAGGTGAAGCATGGCAATATCCCATAGAGGTGGCCATCTTATCCTTTAGACCACTTGGTCCAGATCTCTCGTCTGTTATCCTCCAACAGAATACCTTCCTTGAGTCGATCCCTTACCACAATGGACCCAGGGGATTTCGATACTCGACTCGGGGGCGGATAAAGGAGGCGGTATGGTCCGACCAGATATTGTGAGGGCTTCATCTCAAAGCTTCGTGGTTAATACCTGACCTGCCTAGTCTGTTTTATTGGACATTCTGACAATTAGAGGCCACATTTATAAGAGGATATGACTTCGTATATAATTTAACATTAAATCTTAACTAAGAAAAAAAAATTCCAAATAAACTAAAAAGGTACTTTTAGACATATTATTATTATTATTATAGGTAGTATCGGACAGGCCTTAAAAACAAATGAAACACACGCACACACAAATTTAAAAAAAATAATAACAATCCTAGCTTCGGTTTTATCAATTTTACATTTACCACTAATTGCCAACGATAAAATATTTTAAAGTTTAAGGGTCTGCTTCTAACAAAATTGTTTTACACATCCATCTTCGAAATAAACTATACGGTATCGTAAAATTGGGTGAATAGGAACACTTTATGGTATCTTGAACATTATAACAAATTAATTTTTTATCTAAATTAATTGAACAATAGATAAAATCATAGGTCTACATCCCCTCTATTAGATATTTATTGGGTGTGTGTTTTTTAATTGTATAAAAAAAAAAAAAAAAAAAAATATATATATATATATATATATATATATATATTTTATATATATATATATATATATATATATATATATATATATATATATATATATATATATATATAACTAAAGTTTTTTTAAGCCTGGATGACTATTTGTCCTTACTAATTATTATTACATTTTAGCAGAGGTTATTGTTGATAATTATAATAATTAAATAAATAAATAAATATATATATATATATATATATATATATATATATATATATATATATATATATATGTATATAGGTCTGCACGATTCCGCGATATAGAAAATTTCCACTTTCAGTAACATTAATGGACTACTGATCGGCTCTTAGAGAGTTTAGCTACGCTCTAAACGTCAGTAGAGGTACATTTCAACTTTTAATAGTTGTTCGGAAAATAATGCAGGAAGGTGGTTGTTTAATAAGCGTGGAACATAATTTTAAAGTTTTTTGTATCTTTCTAATTGTCTCAAAGTGGTAAATAAAAGAATACAACAACTTTTTTTTTTTTGCAAGTTTTTGTTTGTTAATATAATAATAGTAATATAATTGAATAATGTACCATTGGAAAACCAAAGATTCTAGAAAATATATTATTTTATACACAAGCTTTTAAAAGTTAATAGTGAGTGACTGGAAGCCGATAACTGATTCTTGTAGCTAAAAATATAATAGATTATTAAATAAAACACTATTTAATTTATTTTCATTTCTAAATGCATTTAATAATTCGTAAATTGATTTTAAAAACGGAGGTAAGTGAAAATCGTGTTGTGCACACCAGATTTTCTTAAATTTAGAAATGAGAAATCGTATCATGTGTTTACGTTGTTTTATGATTAATGAAGAGATTGGTCTACTTTGAGTACAATATTATGTTTAGTGTATGATTTTATATACTGTAATAAACTTTTAAAAAAAATTAATTTATAAAAACATTATAATAAATCATTAGGTACTTCACAGCATCAAAAGGTAACATGATTAGAGAAAAAGACATTACAGGGATAGCGGAGCGATTAGACCAAAATGTTGGAGTACACGGCCCATGAAAGGGACGGTTAGCGGAGGAACCATCGAAGTTGGCCCATTAGGACCAGGTATTTGCATAGGGTTTGATATATCGAACTGACTTAATTAAATAGGCACTAGCGGGGGGACAATATACCCCTAATCCCCCCTACCGTAGCCCTGAATATATGAAATTTAATTGTCAGCTAAACGTGGGCGGCTCAGGGACCCACTTTATTAGGATCGGATTTAATAGAACTACGGGCTTAATGAACTCTGTTTAACAAGAGGTAGTTTCTGATGAGTGAGCTAACAAAAATGTGTCTTTGCCTTCTCTATTAATGTCGAACATCATTAACTATGTATGTATGCATGCATGTATGTATGTATGTATATTGTATATATATTTATAATGTAATAAACTTCAAAAAAAAAGAATTAATTAATAAAAACATATATATATATATATATATATATAATGATAGCGAGCTCCTTCTAAACCACAAGACGGATTTTGATACGGTTTTTACTATCATTTAGAGCATTCCTTCCTGAAGGTTGAAGAGTAGAATTCATTGCAGTTTAGCTATTCTTTAAACATAAAAACTAAATTTTCTCGGGGGATCACTTGTAGCTGGGTGGTTAGCGTAACAGCCTCCTATGCAAAAGGTCACGGGTTCAAACCGCAGGTGGTCCTAGGATTTTTAATGGGAGTAAAAAATCCTTAGTTACGCCGTCCTTCGGATGGGACGTTAAAAGGTGGTCCCGAGCCTGTGCGATGTCAGGTACTCGTTAAAGATCCCTATCCTAATAAAACCTGGATAGGCAAAATTTAGGACTCCCACTGTAGCATCGTCCAATTAGCCATAGTAGCATAAAGTGACGTTAAATAAATAAACAAATAAACAAACTAAATTTTCTCTAACCGAGTCATCAAAACTTTTTCCAGCACAATATTTTAGAAAAACTAAAATGCAAATAAAGAAATCGTAGAAGTTAATATAATGTTCTTGTAAATGCATAATCTTGTGAGCTTAAGTTAATTATTAAAACATTGCGTCGTACAGGATCGTGCAAGTTATATTTTTCCATTTAGTACACAATATTTTAGAAACAATATTACGTACCGAATCGTAACTAAGTTGTTAACGAAAATGGTAAGTTTTTACAAATCTATAAACTAACATCGTTACTGATTATTTCAAATTTGATTATTCTGAAAACAGATGTTTACTGTAAACAAAATGCGATTTCTATGGAAATTAAACTAAATCTTTTATTCATTTAACGTCACTTTATGCTACTGAGGCTAATCGGATGATGCTACAATGGTAGTCCTAAATTTTCCTTATCCAGGTTTTATTAGGATAGGGATCTTTAACGAGTAGCTGACACCACACAGGGTCAGGGCCACCTTTTAACGTCCCCTCCAAAGGACGGCCTAACCATGGATTTTTTACTCCCATTAAAAAATCCTAGGACCACCTGCGGATTCGAACCAATGACCTTTGCCATAGGAGGCTGTTATGCTAGCCACCCAGCTACAAGTGATCCCTAAAAAAAAAACTAAACCTTTAAATTGTAATTCGAATGGTTTATTCGAACTACTGGATTATTTTTTGAACTATTCAATAGTAATAAACCTAATGGGATAAGAATCGTTATTATTTTTGTAGTTTTTGAATGCATACTTATCAAGTTTTCTTTTTATGGGATAGTTAAATATTCCGTTATCTGTGCTTTAAATTAAAATAACAAAAACAAAAGGAAATAACCAATAATTATTTATGTTTTTTATTTCAGTCGATGAATAAATATAATAATGAATATACGTTGTAAAATAAACATATTTTCTTTCTTATTGCAATTTTCGTTTCGACAAACTAAAACCTCGAAAGCGATAAACTCCAAATTGGTCAGACAGAGATTTTTCAAACATAAATGACACCCCATTCAAACTGCACCCGTGCGAAATATTTTATTGTTCAAAACAGTAAACAATCGTCTTTAGAAAATCCTCTAAATATTGATAGTTTGGATAATGTAAATAAGATATATTTGTTGTTGTTTTCTTGTTAAAAAATATTAACAATTGGTTTTAAGATGTTGCACTTAGCATTAGGAATTTACTTATGCGCCATATTCGTAATTATATACGTGCTTTAATTGCTATTTAAAATTTCCTCATTTATTTTCTTAGGTATGAAGGTATGGTTCCTCTGAGATAATATTCTTCTTTTTAAATATTTATAACGTAAAGTCGGCGGTGGTCTGAGTCAAAATTGAACCTGGTGATCACTTCACAATTTTTGACATTCTTTATGTTGTCTAATAATATGTAATCAATTTCATATTTTCTTCCATCAGGGGCGCCCTAAGTCCATTTGTTTTTACTTCTCTTCTTGAAGTAGGTATTTTCAATTTGCATTATATTGGCCATGGCAAAGCCTACAAGTGACTCACCTCCCAGGTTCCTCACTCTATACCAGGAACTTTCCATGATAGATACTTTACTCCACTAACACGTTTTCCAGCCCTTCCATTCCAGTTTCCCATCATAACGACAGAGTGTTTAATGTTTCTTGATCTGTCTAGAGTGAATTGTACGTCATTGTAAAATTTCAGTTAATCCCCAATCAAATGGAATTCCATTCCTCATTCCATCCTCCACTACAACTATCTTCTATCTTTTTTTTTATTTATATCATTTAAATATATTTATTAACTTTCTTATATACATTTAATTTACTGTAAGACTCTAAATCACTTTTTGTACATTCTGTACATTTTATTCAAAAGGACATGTCCAGGATAATACAGAATTTACTTTTTATATTAATATACAATATAAAATATCTAGGTTTTAAATCTTCATGATCATTATATCTTAAATCGTAAAATAAAATTATTTAATGTTTATTATTGATATTTATCAGTGAAAGGAGTCACAAAAGAGGGGGATACAATGTTAATCTTACCTCCCTAATAAAATCTGAGCTACAAATACTTGCTGTAAGCTAAAGCTGTAAAGGATTTTTCTGTTATTTATCAAAGAATATTATAATAATAAAAAATAACATAAACTATTGTAAGAGTGAAGAAAATAAGTTAGCTTAAAACGGTATCCATCATATCCTGGCAACTTGTCCTAAAATCCACTTCATTTATCTCATTCTTTTAGCGAACAATGAGCATGAAATGAAAACGGCATTGTCTGACACGTGCCGAATCTTCTCAAGTATTCGAATATTCACATTTGATAAAAAACTCAATAATGAACCAATTAGTCAAGAAAAAATCCCGAAAATTCTCGCCAGCCAAAAATAATTAACAAGAGATATCATATTAACGAAAATTCTCTTAAACTCTCATACTAAGCAGTGAAGTAGCTCTGGAATTCTTCGCAGTAGAAATGGAGAAGAAAAATATTAACACAGAGAAGTTGATAATTTGAAAACTGAAAGTAAATTCAGAATTTGAAATATTCTGGCTACCACATCAATGAAAAATTCCACATGAATAATGAAAGCCATAAAAGAAGAGCAGCTGCTGAAAGACTTTTTTCATCTTTAAATAAATAATTCCTAGCTACTTTATCCTCCGACGTTGGCTTGTCGGTGGTCTGTTTGAGGTCTCCAGACCTGCTGTGAATATTGCTTATGGATTTAAATAAATTATTATTAAATGGATTTTTATGTTTATTTATTAATAAATAAATAAATATATATATATATATATATATATATATATATATATATATATATATTTATTTATATTTAATTATAATAATTATCAACAATAACCTCTGCTGCAATGTAAATATAATTAATGAGGACAAATAGTCATCTAGGGTTAAAAAAAAATTAGTTTTGGTAAAAAACTATTTTAACCATAATTAATACTTTATAGATTAATACTAACATAGAATAAAAATGTAAACTATTTTGCAATGACGGTAACGTTTCTAATTCTCATAATAATAAAAAGTATAAGAAATTTCTCTAAAAAGGGGGATTTATTAAAGATTTATAAATATTTCAACAAAACAAAAAAACAATAAAAGTTGATGTCACAAAAAAATACCACGTGCTAAAATAGAGAAGATTGTATTCATAATGAAAAAACAATCTGGTGCGCGGAATCCATAACTTTTACTCTACTACGATGTTAAATTGAATTATAATAATAATAATAATAATAATACCTCTCATCGACGTTTCGGCCTACCTTTCGGACACCTACCAGTCGGATCAGCAAATACCAACTTTCTCGGAATCCGTTCCTCACCGAGTCCAACAATTTTAATCGCCCATTTGAGTCCCCGTGACGCTACCAACTCAATTATATACACAGGATACAAGTTCCGCGATTCCGCGTTGTGCAACCTTCTAAACTCCCAGTGCCCTCATCTCTCTTGGGACCAAATATTTTACGCAATACCTTATTTTTGAAAACCTTAAGCCGTTGTTCATCCTTCAAAGTAAGCGGCCACGTTTCACATCAGTAAAGAACCGTTGGAAGAATAATAGTTTTATAAATTCTAACCTTTAAGTTTTTGGATAGAAGCCGTGAGCTAAGTAACTTAGCAACTGAATAATAACACGCATTTCCCACCTTTAACCGGGACTTTATTTCTTCCTGGATTTCATTTTTCTTGTTATCATTGAACCTAAATACTTGAATTTCTCTACGTGTTCAAAAGTATGCCCTGATATATCAATATCACCAAGATCGCCACCGTTTCTGCTACTAATCATATATTTCGTCTTATCGGTATTTAATTCGAGTCCTATTTCTTAACCGGTTTATATTAACACACTTGTATTTAGTTGTATGGCTTCCGTGTCTTCACCTAGCAGTACCAAATCATCGGCATATCCCGAAACCGGAATCTTTCCACCTATATTTAAGTCTTCATCACCTTTTCTATGACATATTCTAAAGCTATATTAAAAAAAACAGGTGAAAGGGAATCACCCTGTTTCAAACCCGATCGCACCTCAAATCTCTCGGAGTAACTATGACCGATTCTAAATTTATGAAATGTTTCCGACAAACACATCTCTTCTAGGTTTACTAACATTCTAGGTATTCCCTGTTCAATCATGATGTAATATAGCTTCTGACGATCTGTTGAATCATAGGCCTTTTTAAAATCGATATAAAGTTGATGGACTACACCGTTTTATTCCAATTTTTTCCTTAATATTTGACGTAAGGAAAATATTTGATCAATAGTCGAGCGATTCCACCTAAAACCGCATTGGTAGTCTCCGATAATTTCCTCAGCGTATTCCGTGATTCGGCTAGTTAGTATTGACGAGAATATTTTATAACATACTGGGAGAAGAGAGATCCCACGATAGTTGTTAGAATCCGTCCTCGGTCCTTTTTTGTAAATCGGAATAAGTATTGATTCTTTCCATTCTTCGGGCAGTTTTTCATTTTCCCAGATATTTTGAACTAAAACATGTAATTTGGAAACGCCCGCATCTCCACACACCTTAATTAATTCACTCGTGATATTATCATTTCCTGCAGCTTTATAACGTTTTAATTTTCCCATCGTATCTTACGTTATTTTTGCTTCTGTGTATTTCTATTTATATTATTTTGCCTTTAAGATACTCTCTTTTCTTATTTTTTAGGAATTTTGAAGTTTCATTTTTTACTAACCGAAAGTAAGCCACATTATTATCGCTTGGATTATTTAAGGAATTCAGTTTAGCAGTTTTTCTTTTTTCACACATATTTTGACATTCCCCGTCGAACTACGGTTCGTTCTTTTTATTTTCGATTTTCCCAAGATATAAATTACCGACATCTTTAATATTATCTCTGATCCCTTCCCATAATTTGTTTATATCTCCTTGTACCTCATCTAAAGATTCCAAAGCTTCGAACCTATTTTTTACTTCTATCGCGAATTGTTTTCTAATTCCGGAATAGTTCAGTTTAACTAAATAAAAATTCTCGGGATGAATATAGTTCGGTGTTCTCTTTTTTGTATTTAGTTTTTGTCGAAGTTTCGTGATTACTAATTCATGCTAACCACTAAACAGTACTTTAAAATACCTCAATACGTAACATACCGTACGGACCACCCAGACGGCAAAGCCCATGCCGGTACTGCTGTCATTGTGCACCAGTCCCTCTCTCATCACTTACTCCCACTTCCTACCTATGATTTCCTACAAACCACAGCCATAGTAATCAAAACTTTTTCCTTTCCGGTAACCCTTACATCAGCATATTGCCCTCCCAAACATTCCATTTCCAACACCGAATTTGTATCCTTTCTAAATTCCTTAGGAAATCATTTCATTCTGGGTGCAGACTTAAATGCCAAGCATCAACAGTGGGGTTCGAGAACCACGAATTCTCGTGGACGAAATTTGCTGTCTGCACTCAACTCCCGTCATTTCAATCTCTTACCTCCTGATTCCCCTACCTACTGGCCAACCGATCCCAACCGTAATCCTGACATCCTTGACTTCTTCATTCACAGCGGATTAGGCTCCCTCAACTTATCTGTAACTCGGCTGGATGAACTTTCCTCAGACCATAGTCCACTGATCCTAAAAGTATCTCTCACTCCAATTCCAAAACCTATCCCACCGTCATTTATCCGAGGACCTGTCAACTGGAACCTATTTCGCCAAATCCTGACCGATAATATTAACCTCAGAGCGACCCTCAAAACCCCAGAAGACCTTGACGATTCCGTCTACTCCTTCACCACCGCCATTCAGCAAGCTGTCTGGACTGCCTCCTCTCCTAAGCACTTCAATATAACTCCTCACCAAAACCATTTGCCTCAACACCTTACAGACCTAATCCATGCAAAACGCCGTGCCAGATCATTATGGCAGCGCACCCGACACCCAACAGATCGCCGCTCCTATAACTTCTATTGTAGACAATTGAAGCAGGAGTTGGCGACCTTCCGTTCCCAGTCCTTTAATTCCTACCTCTCCTCTCTGTCAGCTAGTGACAATTCTCTGTGGAATGTCACGAAGAAGATTTTAAAATCCCATCAAGTTTCCCATCCTCTCCGGCGTGGTGATGACTCCTGGGCTGCGTCTGATGAAGATAAAGCCGAGGAATTCGCCACACACCTCTCCAAAGTATTCACTCCTCACCCGGAATCCCAAAGCAATCATACCGCAGCAGTACAAGACTTCCTTTTGTCACCAATACCTCTTTCCCTACCTCCTAAAGCTATTAATCCCTCTGAGGTTAAATATCTTCTCCAGAAACTGACCCTCCGTAAATCTCCTGGACATGATCTCCTTACCCCCCAGATCCTCCGTCAACGTCCGCAGAAAGCTATTATATTCCTTACCTATATCTACAACTGCATCCTACGCACCACCTATTTTCCTCTCTTGTGGAAACATTCCACAATCATTCTTTTCCTAAAACCAGGTAAACCTTCCAGCAACACTTCATCCTATAGACCTATTAGTCTACTCCCCATCCTCTCAAAAGTCTTTGAAAAACTCCTTCTAAAACGAATCCTGCCTATATTAGAATCACAAAATCTTCCTACCCATCAGTTTGGTTTCCGTGCTCATCATTCCACTGTTCAACAAGGACTCCGAGTTGTAGACCATATTTCCTCAGCCCTTGAATGCAAAGAGTATTGTTCTGGTGCGTTTCTGGACATAGCGCAAGCTTTTGACCGGGTATGGCACACCGGATTACTCTTCAAGCTTAAAACGCATTTACCCCAGTCTCTATACCTCATTCTACGATCCTATCTCTCAAACCGCTCCTTCCGAGTTCGCTGTGGTGTAGAATTTTCTAACTTTTATCCCATTGAGGCCGGTGTTCCACAAGGCAGCGTCTTGGGACCCGTCCTCTACATCTTTTACATTGCTGATATTCCTATTCATCCTGACACCTTTCTGGCAACATTTGCAGATGACACCGCCATCCTATCATCCAATTCCGATCCTGAAATAGCATCCTTAATCCTGCAAAGACACCTTTGTCTTATCGAGGACTGGTGTAATGCTTGGCGTATTAAGGTTAATGAAAGCAAATGCACCCACGTCACCTTCACCCTTCGACGCAAATCCTGTCCAATGGTTCATTTCAATTCCATACCGCTTCCTTCCTCAGACACAGTCCGGTATCTTGGCTTACTACTAGACAAAAGATTGACCTGGAACCCACATACAAGACTTAAACGAAAAGAACTCAACAGACGATTCGGACAGTTATACAGACTACTAAACAGAAAATCTAAGCTTACAGTTGACAACAAATTATTACTTTACAAGACAATACTGAAACCAATGTGGACCTACGGACTTGAACTATGGGGGACAGCCAAACGTTCTAACATCAAACGCATTCAATCCTTTCAATCCAAAGTCCTCCGAACAATAGTAAATGCTCCTTATTATGTCTCCAACTATACCTTACACCACGACCTTAATGTTCCATTTATTTCAGACCTGATTCCATCTAAATTTTCCAAATTCCACCAGAACCTCATTCATCATCCTAATCCTCTAGCACAATCCCTATCCAGCTCCACTCATCCATACAACCCTCCTAGAAGGTTGAAACGGCAGTGGCCCCGAGACATATTGTAAACATCTATTCTGGAGTTCTGACACTGGTCAGATTCTCCTCTCATGTGCGGTGTGATTGTGGCTATGGCGCCCTCACTTAGCTTCCGCTGGCTCTCACCAGTGATGCGGCTGAGAGGGAGGCGCTGGGATCCTTTTGACTCTGCTTGTCCTCCCACAAGTGGGGGGACAAGCCCCGTCTGGGGTTCCCGAGCTGATTGTAAATATTGTACATAGGTATGAATGTGACATGTTTTGTTTATTTATTTGTTAACTTCATTTATTTGTATTTATTTTGTCTACTTAATTTTGTTATTGTATACGTTTATTTATTTTGATTTTATTTTATGTAATTTGACTTTCCTTTTATTTATATTGTAAATATTGTATGAATGAGATCCTGTAGCACTATTATTATTGTCTATTATGACAAATTGTAATATATACGAATAAAAAAAAAAAAAAAAAAAAAAAAAAAAAAAAAAAAAAAAAAAAACTAATTCATGATCAGAACCGCATTCTGCACCACGATACGATCTCACGTTAATTGTGCTACTTTGCCATCTGTTTTGTATTAAAACATGATCGATTTGATTCCGCATTTGTCCATCCGGCGATGTCCACGTGTACTTATGAATATCCTTATGTTTAAACGTAGTACTTTTGATTACTAGGTTTTTTCGAAATGGCAAAGTTTATTAGTCGGATCCCATTATCATTACTATATTCGTGCAAACTTTCTTTACCGATTGTAGGACGATATACTTCTTCCCTTCCAACCTTTGCGTTCGCGTCGCCTAGTATTATCTTAATGTAATTTCGAGGTAATTTATCGTAAAGCGACTCTAGTTTATCATAAAATTCACATTTTACTTCATCATCACTGTCTTCGGTGGGAGAATGAATGTTCATAAACGCGACTTTAAACCAACGACCTTGAAATATAGCAACCTATATTCTTTCACTAAAGAACTGTACGTCCCGTAATGCGGAAAGAAATCTATTCCTAATCAGAAACCCGGTACCTAAACAATTATTAATGCTCCCCCCGTACCAAATAGTATACTTTCCTTCCTTTAACGAACCCTCCCCTGGCCAGCGAACCTCTTGTAACGCAACGATATCCAAATGGTACCCCTTAACTACATTCGCGATCGACTTTAACCCACCTGCCGTATTTAAACTTCTAACGTTCCACGTCCCTATGGTTAGATCTCTAATTTTCATCTTGCGACATGATTCCCTTGAAGCAGTCCCCACCCGGAGACCCGAACGGGGGACTAGTTTACCTCCGGATAATGAGCGTTTTACCTCAAAGGAATCCATGACTGTTTGTGGTATTTTGTGAACTAAAATATGTGAGTGGGGCGTTCGAACCGATCTCATTGTTGATCAGCGAGTCCATCGGACTTAGCCGGGAGGAGCTTCCGAGGAAATTCCACAGACCATCCCCACATCCGCCACCCGTGGGACGCTGCCCATACGTGGTAATGAGATCCGCGCGAGGTAAATTCAATTGAGGAACGATTAAATTAATTTCCATTTGAAAAAAGGCTAAAGAGTCACATTGAGTTTAGATAGAAAGATGAGTTTCATTAAATAATCCCTTATATAATTATCTACTACAATCACTTAATTTTCTCTGCTGATCATTACTCTCAATGAAGCTAATGACGTCATTCAAGTTTGTGATTAAGAAAATATTTTATGTAAAATCTTTAGCTTTTTAGCGGTATATTATTCATATATATTACTGATCTTAAAATTAAAAACATAATAATAAATATGTTTTTCCCTTTCCTCATTTAGCTCGCTATCAAATTCGTTTAACTGGTAAATTTACTCATTTTTATTAATGATCTCGATATGATATGTTTAATTTTTGGAACCCACCAAATTACAGGTACTTAAAAGGAAGAAAATTAAAAATATCGGCATTTAAGCCCGGTCAAGACGATTTTAATCAGAATGAAACCAACGCCATACCAAAGAACTTTAAATTTTGCATCGAGAAAATAGAACATTTTCACGTTCGCAATACTTTTCCTTTCTATATATTTTTATTACTTATAAATATATTATATATTATTCTATAAATTATATAAGAATATCAGCCTCTCCGCGGGTATGTGAGGCACGTCAGGCAAAACACGCAGAAAAACAGGCGTAGGGAATGATGACCATAACCCATAAAATTTCATCGAGAAACGTAAAAGGATTTTCCCAGCAGATTACACCACGCGGCTAAGAGACTACATGGCCTGTCACGTCAGCGAAAAAAAAAAGATTACATATATCCACGAAAATATAAAGTCAAACTTAAATATAATTGGTTATTTTATACAATTATTGTTATTTGAGTGTTTTACACTTATTGACAATATCTATAAATGTACCAATGTCCTGAGCCAAGTCGAGAGCTTGATTTTTCAAGTCATGCCGGGCGTTAGTTTTAATATGGAATAATACAATTTTATTCAAAAATTGAAAATGTTTCTCGAAATTTTCTCTGACTTTAACATGTTTAAAGGAATTTGAAGGAAGTAGATATTTACAAGGCTCTCGTGATAATTTAGGCAAACAACTAAAACGGAGTTTGAATATATAATTGGATATCCAATCATTCGAAAATTTTAGATAGAAAAAAAAATGAATTGCTTTATTAAATTATTTGAAGGCCTTTTAAGAATATAATTTATTCCTATGGTATATAACCAGCGGCGAGGTCTATTGGAAAGAGCACTACTCTACTGTTCTCCGGGTCCTGGGTTCGAATCTGGGCTGTGGCAGAATATTATTTATTCTGTTAGGGTATGGAGACCCCCCTGCAGCAGACCCAGTCCCTATGAAGTGGGTACCAATAAAATTGGGGGATATACCTGGCGGCTGAATATTATCAAGGCCTAATCACCTCATTGCACGGCCGTTGGCCTAGAAACAGTACGAATCTCTATATGTACTGAGCTTAAGACCCTGCATGGGTTGTAGTGGCACAGAGGTTTTTTTTTGTTTGTTTATTCCTATGATTTATACAGGAGAACGGGTGATGATCCTTAACAATTATTGTATTGTTAAAGAATGTACAATGATAAAAAGAAAAAAAAACCTTTATAAGTAATGAGTGCCAAGAAAAAATACATGTAAAAAACAAAACAAAAACAAGCATAGATGTATGTAAACTCTCACTGTACCGTCGGCTGATTGACTATGGTAGCAAAAACTAATGTTAAATAAAATAAAAATACATAGTAGTTTACAGAACCCATTTTATTAAAAAAAATTGTGGTTAATAAACAAAAAGAACAAAATCGCTTCATCAAAGAATCAGAAATGTGCTGAATTCAGAAAGTTTTTTTTGTTCTTGAATTACACTAAGCGACAGGGGACTAGTGAGGTGACCCTGGGGAAGCACCACCTCTGATGGCTAAAGTTTTATCAGCTTTGGGCCAGTGGATGTCAACTTCCCTCTGGCTATCGGATCTCTTACAGCCAACTTGGTAATGTTCCTCTCGCTTTCTTTTGAATTAAGATAAAGGCTGCACTTGAATGCAAAAACTGAAACGCGAAAAATAGTATTTAAAAAAAAAAAATTATCTACACAAGAAACGGGAAAATATTAGGATCCATCTAAACAAACAAAACTGCAGAAATCACAAAAAGTTTAATTTACCAGACTCTCAAGTAATTATGAGATAAAGGATTATTATTCGACGTTAAAAAAAAATCGGGATTATAAAAACCTCTCTTAAAATATTCGCAAGAGAACAATTAAAAAAGGAATACATATTTTTTTTTTTAAACCAAATTTTCATAAATAAAACCTGTACCACCACGATCCATTCAGCATAGATAGAGTTTGTACTATTTCTATGGTAACGACCGTGCAAGGAGATGATTAGACCTGAATCACCTGAGCTGTCAGGTTTCCCCTTTTCAAGATAATAACATACAGTTTAAAGCGCAAGACTTAATTTACAAATCGAAGAAGTAGCGAAGAAAATGTACATCAGTAATTATTAATAATTTTTACGTTTCTATTATTTCATGAAAATAGATGTTTTCTAGGTATTTCATCATAAACTAAATGCAGGCTTTCAATATATATTTCATATTTAATTTAGAGGAAAATATTAATACTCAAGAAGAAAAAAGTAGACTCGCCAAAAAGTATTTTATAATTATTCAGTACATACAGAGTTTGGGCTGTTTCTAGGCGAAGACCGTGCAAAGAAGTGATTAGGCCTAGACCACGCTAAAAAAAAAAAAATAAATATTCTGCCTCAGCCGGGATCTAAATCCTTGACTTGGAGAACAGTGACTTATTGCTCTTTCCATTGGACCACGCCGCTCTCTCCGAATTCAATAAAAAATTTATTATTATTATAAGAAGACTTCTAAGAGATGGAATTAAAATGCAAAAAATAAATAATTAGATCTTTGGATCTTCAAATTTGAATTCTTCTATAAGACTGAAACTACAAACTACAACGAATTCATCCCGTATCTAAGCATACAAACCAAAATCCTAAAATTATGCTCCTTATGTTGTCACATAATCTTTTATGTTTTTATTTAATTTCAACTTCCCTACCCGCATGAATCCAACTGGCCATACCCAATCTCTTAATAATTCTGATATATCTCAGAGGCGACTGAATAGAAGATGGTCTAATTAATTTAACTAGTATTTGAAGAGCTATCAATGAGTAGACAGAAATATAATTAGATAGCCAATTTAATTTGTATTCATTCTTTAAATTTTCTGGTCATACTTAAGGTATTTAGTACAGTTGTTGTTAGTTTGGGTTTTGTGGCGTAAGACCATAGGGTCAGAGGGTCATTAACGCCTATTTCGTACATTCGTAAATTATAACAAATAAAAAACACATGGAGCAGATAGAGTAAGATGGTTAGATAAATTACGGAGTTTTTATTTATTGTTTGTTAATGATTTAAGAAATAATTAAATTACCATGATGAAGAAATAATATAAACGTTCTAACTTCAATAGTACCATTAAAAAGTATTGCTCAGTACATTTCTTTTTACTCCGAAAGAGTCGTCTCTTTAACAATTCAGTTTCAGCAGAAATCAATATTTTATATCAATATTATATAGTTTGTATGTTAATATTGCGATATTTATATATTTATCATATTATAACACTATTGTAATAAATGAGTGAAAGAAGCTTGACTTAAAAGGCTATGTCCCTATGTTGGTCTTCGAATTGGGAGGGGAGATGAACTCATTCAAGTCCAATTGTCCTGGCTCCCAATTTTTTCCTGAAACCTAGTCACGTAAAGAATTTATAGACGTTTCTTCTGACCAGGGCACCGACAGGGAAGTATATTTTCTACAAAGGCTAGATCGAAGTGTTCTTGATAAGCCAGCCTTGATAAGAAAACTTTGAATTCGATATTAAGATGGTTATTTATAAGCAGAATATTTATGGTCCCACAGGGCATGCAATCTTCCAAAAAATCATGAGAGAGAGAGATTTTTACTGCAAATTTAAAATCTTATTCAGCTATTTAAGTTTGATTGTATCGTGGTAGTACAACTGTGAGACATTTTAAAGTGCTTATTTATATGCTGACTGAAAATTTCACCGCCCTAAACGATCAATTTAAAAGATAGTTAAAATTATCTAATTTTAGAACGTCTGTTCTAGTTTTTACTTTCAATTCCTCACATATGAAATATGGAAATGTATTGCGGACATGAAAATTTTCGAATTCGAGTATTCACCGGAAATAATCGTTTTATGGTACACCAAAGTCCAATGAGTCCAAATGACCAAGTCCCGAAAAGAGTTCTGTATGTGTGAGTGTGCATGTATGGTAAGTCATGCTCAAAAATGAAGAATCGTATGAAACTAAAATTTTATATTTAAAATAACTGTACGCCCGAAATGTTACATCACGTATTTATCAAAATCAAAAAAATCAGAAAAAAAAATCACTTTACACAATTTATTTTGCACCTTTTTACGTCTCTACAGATCTAACGATTTTGATTAAACTCGTTATATATATATATAAATTTAATGGACAGTATTATCATTTAGGATTAATTTGGTTGGAATAGTCTTCTGACAAGGCTAAGTACCGATTTTTTAACTTTTCTACCTCAAAAGTTCTTTGATTTTGTAGATACTATAAAAATAACCAACTAATTTTTTTTTTTTTAATGAAAAACCCTGATATAATATGACGATGAAATACGAATTCGATATCCGACTAAAGGAGAGAAGAAAAAAAAATATATTTTTATGGGATTTTGTTTTTTTAAAAGGTGATACGGATGATTTAACGTTGGAAACCTAAAGATTTTTGAAAAAAATAGTATCCTATGCACAAAATTGTAAATGTTAATGGAGAGCAATGAAATGTCGATAAAACTAATTGATTGTCGTAGATAATAATATTATAGATTATTTAATAAAACACATGTTTTCATTGAAACTGAATTTAATTAATTCTCAGACAATTTGTTTTATCTCTAACAGTTTTTAAAAGTTCTTGAATTGATTCAAACCAATGAGGGAGGAAAAAGTCGTTTGTTGAGCGCTCCAGATTTTTTTAATTGTGTGATAAAGGAATTGTGTGTCATATCAACTATACAACTGAAGTACTAAACTGAATGCGGATATGAAAATATTAGGGTTTCTTTTGCAATAGTCAGATAGACCAAAAAGTAATAAGCAAATGGGGTAAATGGGTTAAAAAAAAGAAAAAAGAAAAGTGGTCTGGATAAAATCCACTACCTACAAAAATAAATTTTCAGTTTGTTCGTAAAATAAAACGTTATCTACGATACGATAAGATTTATAACAGCTCTGCAGGAGATACGCGTTTGATTGACATCGTTCGGACGCAATCAGCTAATGAAAGGGAGATAGGGATGGGCGATTATACTCCGGTGAGGTCGGGGGAAACTGAGCAGTGGAAGTAATCAACCAACTCCTTTCCAAACACCATTACGATATTGAAATATCTCATGTTCATAACAGTGCAAATAATTATAGTTTCAATTAACTAAGCAACGATATTATAAGCTTGATACAAAAAGAAAAAAAGAAATCGCTAAACGAAAAATACGAAAAACCACCACTATGGATTGATCACTTTGTCAGGAATGTTTCACTTCTATCATAAAGAGTCTTGGGTTCGTACCATTACACTGTCATCGCCCGTGCAAGGATGAGTTTAGGTCTATATCACTCTCAGCCACCACGTTTTTCCCAAATGATTGGGTACGTACTGTATAGAGGCTGGGTGCGGCCAGGAGGGTCTCCATACCCCAGGGTCGCTTCACCGCTGATCTCTCCACTAGAACACGCCGCTCCGTTTTCTTCAGGAGATATACTGCTTATACGATATTTGGGTATATTGCCATAAATGTAATGAGTAGAAACCGGATTTTAATGTATTTCCACATTCCATAGGTTTGCGTTCATATATTGCGAATCCTAAACACGCTATCCGATACATCAATTATTATAATTTGGTTTTGCACGAAATGGCGAATTTTGCCCCCTTTGAGCAAAATTGTATGTGTTTAATAAGACAGTCGCACGTCTCTCACTGGTAATCAGGTCAAAGGTGGCTCTATCCCGAATCCCGAAGAAAATACCTACTTGGCATCTTCCTATTACAATCCTTGCGAGCCAGAAAACCTTCCTACACTTTTGACCTCTTACTACGCGCTCTTCCGTGCACACCCTAAATACAAGTCCCAACCGATCTATACCTACCCTCTCATAGAACATCATCCTTTGAAAAGTTCTTTATCATCCGTGCTAACTTTGTACTTCTTTACCGATCTCCCCTGAATAGGGTCATCCCTAAAATCAATCTACCGCAAATATGTGACAAATATAGACTTTGATCTGTTTTTATTTGCATCTTTCATTTATATTAACTTTTAATAATTACATAAATAAATAATTATGTATCAAATCCAGACAAAGTGGACTTCCTCGGTTGACTGTTAATTATGCTTAGGGGACGAAATGTTCCAGAATAAAAAATATTTTTCATCCCTTCATTCATTTAACTTTTGCAGCGTATTTTAAATTTTATTTTGATTTTTCTTTCTACTGCACCTTTATCCCCAGTATTGAGTTTTTACAGCAAGCTTTTCGTTTTCTCACAGCACGAAAACCCGGTCCTTAGCTAATGCATTGATCCAAAAAGAAGTCCTGCTCCCTCAATAGGTACACCATCTATTTTTCTATGTTATTGCTTCATGTAAGCTGTATGTCTTTATGGTACCGATATGTCCGCCGAAATGCGTATCATATTCCAGTTGCAATATTAGTTAGATCTCAGCTTTTTTTTTCGAGAAAATTGAAAAGTTTGCATAGGAGTAAAACTTAGTGGTGTAGAATATTCAGTATAAATTTAGGATGTTGATTACCTAGAATTCTAGATCTTGTAGCTGCGGTAAATCGAGGTTATGGTACCATAACAGTTTAAAGTGGCTGGTTAAACTGGTGGATTTAGTATCGAATGACTCCTTATTCGGTAAACTTACGGGACAGAGGGACATTTAAATATGAGTCAAAGATTAGTGATCAGTGGAAACATGTGTAGACAAAGTTTGGTGTTATTGAACAGCATTAAAATTTTCGGATAGTCTCCAGACCACCTCACTTATCTAAGGACCAACACGCACAGTAAACGACAAAGGTAATCAATCATTTTACCAACAAACATCAAAAACTATATTCAACAAAATTTTCATTGAAAAAAGACAATCGTAATTGGTGAAGAAAACTATTCTAAATATCATAATCGACATTCACAATTGAATTCTCGCTCTAGTTAGTTTATCCTTAATGAATAAATGATATTTTCTGGAAGTCTATAATGCCACCTGTAATGTTTACTTAAAATTTTAATCAACATAGGATAGGCAAGCCTGTTTTCGAGCCATTATCTTGACAATTAAAGAGCTTTCTTTTCACTTTCGCTAACCCATATATAATATAATAGTAAGGTAAAATATTGCGATCGTTAATAATTTCGCATTCGACCTTTTACCGAAAAGTCCCGCAAAAAGGTCTGTGTGTACGTTATAAGTATAGCTGAAAAATGTTGCTTATTTATTCGGTTGTCCAAAAAGTTCGTAGAGATTTTTAAAATAAAATTTACCTTTTATTTTTCCCACTAAAAATGAGTCACGAAGCTAAAGTTTATTTATATGCCTTTAATCCTCATGGAATTAACTATGCTTACACACTGAATTCGTCTTCATTAAGACTCAGTAGTGTAGTTTATTATAAACCAACATGAGTAACGATTCAGTTAATTTTAGGCATATTATACTGTTTTAAAAAAAAAAAAAAAAGAAAAGCCCAAACTGCAAGAAAGACTAGTACCGTGTATGGCAGCGATTCAATTGCTGATAGCACGGATTAGAAATGGTTTTCGCGGTTTAATTAAGGAGATTTAAATTTGGAGGACAAACCCCGTGCTGAGTTCAACTCTTGACATCGAGGTTATTATGACGGTCATCACAAACAAATCACGAATCGCTGTCCGTGACGTTGCTGCGGAGTTAAGATACGGCAAATCGACCGTTTTTGATCATCAAAAAGAAGGCCAGGTACGTCTGTCGTTACGACGTTCGGTTTCCCCATGAGTTTAGTGAAAGGAATCATATTGAAAGGATTTTCTACAAGGGAAATCCTACTCTTCAGATGATGACTTCAAAACATACCTTTTATTGATCTTCAGGAGTAAGGACAGTAATTTTTCCAAAAAAGGGATAATGGACCTTCCAAGCCGTTGGGAAAAGGTAATCGCTAACGTGGTACCTATTTTGTAGATTAAATAAATAAATTTTAAGTTGTTCATCAATTTTAATTTTTGTCCAAATTTCTCAATGAACTTTTCAAACAACCCAATAAAACAGAAATTTCGAATTTTAGAAACGCATATGCTTTTAATGTTACGTAAAATTTTTCATCGAAATCGGCAAACCATGAGAGCCACTTTATATCATGCATTTTGTACCTTTTTAGTGTTTTCTGCTCCAACGATTTTAATTAAACTCACTACAAAGATGTAAAAGAGCCTTTTATATAATGTAGGTTTAATTCTGATTAAAATATTCTGGCAAGGATGAATGCCGTTAATTTGAATTTAGGGAGTTTAAAATATCTTAAATTCTGTTAACTTTAACTTTGATTCGAGAAAAATAATCCATTCACTTCGTTAATATAGATAAGCTGATAAATATACAAGTTGACCAAATTAGATAACAAAATAAAGGATAAAAATAAGAAAATATATATTTTTTCGTGGCTTTCCTTTTTATTTATTTTTTTTTTATGAACAGTTAAATAGATGTTAAATATACCGTAGGAAAAGAGATTTAAAAATAATAATAAGATAATATTTTTTCTAAATTCTTTATTCTTTATAATCTAAAGTTGAGATTAATAAAAAGGGCATTAAACTAAGTGATTGTAGTGTTTAATAATATAAACGATTTGTTAATGAAACATATGTTTATACCGAATCATGAACCTTTTTACCGCTAACTTTATTTAAAAGCTCATAAATTGATTTTGTTCGCACAAGAATTTTTAATATAGCATTTATTTTAGGATTATAACAGTGACATGATAGAATCTATAATAAAGTATGCACTAATGCCAGTTGGAACATTCATCCGGGAAATCCGACTGTTCTAATCACAGTTTTCGACATGAATTAAATTCATCCAGAAACTCTAAACCTCCAAACTCTTCTTCCTTTTTGAATCCTATTTATCTCTATCCAACACCGAAATGAACGCTGGTTTTATGAATTTCAGTCAAATGAGAACCAGAAGCTCTGAAAGTCGGATTAACTGTCAGAAATTTCCGTAGTGTTGGACAGTTTAGAACTGAAACATTTTCCTAATTATTCTTGGCCATTTCAACCGATCATTCTGAGAATTGTTTTCAGCTACTCTAAACAATACAAACTGTGAGGGCTCGAGAACATGATAATTATAAATGGAATATCACACATATTGTTAAAATTAATCGGCGCCTGGCGTAAATATTTTCTCTTCAATAATTAATGGGTAAATAAGTATTTAAAGTTAATTATTATATTATACAAACAGTTATTATTATAATATATTATATATTATTATATAATATATTATACAGCAGTTATTATTATATTATATAAACAGTTTGCGCTCGGTTTCCACCTCTAATGGGACATTTTTCTAATTTGTATGCTTATTTTGCCTCGTTGTGCAAGGATAAATGTAAAACCAAACTATTGGTTACTCAAATTTTAAACATAAGAAATTAATCAGAATTAAAAAATACAAACGAAAATGATATAAAAATAAACAAAAAAGGATTTAACAAATTTAAGATTAATTAAAGGCAAACTGATACATAAAACTAAACATAAAACTTTATTAACTTACAATAAAGAGCTCTGAACTTAAAATAAAAAGTAATTTTTGCAGGCCTGCGATCAAACACCGTTCCGGATTCACTCGCTGCGTGTAACCTCCCTTCATAAAAAAACATATTTTTTTTAGTAAGTAATACTCACGCGGTTATTTATCGATAAATAAGCTACCGAGCGCGTTGCTACACTTATATCTTCCTGTACTTTTCTATTAAAAAAGAAATTCAAAACGAATCGAAATATCAAGAAGCATGGGTATATAAATCAAACTGTTTAACGTCATACACACTGTTATGTATCGAGAATACTGGGAGGTAAAGAAATATTTTTAAATTGTACAAAATAGAGCAGTTTCCGGGCGACGAGCAGGAAGGGTTCATAGAAGGGCTATACGAAAAATAGACCCCTCCACTATTAGTGCCGGGATAGAGGAGTACCTGGGGAGTCTGAGCCCGGACGGCAAGAGAAGCGGAAGTCAAGCCGCGGAGGAGGTCGGGGGGTCAAGCCAGGAAAGAAATTTGTAGTCATGTTCAAAGGTGCATTTATGTTATATTATGTGGAAAATCGGAACCTCAATATTCTCGATAATAACAGTGCCTCACTGTACCATGTTTTTATGTGTAATAATAAGTGCTATTTTATAAATAAATGTATATTTTAAGATAAATTGCTTTATTACCCTTTATGCCACCGAACATAGTAACACCCTCTAGTCTACATGATACTATATCTTCGAATGACCTTCCACTCAAGAATGACTTGGCCCCGCGAGTTAAAATGAAACTTAAGATCCACAACAACCGTTTACAACTATTTAATTCGTTTGTTGTCCAAATCTTGAAAAATGAGAGTGAGGCAAAAACTAATACATATTCACAATCAATTAAACCCATATGGACACACTCCTCACAGATATACAGTACAGTTTAGAAGACTCACTTGAACAATTCCCATATTTTTTATTCCAAAATATTAAAACTCATAACAAATGGACCTTGGTACGTTACCAGCAAAACTCTACATACTGAGTTCCTGACTGACAGGACATATAACTCTTTAATCATCAATTCCTTGATAACTTACTCGGAAATAAAATTAGACATATAAGAAAAATGGCTAGAACCGATATGGCCAAGAATCCGAAAAATATATTAAACAAAGGTGCTGGTGAGAGATCTGTGTTAGTTTATAGTTGATCACATCGGAGAATGTTGGACCCTCCTGACATGTATTTTCTATTGATTTAACACACTTACTGATTATCCTTTCATTATGTACAACTTCAAATTAACATTGCTAGAGGGGGGAAATACAATATAATATATATATATTTACATGTATGTTGTGTCGTGTGTGTGTGCGTATGCGTAAACGTGCGTGCGTATGTGTGTGTGTGTGTGTGTGTGTGTGTGTTGGAGAGATTCTAAACTAGTATTAAGGTTTTTGAAACAAAGTAGCATACACAGCCAGTGAGCGGCTGACCCATGTAACTAGTACCTAATGTCCCATCGCTCATGTCCCACCGCAATTAACACATACCTGTAATTGGTACACCACTATTACTGAATATAATTTACCATTGAGTTAAAGCTTAAACTTATATTAAAATCAATTTAGAAAAATAAGGCTAACAATTTTCAAGAATTTATTATTATTTTTATGTATTTATTTATAACGGTTAGGCAAACATTTTAAAGAATATTAAAAAATTGTCTGATGATGCTATTTGTACCGAGAAGAACTGATTTCTGTCTTTTTTCCAGAACTTAAGGTCGGAGGCTTTAGGTTCTTCATTGAGCTATCAGTATATTCTGGAATAAGACCATTGGATGATACTATAATTGGATAGACCAATATTTGCTCCAGCCTGTAGAGTTGCCGAAGTACCTGACACAGTTCTTGATATTTTCGACTTTTTTCCGCAGCCATTTTATTGATATTGTCATCATTCGGAACAGTGACACACAGATCAATAACTTGGCTATATACTATAAACATATTACAGCTGTGAAATAAACAACAATGCATGGAATTGCAGAAGAATATGTCGGGAAAGAGATATTGGAGAATCAGAAAATAAGTAGAAAGCAGGTGCGGTTTTATTTTCCAAAGTAAACGTTGGTGCCGAACACTATCAAACGCTTTTTCAATATCAAGTGGAACAGATATACAGATATATCAGCTATACGATGGCATTGTTGCAGTGCAATACGCACGAAAGCAGAATTTGTGTTTCGGTATTATATGACGACTTTCGAAAATTGGATTTTACGGTCTAGTTAGTTTTTCAAAGATTTTGACCATAATAGGCAGGAGTGTAATAGGACTGTAGGATGAGGGATTAGTCGTGGGTTTCGATGGTTTAGGGATCAACTCAATTGTGGGAAATTTCCAAAGGAAATAAGTCGTGCACAAGATGGTATTAGAAATATAGGTTAGTAGGAAGACAATAGCTTTTCGTGGTAAACGGAAACGAATTAAAGGCGTAATAAGATCGTAGCCAGGAGCTTCTCGGTTTGGTAGTCCGTTAATTGCTTTTTAATTTTTTTTTGGACGAAAAGCTGGGGAGGTAGTGAAAGGGGTATTATAAAAATGTAAAGCAATTTTTTTGAAACAGGATAATATTATCTCTCTATATATGAATTGACAATGTGATTTTTGGATTCCGCCACGCACGGGATTTCGATACGATTTTTACTATCGTTTAGAGAATTCTTTCCTGAAGGTTTATAAGTGAAATAAATTAATTAGAGTTTTCTTTAGACGGAAAAAAATAATTTTCTGTAAACAATTCATAAAAAATCTTTCCCCAGTTTTATCAGCACTTAGACAATCGTAATTATATGCTGAAAATATATTATAGTAAAACGCTGAACATTCTGAGATATCCAATGCATAAATTGAGTGATAAAAATCGAAGATCGAAAACTTGTGAAATCATAAAGAACCATCTGAATACCTTAAACATCCAGATAAACCCATCTAAAACTGACTGCATTATATTTTCTTTTCAAAAAAAATAAGAAGAAACTGCCGACTAAATTTCAAATTGGAAATTCACAATTGAAAATATCTAGAAATATCATCTATTTAGGTATGAAACTTGACAGACATCTAAAATTTAATAATCATATCCTTACTAAATTATCAAAAGTAAGACAGAAAACCTACAAATTTAACCACCTCTTTCAAACTCCGAATCTAAGTTTCAGATTGAAACTTCTAATTTACAAAATTGTGATCAGACCTTCTCTATTATACGGAGCACCGTTACTAACCCATTGTTCAGAAAATTCAAGAAAGAAGCTACAGCAATTCCAAAATGGCGTTTTGAAGAAAATTGCAAAAAAAACTACCTTTAAAAAAGAAAAGGCAGAAAGACTTCATTTGCTATTTAATATCCCTAAAATAACAGAATTCCTTGCGTAAAGAAGAAATAATTTTTATAATTCTTTAGAAGTGCTTTCAAATTCAGTTTTTAGTAGGCTTAAGGTTCCACCAGCTCCTCAGAGGTGGCAACATAGTGTCTAAGGTAGATTAAGATTAGCTTAAGACAAGAAGTGTCAAGAATGAAGTGATCCCCACCACCAAGAGGAATAGGAAATCAGTGATAGCATTTTAAAACATTATCTATTAACAGAAACAGCCTTAAAATGTATCTAGATACAGCAAAAGGGAATTATTCAAAAGTTATTTTGGCAAAACATGTTACTAAATTGGGGTTATGAAAAAAAAAAAAAAAAGATCGAGGTATTTCAAATTTTATAATGTATATTTATACTACACGAGTTTATGCTCTTGATGATTAACGCATGATTTATATGATACATATGATTTATAGCAATAAATATGAGGATCTATAGTCGAGAAGTTTATGATTATATATTGCGCCATTTCGGGTAATGCCCAAGTCATTTCAAAGCGCACAATATATATTTATATTGTTTTCCGTAACTATCTTTTATAACTTCACTCGTATAAGAAGACGTTTAGAAATACTTATGACCGTCCGGCAATAAGAAGGAGTTATAAATAGTAATTTATAGGCGAGTTGTTTTATAGTGGTTGGAACAAACAAATCAAAAGAGGGAAGATGGTTATATTTTCCCTCTTATTACTCCTGTATTACATCCTTCCGATATAGCTAAATATTGCGATAAAATTCAAATACCATAGATGATTCGAACATATTGCGCGATTTGCCGAGACTCTACTTCCAGCAGAAATCTTTCTGAGATGAATAGTGATGAAGTCATTAGTCCCCTTCTTCTACTTGAGGAGATGGAAATATTCCGAGCCCTAAGGAACCCCTTGCAAAGAAGTTGGCCATAGGGAAACAAAGACGTTATAATCCCCTTTCTCTCGGATGCCGTAGAATCAATGTAAATCCTCTTAACGTCTTGGAATATTAATGTAAGCCGTCTAAGCCCTACCCCACGGTACTTAGGGGACCTCAACATTTCAGATACGCAAACGAAAATGAAAACAAAAGACACGTTTAAAATTAATGTTCATGTTCTTCTTAGACTCCCATAGTTAACCGTTGTGTATTGTGTTCAAAGAACTAATCTTCGAGAAGTTCAATACACCTCCAAAGCTTCGAGAGGATTGATTTTTTGATCATGCTAAATCTAACTGTCTGAAGAAGGATAAATAAGTTTAAACCAATCGCCTCTATTCGTGTTTCTGTTCATAAAGTAGTATATTTAAACTTCGTGGTTCTGTATTCTTCCGGAGAATAAGAATCGGAAAGATTATGACACCTTTACGCCAATTCCTCCAATTGAAAAACAATCCTTGCGTAAAAATTAAGAGTGGAATACAGTAAAATTAAGGTAAAATATGATGATTCTTGCGTAAACCTAAAATAAATAAACTGGATGTTAGGCTGGATTTATTATTCATTTTTTTTTAAACATCTAATAATACTTTATCTTGCGCAGACCTTATTACCGCCCTAAGTAGTGCCATACAGATAACTGATACGAGGATGGAGATTCCTAGCAAGTTCCTCTTGGCTGAATCCGAAGGACTCGCTGACCAACAATGAAGAGACCCTCCAGACTTCCTGGAGAATGTGAATTAGTAGAATTATAAACGTCCTATTCATATATTTCAGTTAAAAACTGCCACTAAGAGTCATGGATTCCTCTAAGTAGAACACTCATTATCTGGAGGTAAACTAGTCTCTTCAAGGGGTATTATGGCGCAAATTAAAAGTTATGGATGGTATCAGTACTGAATCTATTATTGTAATTGCTAATAATACTCTTTATTTCGAATAGTTGGGTAAGCCTTATAGGTAATAAAATATATTTCTTTGTAAGCCACGTTTTTCTAAAGGTTAATGGCATCTCTCCCGCTTCTGCTAACAGAGTGTTCGTTGGTGTGGTTTTGAAAGCCCCCAAGTATATTTCTAATGCGAAATTTCGGACAGTATTTAAGCTGTAAATTATAGGCGATTTTGTTTCATTACAAATCACTTAGGAGTAATAAAAGACAGGTCGTATGATGGATTTATATAATAATATCATATTTAGGGGATGAGAGCCCCAATAAACTCCGGCCAATAGTTTTTATATATTAACGTTTTTATACGCATGGTTTTTTAACGTTCGTCAAATGAGATTGTGTGTGTGTGTATGTATGTATGTATATAGATGAAATAAAATAAGTAAACTTAACTAACAAATGAAAATAAAAAATAAAGTAAATAAAATCTTGGCCACATTTATACCTATATACATTATTTACATACTGCCCCTGGAAACTAGTATGTAACTGGAAACTCCGAATCGAACCCCTACACCCTGAAGTAGATAGAGTGGCACATCAGGAGTTCCTAGCGCCCCTCAGTCAGCCGCGTCACCAGTCTAGCCAGTGGAGACTTAGTGAAGGCGCAAGAGCCACACATTCCCAGGCATGATTGGAGAAGTTGGCCATTGCCAGCACTGCAGTTGCATTTTTATAAGAGATCTCTCGGCCACTGCCGCCTCAACCTACCAAGAGGGTTGTAAGGATGATTAATACTAGATAGGGATTGTGCCAGAGGACATTCATATCTAAAAATCAAAATCAACCCACCTTTTTCCAGCCAGGCCACTTTTTGAGATAATTCTACTTAACAGTATTCCATGAGTACAGCTCCACCGATAGGAGAGGAAGAACATGATCGGAATACAACAATGATTAATTCAATCATAATCATAATCATCTCACTGAAAATATTTTCTATTACAGGTGCGAGTTAAGATATGAAATTCATTTTACTCTCGGAGAACTCAAGAAAGATATCGAAGCAAAGAATTTGGCCAAACACACCAGGGGAACTCGAGCGCTGTTGAAGACATAAGCCAGTAGCTATAAAGATAAGACCTCGCACAATGGAAGCTTACACTCCGAGATCGGGGAACGAATAGGAACGACGCCATTGCAAACAAGTAACCTAAGATGTTTATTTTTAGAAATGTTTCTGGATGAGAAAAATGAGTCTATTCGCAGCTGTTATTTTCTTCTGGAATGGACATATAAGTGTTTTTGGTTGTAATGAATTATTAAACATTATTTTAGTTTGCTGTAATTGAGTGAACAAAATGGGAATATTATATCGCTAAGAAAAAAATTGAAATTATAAACTATTTTTAATGTAACAAAGCCGTAGTTTGTTATAAAAGATGGTTTATTTTTTTAAATAAAGATATAATAATAATAATAATATTTATTTATTTATTCTGGATCGTCCCTTTAGATTATTATAACAGGAAATAAAATTACCTGATTTAAAATTATCTGGGCTTTGTCTGTATTATAGGTAAATTTTTGTATTTTGTATAAACAATTTAGGTCTAAAATAACCCTAGTGGTTGAAAAGCATTTATGTTACAAAATAAATAACTAAATAATCTTACATATTTTAAAAGATATTCGTTTCAAATAACATTGACTATTGGATGTACCCATGAAAATAAAAAAAATTAATAAATAAATAAACGTATCTGCCTGCTTTATTTGGCGATTTTCTGTGAAATTAGCATCTTTTGATAATTATTTGAGCATTTAATTGATATAAAATGGCTGAATAGACGGGATTTAAATGTTGAAAGAGTTTGGGAGTCGGATATTGGAAGGAATGGAGTTCCATAGGGATACGGATCGGATTAAGAATGATCTATCGAAAGCTGTGGATCGATGGGACGTTATGTACGTACATAAGAAGTTTTCTCTTACGTTAGACTCATAAACTTTTCTAGAATAAACTTACAAGAATCTAAAATTAATATTTTACATGCATATTATTTCTTCGATTACATCAGCGCGTGACAATGAAGAAACATGGTTTCAGGCTCAGCTAATATGTGTTAACAAATAAATAAAACCCCTCTTTGAAATGCTAATATAACAAAACTGCACAGTTCTTAGCAAAAGAACGGAATAAATGGCAGTTGGTTTTTTCTCTTATCGAGGAAGTCGAGTTCATGAAATTTGATAAGTCATTACGTTATTAACTGTTAATGTAATTTATTGTTAAAATGTTGTTGCTAAGATATAACTAACCTGGTAATTTTACTGATGCAGCCGGGTTTCTAGCGGTCGCTACATCCTTTGTTGTGTCAGCTGTCTTTCCTAAAAAAAAAAAAAAAATAATAATTAATTAAAACAGGTTTATCATGGTTGTTCAAAAGTCTTTAAAATCAAACATCATATTCCCAAAAATCAATTGGAAGATGATGCTACAGTAGCAGTCAAAAATGTTTTCTATACAGGTTTAATTAGGATATAGGGGATACTATGGATACTTAACGAATACCTGACACAGGCTTGTGACCAAGGAGCTATTATCACTCCCTTAAAAATTCCAGGTCAGGTTTCAACCCGTATTCTTAGGATTAGAATAATTTTATGTTAGCGACTACTCTACAGGTGACTCCAATTAATGAATCAAACTGTACTGTTCGGGATATAATATAATAGTAAACATTTATGGTGCTTGTTTGGTGTCAATGGGTAACTATTTTCTTTATTAAGCCGTTGACAGATGGTGGTTCCACCCTTGTGCAGCATTCAGCCACTTGTCCTCTAGTATATGTGAGTGCACTGTTCAGACAACAGCACACCATAAAATTATACTATAGCTACCCTTACACTACAGACAAAGGTCATCGACGGTTCACACCCTAGAGCTACCTGCCCTTTGATCCCCTTCCGGTCGGGGGTGCAGGTCTGCGTAACAAAAAGGGCAGCCCTAGAGGCCAACTATGGTGCGCAGTTAGGTCTGACAGCCCCACTACCCAAAACTGAACTATCTCCATTACATTAACCCCATACCAAAGCCTCGCTTAAAAACCGATCTCAGTATAACAGACCCGGGATCTTTAAAAGGATTCTCGACTTTGAGGAGTGGAACGTACATTGATTGTACAGGCATGGGACGCTTAAAATGCTCCAATGAAGAATGAGATGATTTGGGTGGCGATGAAAAAAAAAAGTAGAAAATATTGAGTAACTAATTATATTTAATTATAAGTAATTAATTATAGTTCTTTATCAGGGTTTCCAGACAAGAGTCAGGAAGGTACCAAATAGAAACGAAAAGATCTTTCAGCATGAACTAGACTATATACATGATTGGGTTTTGTTGTGAATTTAATTACAAATCATATAGCAAGTGTTAAATGGTAAATATGATAAATAGGCTCAGTTTAAATTAAGTAGCTTCTTGGCTCTAGACTGAAAGCTCATACTTATACCTTTATTAATTTTAGTATACCTTTATTAATTTTAGTATACCTTTATTAATTTTAGAATCCTTTTTTTAATTTTAGTAAACCTTTATCAATTTTAGTATATCTTTATTAATTTTAGTATACCTTTATTAATTTTGGTTTCATTTTATGTAATTTGACTTTCCTTTTGTTTATATTGTAAATATTGTATGAATGTAATCTTGTAGCAATATTATTATTGTCCATTGTGACAAATTATAATATATCCGAATATATAAATATATATTATCTGGAGACTGAAAGCTCTGATAAAGCAACGTCAACGACTAGCGCCTAAAAGCTGTGAAATTGGTCGCCTTTATAATCGTAACTAGTGCCCTCTGTGATAACTACGTGTTCCATGCTTATGTATATCTCTAATATATTTTAATAAAAAACAAAAAAAAACACTTCAGACAAAATAATAAAACAGATAGGGCATTCTATGTCTGTAAAAACCTGTACGTCTCAAAACATCTGTCCACAAATGTCATACTGAGACACTATAATGCAGTCGTCAGACCAGCAATCTTCTATCCCGCTGAGTGCTTATCTCATGAAGATACCTCTAAGAGCACTCGAAGTACTAGAAATTAAATTCTTGAGAAGTATCGTGGGACCAAGGATCTTACCAGATGGAAGGCCAAAGTATAAAACTAATTGCGAATTGTACCAACACCTGTAAAACCTCACAGATAACATTCAAAGGAGACGTTAGGTTTCTACGGCCATCTGTACAGAATGGACCATCACAGGCTATCCCATAAGATCTTTAGAGTAGCCAACAAGGGAAAAGCAACTGGATCCCAGTGGATCAAACAAGTTGAGAGTTTCTTGCAGAACTTAATATTGAGCAAGATACCATCAATGATAAAAGTCGCTACCACCTGACCATTCAAACAAGACCTTTCCTCAAGGCCATTAAAGAGGTTAGGTACAACACATCGAGGAAATGGACAGAGGAACGTAAGGTAGTGTTCAGCGAAAAAAATGAAAGATTACTGGGCCAACAGAAAAACTGGATGTATGGACAGGAAAGCAACCATCCAACACGCCAGAAGTGGAAGACAGTCCAAGTGTGCACAAGCACCGTGGTTCTTAGATGGCCCAAAGGAAAAAAATTCACATATATAATATTCCATCATAGTACGTCTCGAGACTAGCCGAAACTCCTTGAGCATCAAAGCTATGAAGAAGGTTATAAACTACTGGTCCAAATTGTCACTTAAGCCTGAAGAGAGGTTGCCACGACTTTAAATGGGTCACACAAGTGAGAGAAGTGGCTGCTCATTGTGGTTGTAGGGAGGAATTTTACAATATAAACCCAGCTGGGTAGTTAAGGCCTAAAGATGAAATATTTGAAAAGTTGAAAAATCATACACTCTCTACAGATATTCATCGGTCCGTGATCTCGAATTACAATCCCATGTCTATACATATATCTATACATACTCTATAGTTTTTTTTCCAGTTTTAATATTAATAGCCCAGAGACTTATTTGAACCAGCCTAAATAAAGTAAGATTGGTAAGCCAGTTGAGGGTTCCAAACCCTAAATTAATCAACCTTTATGTAAAATAGAAAATTTTCATATTTAAACCAAAAGAAAACTGCCTTTTTTGTAACCAGTTTATTACAAATAGCCTATTCCATATTTTTCTCCACCGTGAAAAACTTATTGAAGACAGAGTAAGATATTTAATACATTGTGATCCACAGAACATTGAAAATATATTCCAAATCAACTGCCTAAAAAAACTAAATACAATCTACATCTTTTTAGTGTCAGTGCCCCTTTAATAGTGATGACCCACACATCAATTAAGTAATATGATATAATTCCGTGTATTATCTTTGTTTATGATGATTTTCTTATATATATTTGTTTTCCCTTTTTGGCTATTATTTTTGTATTTTATTGATGTTTGAATGACTAGTGAGAGGAGAAATTCAATATTAAAGTGTGTGCGGTAAAGTTGGCATATATAGCATTTCCAAGTCAATTGTAACCTTTTCCAAGTCAAATGTAACTTTTTCCAAGTCAAATGTAACCTTTTCCAAGTCAAATGTAACCCTTTCCATTTCAAATGTCACCTTTTCCATTTCAAATGTCACCTTTTCCAAGTCAAATGTCACCTTTTCCATTTCAAATGTTACCTTTTCCAAGTCAAATGTCACCTTTTTCTTCACTTCTAGCCTTAAATATTCCGTTTTATTTATTTATTTATTGAAAAATAATTAGTTTAACTAAAATTATGACTTTTTTAATAATTTTGGCATATCATATCACTGTTTTTTTTTTTTGTTTTTTTTTAAATATCTGATATCAAGTTCTGTTTTATACGAACTAATATTTAAAAAAATATTTAGTTTTAAAATAGTTGTTGATTTTGAATTTTAGAGGAGAGGGATGGTTTTTGGGAATAATTAATGTGTTTTCGGGTATTATAATTACGTTTTTCGAGATGTATTTTTTATCGTTCGCGAGCATATTAACTCGCATTTACTTTTAATGTTTTTTATTGATATAGGGATTAATTAATGTGTTTTCGGGTATTATAATTACGTTTTTCGAGCTGTATTTTTTATCGCTCATGGGTATTTCAACTCGCATTTACTTTTAATGTTTTTTATTGATATGGGCATTAATTGTTGTGCTTTCGGGTGGTTATGATTACGTTTTTTGAGCTCTATCTTTTATCGCTTTAAGTATTTCAACTTGCATTTACTGTTAAGGTTTTTTAATGATATATAGGTTATTAATTGTCTTTGCGGGTCTTGTCATTACGTTTTTTGAGCTGTATTTATTGTCGCTTGTTCGCATTTCAACTCGCATTTACTTTAAATGTTTTTTATTGGTATAGGGATGAATTATTGTGCATTAAGGTGGTTATGATTACGTATTTTGAGCTCTGTCTTTTATCGCTCATGCGTATTGCAACTTGCATTTACTGTTAATGTTTTTTATTGATAAAGGGATTAATTAATGTGCTTTCGGATGGTTATGATTACGTTTTTCGAGGTGTATTTTTTATCGCTCATGCGTATTTCAATTCGCAGTTACTTTTAATGTTTTTTATTTATATAGGGAGGAATTATCGTGCAATCGGGTGGTTATGATTACGTTTTTTGAGCTCTATCTTTTATCGCTCTAAGTATTTCAACTTGCATTTACTGTTAATGATTTTTTTTTTTTATATAGTGATTACTTAATAAGCTTTCGGATGGTTATGATTACGTTTTTTGAGCTCTATCTTTTATAGCTCATGCGTATTTTAACTCGCATTTACTTTAAATGTTTTTTATTGATATATAGGTTATTAATTGTCTTTGCGGGTCTTGTAATTACGTTTTTTGAGCTGTATTTATTGTCGCTTGTTCGCATTTCAACTTGAATTTACTTCTAATCTTTTTATTGTTATAGGGATCTATACTTGTGTTTTTGAGTGGTTATGAACAAACTTTTTTTGGACTGCTTATTCTATAGCGCGCGCCTTTAAACTTAGTGCTAATATCATTTTATATTTTGATAGAGTGGTCTTTCTTTGTTTTTGTTTTAGGGGATTCTGATTACGTGTTTTGAACATTATTCTTTTATGCGCTTGGGAATTTCTACATACCGTAGATATTATGTTATAATTTGAAGTAAAAATTATTTGTTGTGTTTTTGCATGTTCTGATTACTTTTGTTAACTGGATGTTACACCGCAATTGTGCATTGTTCTAGATCACTTTTTCTTTAAGTTAAAATGTGCACTAGCTATAAAAAAATGTCATAAACTCTATTAGTATTCCCCAAAACACTATAAACAATCCCTCTATCAAATATTTATGAAATAGGAACAGTAATTTAAAATGAGTAAAAGCAATATGAAATAAGGTTCAAATAATGTTATAAGAACACTCGAAAATAGAATAAACGATTCCTCAATTATATTATCAAATAATTGTAAGAACGAGTGAGGAAGTGAGTCCATTATAAAATATTTAGTTGAAAAAAACTTACTCAGGACGCTGAAAAAGGAACTATAACTGATCCTTTTATAAAAAAATAATAATGAAAATTTTAAATAAAAATAAATAAAAAAGCTAAATGATGTATATTCCAGCAACGTTATAATGAGAACTAAAAGCAAAAAATCAATCCCAATATCAATCAAAAACTTAATCATAACCACCCGAAAGCACATTAATTAATCCCTATATCAATAAAAAACATTAAAAGTAAATGCGAGTTGAAATACCCATGAGCGATTAAAAATACAGCTCGAAAAAAGTAATCATAACCACCCGAAAGCACATTAATTAATCCCTATATCAATAAAAAACATTAAAAGTAAATGCGAGTTGAAATACCCATGAGCGATTAAAAATACAGCTCGAAAAAAGTAATCATAACCACCCGAAAGCACATTAATTAATCCCTTTATCAATAAAAAACATTAACAGTAAATGCAAGTTGCAATACGCATGAACGATAAAAAATACAGTTCGAAAAACGTAATCATAACCACCCGAAAGCACATTAATTAATCCCTATATCAATAAAAATCATAAAAAATAAATGCGAGTTAATATGCACGCGAGCGATAAAAAATACAGTTCGAAAAACGTAATCATAACCACCCGAAAACACAACAATCAATGCCCATATCAATAAAAAACATTAAAAGTAAATGCGAGTTGAAATACCCATGAGCGATAAAAAATACAGCTCGAAAAACGTAATTAAAATACCCGAAAACACATTAATTAATCCCTATATCAATAAAAAACATTAAAAGTAAATGCGAGTTAATATGCACGCGAACGATAAAAAATACATCTCGAAAAACGTAATTATAATACCCGAAAACACATTAATTATTCCCAAAAACCATCCCTCCCCTCTAAAAATTCAAAATCAACAACTATTTTTAAACTAAATATTTTTTTAAATATTATTTCGTATAAAACAGAACTTGATATCAGATATTTAAAAAAAAACAAAAAAAAAACAGTGATATGATATGCCAAAATTATTAAAAAAGTCATAATTTTAATTAAACCAATTATTTTTCAATAAATAAATAAATAAAACGGAATATTTAAGGCTAGAAGTGAAGAAAAAGGTGACATTTGACTTGGAAAAGGTAACATTTGAAATGGAAAAGGTGACATTTGACTTGGAAAAGGTGACATTTGAAATGGAAAAGGTGACATTTGAAATGGAAAGGGTTACATTTGACTTGGAAAAGGTTACATTTGACGTGGAAAAAGTTACATTTGTACAAGATGTATATGTTTAACAAATAACATACATATATATATATATATATATATATATATATATATATATATATATATATATATATATATATATATTGTTATGGTATCGTATGAATATGATAAATAAAAAGATTTAAAAAACATTGCTAGAACTCCTTATATAACACAACTACGTCCTTTTATTTAATAGCGTTGATTAACTAAAATAAAAATAATGCAGTCTGAAACCTATACCACTTCGATAGCAGATATATAGAAAGTTTCTTCAACGAGGATATTCCCAGCAGAGGTATAATCTAACGATTATCATAAATCCGAAAGGATTCTAAGAAGATGGAAAGATCTGTCAAGCCAGCCTGAGGTACACCTGCACTGCCGCTAAATTACCAAAGGGCTAGGGGTTGTAAAAATTGGTGACGCGAAAGGGTCGTGAAAATACCATATAAGGGCTGTATCGCGCCGCCTATCGCCTAGGGTTATCTTCCCCTAACCGCTTCCTCTTTAGGGCCATCTTATTCCACCTCCATGCCCTGCATTTTTTATGGAGGTCCTCTCTTGTCTTACCTTTACAAACATGTTACCTTATTTAGACGTTGCTATGCAAACAAAATAAACGTAAAGATTATTCCTCAATAATTTATTATCGGTTATTACTTTCTTATCGAGCAAGAAGGAATACTGTTTGAGATATGCAGTATCAAATAACGGCAAAATAATTCAAACAAATCAAGAAAAAGATCTGGTACGCGCAACACATGACTTTCGCTTACCTCCATTGCCAGAATCAAATTAAGAAGTTTTAAATTAATTGAGAAATGAATGAAGTTTGATGAATTATCTGATAGGGAAGAGGAATTGAGGTGCGGTCATTAAGAAATCTTACACTAATAAGGAACACTTACAGTAGATAATTGCCGGTGTTTCGGCCTACATTGCGAGCCTTCATTAGGGCTAAGAGAAACAAGAGAAGATAGATAGATAACTGTTCTTATTATTTATTTTTTTTTCATCGTATTACAACAAAAATATAACTATCATACGAACTATAAAAAAAAAATATAAATAGAAATATTATCTTTTAGACCTAGTTCGGAGCCGACCTCATCAGTTTTACAAATTATACAACAGTAAAAATATAAGTAAAATATATCTCAATCACTGATGCTACTATTTCTTCGCAAAGCTCAAAACAATAATCAATAAAAAAAAATGTATATATACTATTATATGTATGACAAGTTTTAAATATAATTAAATTATTTAATAAGTTTGTATCTATAATGCCATGCTAGTTTACAATAATTATACACATCCATTTAGTTTTGACCGTTTATTACATCCGCAATGTTTAGACGATTCTTCCCTTCCGATAATTCTGAAGCACCTTATTCTAATGTCACACAAAATGGGCAGCTGCAACAGTGGGAGTCTTAAATTTTGCCCATCCAGGTTTAATTAGCATAGGGATAGAGTAACTGACATCGCAAAACCTTGGAGCCACCATTTCACACTCCTTCCGAAAGGCCGAACTGCTAGGTTTGAACCCGCAACCTTGGGCATACAAGGATGTTATGCCAGCTAATATAACACAAGTGCCTCCCAATTATAGCCTTTCTTAGTTTGTATGTATTTTGATAGCATAATAAATAGTATCAACTTATAAGAATGGAATCAGGATGAGAAACTGGAGGAATTCGTTATTCAACACTTTATGCCCATGATTAATTAGGATATTTTAATTTTTTTAATTTATAAATTAACTTTTTTGAATACGACATATAATTTCTATATGTTCAAAATAAATTATAACAATATATAGGCAGATGTAGACTTCAATCTGAAAAATTGTGCAAGAGAACTAAGGTTCACTACCTAAATTTTTAACAGACTTCACACAAGCCAAAATAAAAAGTTAAGATAACAAAGAGATACGTATTCATCTTTGAAGGGGTTTTGTCAACACAATGAGAATTAATATAGAGAAATGTATATTCATATTGGAGGCACCTCAATTTGGCCGAGGAAATATTTGATAATCCAATGGAAGTATTCCCATTTAGCTTTACCCTTTCTGAGTGGTATCGTTTTTAAATGGCTTTGTTATAAATTCATCTTTTCCCTCTCCCGGCGACAGTTCCACCTGTTACTGCCTCATGTTTATTCAGGATTCTTAGTCCCTACATAGCTGACTTAATTTCTATCTCCATCTTTTTCTGAGGGGTGAGAGAATTCATTTCATCAAAAGAAATCAGGCTATGTATATGACTTTATAATTTATATTTTATCGAATCCTTTACACCTCTCTATTTTTCGCATGATTTTCAGCTTTAATGGTTTTCTATGAATACTCTTATTTTCACAGCAACGGAAATGTGATATAGGTTAGTTTGCATAATCGAAAATCTTTTGCTAAACACAGTATAAAGGTGGATAGGACATGGGAGTCATGAAAGCAAATATTTAAGAACTGAAGCTAGTGAGGATGGCCTATAGGCCCAAAGAAGACGTGGGTAAGGCCGAGAGTCATGGACAGCCCATATTGGTTGTGAAAATATTGAAAGAGTCTAACCTTATCTTCGCAGTCTTGTCTCAGGGATAGTAGGAAATGATCAAGCTGTCATAAAACGTACTGTAAAAAACAAATATACCAGCTCCATCCCCTTGTAAGATTGAATATTTTCCAATAGCTCTCTTAGCCTTTTCCTTACCATGAGATGGCTATTAATCAAAACTTTTTATGTAGATCTAGACACGAGAAGACGGAATTGAATTTCTATTGGCGATTCCCTCTGTAAGCAGTTTGGAACAGTAAACAGGTTGGCACACGACTGAAACAATCAAAGAGTACGCCGAACAGAGCGACCTTGTATCATTTGGAAATGATCCGGGCTGAAGGAGATGGAGAAGCAGGAAGTAGTTGGAGTGAAATCCTAAAAAAAAAACTAACAACATGCCCTACAACACTCTGAGGCTGGGTTTGCCCAAGGAGGGTCTATAGAATAAATAATATTCTGCCAAGACGGAGATTAGAATCTGGGACCTGGAGAACAGAATACCAGTGCTGTATTTACTAGATCATGCCGTTCCCCAATGTCCATAAATTACATAAAATTATAAATACTTGAAACATCTCTAATAAAATACATTTTCATTCGAGATTGTCACCAATTGACTGGGATAAATTTAATAAAAGGAAGGAAAAATTCATTACTCCTAAGTCCCTCTTTTAATAAATATCGTGATTTCGGATATAACTCTTTCATCTTACGATTGACGTTTTTGGATATTGGAAAGCTATTAGTCGTTAACGAAGTTGCTGTCACCCCTTACTTCGAACACCCCTCCCTCGTTTGATAATTCTTTAATAAACCTAACAAAAGATGGTAGTGACATCAATTATTCCTGACGGTTTGGAGGGGGGACAAGAACTGATTGGAGGAAGAGAAGAATTATACTGATATAATAAAAGTATCAATCACTCTACACAAATCTTATCCAGCGGGCTCAATTTACTGGCTCTGCCTTAGGGAGAAATCTTTCTGAAATCCAATTTCCAACTTCTCTGGTTACTTACCCCGAAAAGTTTTGGGTCCGATATCTTCATTTCAATATTTTCGAAGAGCAGAAAATGAATTATTTATAATAATAATCTGACGGAAATTGAAAACTGTCCGTTTTCATCCAATATAGATTACATTGGCTTCTTGAAAAAGATTATGAATCAGGTATAATGCTAAATTTCTACTAATAACACTCAGATCTCTTCTTCTTTTTTTTCTTTTTTTTACTGCAGTACTAATTTCGGGCTTATCACATTTTATTATTAAATTTAACCTTTAATTGCCTTAGGCTGTTCTCCTCTACGATTGTTTCAGCCTCTTTAACCTCGTGGCTTATCCGTATACTCGATTTGAAGACATACGAAATCCGTGTAGAGGAAAATACCATAGGCCTAGAGGAAGGCCTTATTCAAACACTACATACCGTAGCCCACACTGCGCTGCGTTATCTAGCTAGTATAAGGAATTTGATAATAATGACTGATTTTAACTTCGAATCAACCTTAAGCACATAACTACATATTCTGCAACATCAGTAGTGAAATCAGGATCAACCATTCAATCTCTTTAAATTGGTCACCCTTAATTGGAGAAATAAAACTGGTGGTTGAGCGTGACCTCAATCAAATCGCCTCTATGCCTAGACGATAGTCTAGGAACGATACTGTCCTCACTTACAATTGTCACTGAATCCAAGAACTTTCATAGGTTATAGGAACGACAGATTATTTTATTCCACTCTTTCGTCGTGATTATACAGAAAACCGTGTAAAGTCATATAAGTCTCCTTTTCTCTAAATGGTTTAGAAATAATTTCTTCTCTCTTCAGCGTCTAAATTAGATATTAGAAATTATAAGTATCTCCGGAATAACAAAAAAAAGAAAAAAAAATCAGAAATTTGAACTATTACAAAATGCTTTTCTGTTACCTTGAGATAATACTTTTTTTTCTCAAGGTTATGTCTTTTGGCTGGAGGTCTACTTTTTATTTTATTTTATTTTTTTTTTTGCACCCGGGATCGCTTTACAAGCTCCGCAAATTCCTCTCTCCTACACACTTCGTTATTATCCAGTCCTACCTCACTGGCAGATCCATCAAAATCAATCATAATAATTCATATTCATCCATTTTTAGTCAGTCTGCTGGTGTTCCTCAAGGTAGTATCCTAGGAACCATCCTTTACACAGTTTATACAACTGATATCCCAACCCGTCCTAACACCTTCCTTTCTACCTATGTTGATGACACTTGTGTGTTATCAGTTAATACTGATCCAACTATTGGCTCTCAAACTCTTCAATCCCACCTCAGTGACCTTGAAGTATGGTTTCAGAACTGGAAAATTAAAATAAATTCCAACAAATTACCTTTACCCTTCGTTGTGAACCTATGATATCCTGCCATACTATCTCCTTCAGTAATACTCCTCTTGTCCCGGTTGAATAGATCCGATATCTAGGACAGCACCTTGACAAACGCCTTACTTGGAACCCTCATACAAGACTGAAAACACAAGAAGCTGCACGACGTTTTCGACTACTTCAACACTTACTAGACAAACGTTCTAATCTTCCACTTAACTACAAAAGACTCATCTACATGACTATCATAAGACCGATATGGATTAGCGGAGTTGAGCTTTGAGGCTCTACTAAACCATTGAATTCTACTCGTATCCAAACCCTACAGTCCAAAATCCTTCGTAAAATCCACAATGCTCCTTACTTTCTCACCAACAAACTCATCCATAAAGACTTTAATGTCCCATATGTTGCTGGTTTGGCCCGTACGAGGTATCAATCCTTCCATGACAAACTAAATTCCCACCCTAATCCTTCCGTTCCAATCCTTCCTTTTTCTTCAATTCCTGACAATCCTCCGAGGCGTCTGGAGAGGAGATGGCCCCGGGACCTTCTAGTTTAAAATATTTTTAGAGTGCTTCCATTAGGAAGCTTCTCTACATGTGTTTCATGCCTTTTTATATTTCATTCAAATATACTTGTTGTACAGTTGTAAATTCCAATAAATAAATATATATATGTATATATATATATATATATATATATATATATATATATATATATATATATATATATATATATATATATAAAAAAAATAGATTTTTTCATAATCCTCAAAAATTAACAATTTTGACACGATATAGTGTCAAATTTATTTCTCTGATCGAAAAAATGTGAAATATCTTTTGTTATGTAACGTTTGTCACTATGACCTACATATCAGCAGCTATGTTGGTTTGAACGAAAAATTACACCAATGTTCCAATGTTTACATATACATAGCTGATACAATTTTTTTATAAGATTATTTCTTTCTTTCTTTACGTTCTATACTTTACCGATCTATTAAATCAACTGATCTCTGATTAGGAAAAGCAGTAGATTATTAATGAACATATCAATTATCTATTGTATTTATGAGTAAGGAAAAATTTAATTTTTTTAAGTTTCTATGTATTCCTTGTGATTTCAATTTTCTTTTTTTCAACAGTTTACATAATACACTTTTTTTCATTATTTTATTTCATCATATTATCTTGTCCTTTATTAGTTAAAATCAATAGTAATATATATTCATTGTGTAGATTGAACTAATACAGTATCAGTAGTGTATTGTATTGTTTTGTCAACAGCTCATCGGTCTAACTTCATAAACCACAAATATAAAATATCACTTGGTCACTGTTACAATTTTAATTTAATAGAGAGAAAACTCAAATATGTAAAATAATGTTTCCAGGTGATATTCAAAATTAATTTTGAGCAGAGGAATAGGAAAATTAAATTATGGCCTAGTCACCCAGATATTAATATAATAAAAATATATTCATGAAGCATATCCTTTATTAAAAATAATATGCCTAATAAGTATATATATTTATTTTCATAACCCAACAGGTACCATAAAAATCGATCATATTAAAATAATCAGTATTATTGTTTTAAAGTAATTAAATGGAAGGAGTACCTAATTATTGTTTATGTGACAGAAGGTGAGATTATAGAAAAAAATAATTAAACCCATAATCAACGGAACAAAACATTCCGTTATATAAGGATGCAAGGAAGAATGTTATATCTAATTACAATTTTGTTTAAATTTAATTAATGCTATGTATGCAGGTAATTAGGTCTGATTTTAAAATAGAAAAAGAAAAAAATATTATTCTGGGACTGGGTCCATTAAGAATGACAGTTATGTACATACAAATATTTACTATGTCTGGCTAACAGATAAAAGAAACAAAATTAATTATTATTTACAATGGTGAAAAAAAGAGAGAAATATTATAAAAGAAAAAGTAACAAAAATTATTTTATTTATTTATTTATTTTTTTTTTTTTTGGGTGGCGCACAAGGCTACTAGAGCAAAAAGGCAGAAAAAACAAAATTAACTATTTATATTCATTTATGGTTAAATATCCAGCTTTTAAATATCACTTTTTTTTTTCTTATCCCCTTTGTTGTTTGACACTCAAGTAAAAATGTTGCAAAAAAAAAAAAAAAAAATAGTGCGACAGTACAGGCCTTAAATTTGTCTTATCTGAACTTAAGGCCTAATTAATATCAAAATTCCCGATCGTTTATTTACGATGACAGATGGGATTGGAAATGTTGGGATTTGAATTAGGATAAAGAAGCAGCATGGCGAATATATGTTGGTAGAGAATTTAAGAGAGAGTATTAGAGCGGACAATAAAGGAACAATTAAATGTTTTTTATTTTAGATTATTTTTTATTTCGTTGCCGTTTTAGTTCTAGGTGATACCTTAACAAGTTTGATTGTCAAAGTGACGCTTATTCAAAACGTTGTTTAAACATTATATATTAACTATATAGTGTGATAGTTGAAGAACTTCTCCCCCGGTATTTTAAAAATTCATGAATGTTGTCACCTACTTGGAAAGGCCGTCAGGTCCGAAACGACGTCCGATTGTAAACTTTGACACTTGGACCGAAGTTGTCGAGCTGACTTGGAGTCAAGTACCCGCAACTTAAGGACTTGGCCCTACAGCCTACCTAAATAGAAAATACAAATACAGCCTCGAGACAGTTCTAATCCGTCTATCAAAGCAGGTCGTTCGACCCCGAAAAATGCCTCGATACTACAAATACTGCAAAAATATGAAAATTCAAAAATTTTATTAAAATAATCCGATCTAGACATTTTATAAGTCTATTTTGGATATTAGAATAATATAATCTTAAGTGCAAATCGAAATAATTTTTAATTAAAATGGAAAATCAGATAGAAATAGTCAAATGCGAATTGAAGTTTTCCAGATAACATGAGTAACATAAAATTATAGAAACAATAAAGACATTTAGACTAGTAATTTAGAATGAACAAACGTATCTGACTACTTCATTTGTTGTGTTACCCAGAAATTTGCAATTATTTTGATATTGAATGGGCAGGAAATGGCTGAATGTCAAGAGAGTTTGGGAGTCCCGGATATTAAAAAAAATGGAAATCGAAATTATGTTAAAAAATCTGATGTGCGTAACACACGACTGTCACTTACCATGACTGTTAAAATTAATTTAAAAACTATCATCTATACTTTTATGTTGTTTTTAATAAAACGAGATTTCATTATCGTTGGAAACATATGGTTTAGATTAAATAATGTAACTAAATTTTTTATTAAATTTGTTTAGCAGTAAATAATTTATTCCCTATTAATCACTTTGTATTACCTATATTATATGTCTATATCACTGTTCATATTATCAAAAAAAAAAAAAAAAGTAAAACATCTAAAAATAGTTTTGCTCTCTTATCCTTTAGTTGGTCATCAAATTCGTCCAACTTGTATATTTAGCGGTCCTTCATTAATGTCATTAAGATGGTATGGTTAATCTTTTGGAATGTATAAAATTAAAGATAATTTATGTGAAAAAAAATTTAAAATATCAGCATTTAAGCCCTGTCACACGATTTCAATGAAACCTACATTATATTAAAGCCCATCAAATTTTACACCTAAATAGCGAGTTTAATGAAAATCGTTCGAGCCGTTTTTGAGAAAATCGTAAAAAGGTGCGAAATGCATTGTATGAAGTGGCCTTACTGGCTAGCCGATATTGATGAAAAAGTTACTGTAACATCTCGAGCGTATATTTGACTCAAATATGAAATTTGATTTTCGTACACCTTTCTGTTTTTGTGCTGGACTTACCACTAACACACGGACACTCAGATCTTTTTGCAAGACTTGGTTATTTGTACTCAGGAGATCCTAAAACGTGTATTTCCGTGTAAAACTGAAATTCGAAAATTTTCACGATCGCAATACCTTCCCTTACTATATATTTCATATGTAGGTAAGTAAAAGTAAAAATTTATATTATTATAAAATAAAATGAATATATTTTTTTAGCTCATACATTATTGTCAGGTAAATAGACTTTTATGTAACATTGTTATTTGTTTTAATATTGAATTTTAATAAGTATAAAGAAAATTAATTATTTTTAATAATAAATGATAATATGCTAATGTATTGTAGTCAGTCCTGAAAAAGGGCCCAAAACGTTAACTCCTATTAATTTTTATGTTGTTACGGTTAAAATATTTTTAAAAAAAGGCTTTTTTTCATGAATGAATTTTTAACGAGAGAAACTGCAGAAAATTTAAAGAAAAGAAAACGGCCCATTAGCTCAAAGAGACCTTATATTGTTAACTTTAAAGTCTTTGGATGGAGTTTAAGAAGTTTCTACCGTACAACTACTGCATTTTTTATATAATAAAGACTTATTGTAAATCCGATTTAAAAAGCTCACAGACTCGTTAATATTTTTTTCTCCCAGTATAGCATTATTAGCGGCGGGGAGTGGAAAATAACTTGTTTAGCCTCTAAGGGGGAGTGAGGACACAACTTACTTGCGGCCGCAGTGCAAAACTTTCCAAAAGGGTTAATTAAAACTTGTAACGTTAAAAGCCTTATTTCCGAGCCAATAATATAACTTCTTTTATAAAATGCAATTTTAATTTATTTATTTTTCCTTTTGAAGTACGAAGGACTGTCAGGAATCATCAGGTAATAAATTTAGAATGAAGTTTAGCTAAGTAAATTTCCGTTTAGACTTTCCAGGAACTTTTTGAGATTTATGGAAAAATTATGTAAATTTATGATATAATAATTCTCTTAGAGGGTTCAATTAAATACAGAGTAGGCAAAGAACATTGTAAACGTTAAAACTTCTTACATGAAAATTTATCTAAGAGGTATTGATTTATAAGGATCCCCTTAAAAACGGCTCTAACAAATTTTATAAAACTCGTAGAATCGATGTAAAATTAAATAAGCTCTGACGTAGAATTCATTCTGATTGAATTAAATTTATTTAATTTTCGTTTATTTATTTCATTTTATAGTTGGATAAAAAAAGTACAGTTAATTAACAGATGGTGTCAAAGGGAGGCATCGTAACAAGACAGAGGAGCGACATGTATGGGTAACAAGGGACAGCTAATTGAATTATCCCTATTGTTGGAAGCTAATGCACAATGGAAATTGATCCTGTGTGGAGTAACAATAGGGGAACCTGAGGGGAGGGCTAAGGGTGTACCTTTGCAACTTCTTAGCTTAATTGCCAAGATAGTATCTCTAACAGTGTCATTACCCTCATGTCTGCCTCTTTCTCGCTCTCTCTGTATCCAGTTCACACCGCAAGTATTTAGTGGTATCTTATCGTCCTATTTTATTCAATACCGAAATGATATAGTGTGACCTTCTACTGCGGACTTGATAATGCATACCATTTAAACCTTTACCAAACGCAAGACCCTTATATGTTGCAGTAAAGATTACGTATTTGTATGTACGTATACGTCAAAAGCAATATATATAGTATATAATATATGAATATTTGGGTATTGAATTATTAAAATATTTATGCTTTATATTTGTAATTCACGATTTAAGTCTCTTAGCCTTCTATCCTACCATAGGCGTTCAAAACTAGTAGACCGGCCTATGATATTTTAAGTGGGAGTAAATAATTCTCAATAATGACATCCTTTGGAGGAGACATAAAAAGCTGTCCCTGAGGCTGTGCAATGCCAAGTACTTGTTAAAGATCCCTTTCCTAATCAAACCTGGATATGAAAAATTTAAGAGCTCCTACTGTAGCATCGCCTGTTAGCCACAGTAGCATTAATACGTTAAATTAATAAACGAACAACTGAGGTAAATGAAAATCCGAATTATTTTTAAATTATTTAAATTATGTAATTTAATACAGGTAGAAATAATCAGGAGTAAGGAGTGTGAAAAATGTTTTAATTTTACCGACGTTTCGCCTTAAAAATGTGAGCCATGTCAGTTTATGCTTAACAAGGCTCACTGATGCCCTGATAATGGATCACATATTTGAACCGAAACGATCTCCAAATAAAATTATTATTGACACGAGTGATTCCTGATTATTTCTACTATGATATTTTCATCAGTCAACCATACATCCTCAATGAAATTAATTAAACCAAATTTTAAGTAATCTATAATAGATCAGTAGCTCTAATATGTTTTTGTTCTTTTAACGTATATTTATTTTTAATGATTCAGATCTGGTGATAAAAATGTCAAATATTTGTACTGGGTAAAGCAGCTAATATTTGAATTATCTAAATCGTTTGGATGAAAGGAAAGTATCTCGCATCAGCGATTCCCTTAATTAACCCAACAGTTGGCTTCAGGTAATCCCCGCACGTGGTATATGCAATCCGCTCCATTTCGTCATGTGATTTCCCGACAAGCTCTAGTTTCCCTATGATGTCGGATACTGTCTTAATTTCTCCATAACAGTTATTTAAATAAAACTATCACGATTAATAAGCTCCAACAATTTTAAATTCGATATTTTCACTCTACGAATCTTTACATTGTAACCTACATTTCGAGACGACAAGACTGCCCGCTATACCCCATAATTTTAACAATTACTCGAAAAACAATCTAAATACATATTTACTATAATAAACTCATTTATATAACCATTATTGGAGCTATTAGGACCTGTGGCATTGAGCTATGAAGATCCACTAAACCGTCAACTCCTCCTGCATCCAATCCCTGCAATCCAAAATACAACAAAAAATCCTTAATGCTTCTTACTTTGTTACCAATAAAATCATCATATAGAGACTTGAATATCCTAATATACATCCATAATAGATAAAGCTAATTTCGTTCAAACCACCTGCCCCCACAAATCCGCTTGTCCGTAACATCTTATCTCCATCTATTCCCAATAATCCAGAGATGCGACTGAACGATGATAGTCCCAAGACGCTAATAAATTAATTTTTGAAGTTTAGATGGGTAGATTTTTCCCAAGACTCTTTCAAGCCAATACTTTTTGTACACACTTACTTGTTATATTTCTGTGCAGTTGTAAATATCAATAAAAAATGAAAAAGAATATTCGAAAGGGATTTTATATTTATTTTCCTGATATATAAAAAAATGGAACTTATAAGAAAAATAAAAAAATCCACTATTTAATAATAATAACGCTGTTTTTTTTTTTTTCAAACGTGATAAATGTTGTCTCGAAAATGCTTAATATATTTATTAATATTACATATTGTCACAATATAGGACAGTGGTAAACGTCCTTAGTTACTTTCTTCACAAAAAAAAAGTTTAAATTTGAATTCCAGTAAATTTTTCGGTCAATGTGTATTCTTTTAGTATATCCTGACGAAAAGCTGTTTCATACCATTTATATAATTTTTTTGCCGCTTGCCCGAGGGGCCTTGTATGCCCTTTGCCGCGTGGTGTAATCTGCTGAGAGAATACACCACGTTTTTCGATGAAAATTTATATAGTAGGGTCATCATTCCTATTTTTGTGAGTGACCGCCAGTTGGCTGACGTTTCCTAAATACCCAGGGGAGAGGGTGTGAGAGAATCTCTATTTCATATGCTTGAAAATGTCCCGCCGCCGGGAGTGAGATTCGAAATTACTACCTTTGGTGTGAGAGACCAGCCTCTTAGCCAAGGGTTTCCCACAGTCCATATCATAACAAACCATTAATATGATAGTAAATTCATGTACATGATAATTAATCATTCATGTGCTTTTATATCATATTGAATGCAGTACCGAGCAAATTTGAACTTTAGTTATTCTACTTTAATTTTTACAACACTAGCACTTAGTTTTTGTTTATTTTTTAATATAGTTAAATATAGAAAGGGTAAATTCATGTACACATTTCATACATATCCATAAACAATGAGAACTCGTGTGTTAATAACGCCATGGTAATTGCAGTTCTAGCATAAACCCCTCGTTCCAACAAAGTAGCCCTTTATTCAAAAGATTCGAATGTAACTGTGTTTAAGGTCTGATTTCGATTCCTGAATAATTTATTCAGTGCGGCTCAACAACCTTCCCCCAACTCCTTAACCATAATCTCTTTTGTACCCCACTTCTTCAGACTTGAATCGAGTTCGAAATCCCAAAGCTTCTGTCGTCAGCTGTGACACGGTAGGCTCTTCGTCATTTTTTATTCAAAATCTTACGTCCCGTTGGATAAAAAACTGTGTATAAACTTTTGGGCTTCACTAAACCACCAAAATTCTCTACCTATAAAATCATTCATAATTATCTTAGCATTCTATAAGCCTGAATCAGCTACCTTTCGTTTCAAACAAAGTTCATTCTCATTCTGATCCACTGATTGCGAATCTTCCTACCTCTTCAATTCCCGATAATTCTCGAAAGCTTGCGAATCCTAAAAAGATGATGACCTCAAAACCTTTCAGTACATAATTGCTATATAATTCCTTTTAGTGTATGGCTTCTACACATGTGGATTATGACCCATGACGTACCATAGTTTCACATTTATTTGCTGTAATTTGTAATTACGTTTGTAAAAAACTCAAATGTTGTAGTGAGAAAATTCATCAGCGAAGTTTATTTTTTATGTTAAGTTGTTGTTCAATTAAATAATTCATATATTTTTTTACATACAGTACAATTTTTGTTTTCACTCTCCACAATTCTTATTTTATATCACACCCTCAAATTTTTATATATATTTTTTTATACAAAACAATACATACAACATTAGAATACACAACCTCGAAAACGTTTATACATTTTCGTCTAATTAACCACTTCAGGGCGTTGCCTTTATAAACAGATTGGCTTATTTTATCTCAGACAAGCGATGTGAGAGTTCGCTGAACCTCACACTACTCTTAAAGAAATCTAAAAATACCAAAAGAAAATATACTTACTTATAGCTGTAAAGTTGGGATCACTTGTAGCTAGGTGGCTAGCGTAACAGCCTCCCATGCCAAAGGTCACGGGTTCAATCCCGCAGGTGGTCCTAGGATTTTTTAATGGGAGTAAAAAATCCTTAGTTACGCCGTCCTTCGGAGGGGACGTTAAAAGGTGGTCCCGAGCCTGTGCGATGTCAGGTACTCGTTAATGATCCCTATCCTAATAAAACCTGGATAGGCAAAATTTAGGACTCCCATAGTAGCATCGTCCGATTAGCCACAGTAGCATAAAGTGACGTTAAATAAACAAACAAACAAGCTGTAAAGTTGATTTTTCATGATTAATAAACAAAGTGAAAGTATAAAATTTAATAACTTCACTAAATGTTATAGCGAGAGTTAAACAAGTTTTTTTTTTCTTTTCTTATTCAATAAATAAAAAGTGAACAACATACGACTCTAATATTTCTAACATTTTCTTTTTTAAGCAAACAACAAACAAACAAATGTTGTGACCACAGTTAAATACTTTTTACTATTGATTTAAAAAAAAGAAGTCTGGTTAAACCGAGGCTTATATCATTATCTGTTTCAGAAAATTTGTCTTTAACTATCCCATTTACCAGATAATATTAAGAAATATCGTAGATATAAATATTAGTATATAAAATAGAATTTTATTAATTCACTAATATTGAAGCTGTAGTTTAATTGCCTATCAACTCCAATGACTCGCATGCAGAACGTTTAGATTAAAATCGTTTTAGTGTGAAAAGAGATTTTACAAAATATTTTAAGAATACAGTATTCATTTTTCCAGCATTAATTTATTTTCTTATACCTACAGTCCAGTTTTGGAAACTAAAAAATTTCCCTTTGCCTTACCCACACACGGGCTCGCCTTAGTGGGATAGTGACTTCTGCTTTCACTGTAAAATGTCTGTATTTTGATTTAAATAAAGAAGCCTTAAAAAAATGTCCAACTTCTGTTGCAAACGAAGTTATATTTTTTCATATTTAATATTAATCAAACAAGTATTATGTATAAATTTCATTTGGTTTAATTGCAATATATTCACACAAAGTTGAGTACTTCAAGAGCTCTGTATGTTTAATGTTTTTTAAGATATAGAGTTATGCAAAAAATATGCTAAAAAGTGCTAAATGTCCGAAAAAAAAAATAAATAAAAAAAAATATATATATATCAATTTTATTAATTGATTTATTTTATATTTGCGCTATTCAATTTGAATAATTATTTAATACTGAACTAAAAAAAATGTGCGATTACAACATATAGGACTATTTAATTACAATCCAATTCAGATCATAGTAACAAGAGGACCTAGTTAAAATTATAAAAAAAATAAATGTATATTTATTAAAGATTACTATAGCTATGTATTTATTATAATTTTAGATTTCTACACATGAAACTATATTACGTTGACTGCTCCGACCGAATGACACATGTTCAGTGAGCTGCGGTGTCCGAGCGGTTAAGGAGTTGGACTTGAAATCCAATGGGTTTTACCCGCACAGGTTCGAATCCTGTCCGCAGCGGTATCTTTTTTATTAAATATCTTTTAAACTCCTTTTAATTTTAAAATTTAAAAAAAAATAATTTTTTATTTTAATTTTAACAAAATAATTTACATGTTGATAACAATAGTAACCGACTATAGAATATAATATAAACTATGAAAATTGTAGAAACGGATACATTTCAATCGAAAAATTGAGAAATATTTTGACATATTTGATATATAAAAGTTACTTTAGTAGCCTGATATGATAAGAAAAAGTAAATTATATGTGATATATATATATATATATATATATATATATATATAGTTACTTCGCAATTTTATGTTTAAATACTAATTCAAGATATTTAGTTACAATTGCCGCTTTTTAAAAATATAGTAACAAATCATAAGAAATTTAAATGAAATAAAAGCAGCTTGCATAATTTTAACAAGGGCAGAAAAGTCTATATTGTACGATAATTTAACTTAACTTACCCACCATGTGTCAAATTTGGGACAATGGATTTATATGAACTGAATTTAGCTTGGATGAATGGAGGTATATTATTTTTTACGTATTCCTCACTATACCCAAAGAAAACTAGGTTATTTAATTTATTTTTGTTAAGAATAAAATGTTTTAATCAAGGATGGTATTATTGATGGAAAACGAGCACCTGAAAGGTCTAGGAAGACCTAAAATTACCTTCTGTTGTATCTTTGTTTACGTTCATGTTGTCTCTTATTATATTTCTTTAAAATGTAAGTTTGGCGTACAATTTATTTGATGTTTCTTTTTTTTGTAATATTTAATTATATTTTATTGTTGTTTTTCTCACTTTGTTTGTATGTAAATATATTTTATCATTGGTATAGATAAAATAGTATATCTCCGTTTTCACTTTCACTTACTTGAAAATGAAAAATAAAGTATTGCGATCGAGAAAATTTTCGAATACCAGTTTTCAACGGAAATACGTGTTTTAAGGTATCCTGAGTCCAAATGACCAAGTCCCTCAAAAAGGTCTGTGTGTGTCTTCTGTGGTAAGTCTCACGAAAAAAAAAGTCGTACGAACTGAAGTATCATTTTTAAGACTACGAGTATACACCCGAGTCAAAATCGGTGAACCAGAACAGCCACTTTTGTACCATAGATTTTGCACCTTGTTACGATGTTCTAAAAAACGCCTATAACTATTTCGATTGAGCTCTTTATCATTGATAAAAAAACTGGTAAATATAATGTTGAACGAATTCAATATCCAACTAAGGGAGAAAAGAACAAAAATATTTTGTATATAATTTTTGGAAATATGAACTATTACATAGATTTATAACATACTGTCGGGTAGCTAATGCTAATGATTTAAGAAATAGATATTACCTTAAACCAAAAATTGTAAAATTGCGAAATTATTCTGAACTTCACTTAAAAATTATTAAATAGATTTTAATTACGGAGGTAAGTGAAAGTCGTGTGTTGCCCGTAGTAGATTTTTTTTAATCTCTTGGTTGTTTATCCTTCTTATTTGTTAATTTTTAAATAGAATTGTATGAAGCCAATTCTGTTTTGCTGCTTTATTACTTTAAACACGGCCCCTACACCTGAACTAGCAAGGAGATGCTTATAGTATGATTTTTATGGCCAAACGGTTAGTATTATTTATTTAACTATTTAACTCTCAATACATTTTGGGGGGAAAATTTTAAGAAAATGAGGCTAATTTGCCAAACGCTCAACAAAATTTTTATTTGATTCAAACTTCAACTAAACATTTCTATTAAATTAATTAAATTAGTGGTCCAACATCTGTAAAGACACAAGTAATTTTTTGATTGGACATTTCTTATAGATTTCCTCATGCAAAGCTATTAGGAAAACTCTGCGTCCAGAGGTTGTTGATTCCTCTAATCTTAGCTGTATCCCCAACTTAAGCGAGGAGTTAGGTGTCAGAGAGTAACGTACAGTCAGGTGTGAGCCCAGCAGAAGCTTTTGATCTTAAGGGATCCACTTCCATTGGCCTCATTATATACACCCATAAAGTCAGTCAACATCAAGGAAGTCCTATATAAGATCCTAGCACTACCTTAATTGTGATACCGAGCAGGTTTGGAATGCATGTTGTAGGAATATAAGTTATTATTTGTAAGGTCTAGGTAGCTAACCCTCATTATGGTTTTTTACTTTCACTTAACTATATATGAAATATATAGTAAGAGAAAATATTGCGATCGTGAACATTTTCGAATTCCAGTTTTCAACGGAAATACACGTTTTAGAGTCCCCTGAGTCCAAATAATAAACTCTCGCAAAAAGGTGTGTGTGCGTGTGAGGTAACTCTCGAGTTCTATGAAACCGAAATTTTATAGCTAAGACAACTACACGCCCGAGATGTTACTGAAACTTTTTCAACAAAATCAGCTAACCCCACTTCATACCATACATTTTGCACTTTTTTATAATTTTCTCAGAGACAGCTCTAACGATTAAATTCGCTACATGGATGTAAAATTTAATGGTCTTTGATATGATTTAGGTTTTATTATAATTGAAATAGTCTGACAGGGCTTAAAAGCCGATATTTCAAAGTATCTTTAATTTTGTAGATTTAAAAAAAATGTACACACCATCTTATTTGAATTGATAATTAACGGCTAAATATGCATGTTTAGCGAATTTGATAAACATCTAAAGGAGAAAAATGCAAACATATTTTCGTATGAAATTTTGCTGGTTTCGAACACAAGAATAGTAATATAGACATATAATGTACCGTCGGATAGTTAAAGATTTTAGAAAAATACTATCTAATACACGGAATTGTAAAGGTTAATGGAGAGTGGTGAAAATCCGACAAAACTAAGTGATTCTTGGAGATAAAAATATAATCGATTATTCAATAAAACAAATGTTTCTATTTAAATCCAATTTAAATAATTCTTAAACAATTTATTTTCGTTTATAAATTTGTTTGAAAATTCTTGAATTGATATAAATAATGAAGCTAAGTGAAAGGTTCAAAATTGAAAATAATAAATCAAAAAATAACGATTAACTTACACATGGAATTCCTAAAAACACCCAACAAGGTGGAAAAGGATTTACCATCCCTCACATTACTGCGTGCAGTAAAGGGAAGTAGTGTAGGCTGTGGCGGATGGGGTAGATGAATTAGATCATAGGGTATCTAGATTAACCAATATCATCCGTGACGCTTCTGAAAACTCCCTTGGATGCCGAAAGACGAGAGCAAGATCAGTCCCTTGGTGGACGCCGGCCTTAACAGCGTTGAAGAGAGACCTCTACAAGGCGCGGCGGTCGTACCAAAAGTGCAGATGTGATGAGAGGCGCGCTGCACTTCGGAACGAGTACAAGTCTAAAGCGAGGGAATATCGAAATGAGGTGCGCTTACAAAAGCGAAGGTCCTGGGATGAGTTCATCGTTCAAGAATCCTCAAAAAACCCTTGGGGTATTCCTTATAGAGTAGCCTTGGGAAAGCTTACTCCACTGCAGACTTTGGCAGCCCTCAAGGATGGAGCTGTGCAAGCAACCAATCTTGAAGAAGCGGCCAACATTTTCATTGAGGCGACCTACCCCAAAGATGATCCATCTCAGGACAACGAAGAGGAAGCTTTTGTAAGACGTACCACGATATACCCGCCTGGTACAGACTTGTACCCACCATGGGACATAAATGATCTACGTATTGCCGTGGATAAACAGAAAAATGGTCGAGCTCCAGGACTTGATGCTATAGATGCGGCGATTTTGAAGAATAGTATCCCTTACATTGAGAAAAGATTGTTAGAAATCTTCAATAGTTGTCTGGATAAGGGATACTTTCCAAGAAAATGGAAAACCGCTGATCTGAGACTCCTCTACAAGGGGAGAGAAAGGGATAAACAGCTTCCCAAGTCATATAGACCCATTTGTCTTCTCCCTGTAATGAGCAAAGTCCTGGAGAACCTCATTTTAACCAGTCTGAGACCGGTTTTTGAAAGAGCAAGTCATCCACGGCAATACGGCTCTACAACGGGAAAGGGAACCGCTGATGCACTGCTGAGGGTCCGCGCAGATGTTGAGCAGAGGGAGGAACGATATGTCATGTTGTTGCTCTTTGACATTTCCTCTGCCTTCGACAGCGTCTGGTGGCCTCGCGTACTTCAGCAGCTGCAAAAGTACGAAGCACCCAGCAACTTGTATGCCCTCGTTGCCAACTACCTCAAGGACAGGAGTGTAAAAGTGCGAGGTTGCTTTTATGAAACAGAAGCATCCATAGAGCGAGGGTGTCCTCAAGGATCTGTTCTCGGTCCTGCTCTATGGAAACTTGTTTTTGACGAGTTGCTGGGTCTACTTGAACAAGAGCGGTTCCCTGCCACAGCTTATGTGGACGATCTGGCCGTCTTGGTGGCCGCCAACAGCAGAGCCAGATTAAAAGAAGAGGCCGAAAAATGCGCTAACCTCATAAAAGAATGGTGTGAGAGGAACAAGCTAAAGATGGCCTCGGCAAAAACACAGGCAATCTTTTTAAAAGGCAAGACAAGATGGGCAAACCCTATAACTCTCTGCATTAACAGAGATCGAATCCGTCCAAGTGAAGAAGTAACTTATCTAGGTATAAGATTTGGGAGAAATTTCAACATGACACCTCATTTGGACTACATGGGAAATAGAGTGGCCTTCGCCTTAAATGGCCTTAGTCGTGTGGGAGGCGCTTTCTGGGGCCTCAGGTACCCAGCTACATTGGCCATATATAAGGGTGTGATTTTGGGTATCCTGAGGTACGCGTCTCCTGCATGGTACAAGAACCTCTCACAACGCCTAAAAAGCAGGTTAGCGACAATTCAACGAAAAGCTCTGCTGCGGGTCACTAGGGCGTACCGAACTGTATCGCATGAGGCGGTGCAAGTCCTCGCAGGAGCAGTGCCTCTTGACCTAGTTCTGGAGGAGTATGGATTGAGGCACACGTTTAAGAGGGAAGGCTCAGCAGGCCTGCCAGATCATCTAAAAATGAAAATTGACGAGGAACCCAGAAAATGGAAAACCGTTCTCCGGGAGGACACTATAGAAAAGTGGAATCGACGGTGGGTGACATCCCAAAAGGGCGCTACCTTAAGGAAATACTTTCCCACCGTCCAGTCTCGTTTAGATGCAAAATGGGTCCTTCCGGACTACTGGGTAACGCAATTTCTCACAGGGCATGGGGGCTTTCGAGCTAAACTCTCAGGCTTTGGGATAGATATCGATCCCTTATGCCCTAGCTGTGGAGTACTCGAGTCTGCTGAGCATATCCTGTCAACTTGCACCGCCTTTGAACCCAAACGGATCAGACTTCTGAGGAAAACTGGACTCTACTTCTTATCAGACAACGAATTTCCTCAGCTGGTGACTAAAAGAAACTACCCGTACTACAAAGATTTTGTATACGGGTGGAAAACAGCCGTGGGCCCAGACCATTTTAGGATCGGGAGAAGACCAGCGGGAAGAGTAGAAGGCAGAGAAGGTGCTCCTTAAGAGTAAAAATTAGAAGACAGACAATCTTCAAGAATATTGTTGGCAACGTCAACTTCTTGCTATAACTGGCGACTAGACGTTGTCACAACCCGTGTTGCATATTATGCAAGGAAGGGTGTTCAAATAAATAAATAAATACTCGGTTTCATCTCATCGTTCCCATTTCATTGCTTGCTGATCCACAGGTTTTCAAGATTTTAATACGTTTCAAATAATGTGTGAAAAAAGAAAAATCAGTAAACTGAATTCCTTAAATAATCCAAGCGATAATAACGTGGCTTACTTTCGGGTAGTAAAAAATAAGACTTCAAAATTCTTACAAATACCGAAGAGAGATGTACAAAGGTGTAAACAAATCGCGTAAAAGATTTATACCCCTATTGAATGGGGTTAAAGATGCAAATAACAATATAATTGCGGATTCGACTAAGATATTAAATAAATTTAAACAACACTTTGACGGCATTCTAAATACGGAAAATAATAATAAATCCCCTCATTCTTAATATTAGAACGCTGAACCATGAATAGACAAACCGAGTAAAGAGGAAGTCGAATTGGCGATAAGAAAATTAAAACGTTATAAAGCTGCCAGAAATAATATCACACGAATTAATCAAGGCGTGTTGAGAAGCGGGCGTTTCCGAACTACATGTTTTAGTTAAAAAGATCTGGGAAAATGAAAAAATGCTCGAAGAATGGAAAGAATCAATACTTATTCCGATTCACAAAAAAGGACCGAGGACGGAGAGTAACAACTATCGTGGGATCTCTCTTCTCCCACTATGCTTTTGGAGACTCCGAATTTGGTATTAGGCGGAATCGCTCAACTATTGATTAAATATTTTCCTTATGTCAAATATTAGAGCAAAAGTTGGAATACAAAAGTGTAATCCATCAACTTTTTATCGATTTTAAAAAGGCTTATGATTCCATTGACCGTCAGAAGCTGAGTAAAAACATGATTGAACAGGGAATACCTAGAAAGTTAGTAAACCTAGTTGAGATATGTTTATCGAAAATATTACATAAAGTTAGAATCTGTTATAATTACTCTGAGAAATTGAGGTGCGATCGGGTTTGAAACAGGGTGGCTCCCTTTCACCTGTTTTATACAATATAGCTTTAGAATGTCATAGAAAAGGGGAAGTGTACCGAGAAAGGTTTAAATATGGGTGATAATATTCCGGTTGGAGTATGCCGATGATTTAGTACTGCTAGGTAAAGACACGAAAACCATACAACTAAAAACAAGTTTGTTAGTAAAAACCGGTAAAGAAACAGGACTCAATTAAGTACCGATAAGACGTAAGACCGATATGATTAGTAGTAGAAACGGTGGCGATGTTGGTGATATTGATATATCAGGGCATACTTTTGAACACATAGAGAAATGCAAGTATTTAGGTTCAATGATAACAAGAAAAACTGATATCCAGGAAGAAATAAAGTCCCGGTCAAAGGCGGGAAATGCGTTTTATTACTCAGTTGCTAAATTACTTAGCTCGCGGCATATGTCTTAAAACTTAAAAGTTAGAATTTATAAAACTATTATTCTTCGGACGGTTCTTTACGGATGTGAAACGTAGCTGCTTACTTTAAAGGATGAACAACAGCTTAAGGTTTTCAAAAATAAAGTACTATGTAAAATATTTGGTCCGAAGAGAGATGAGGACACTGGGGAATTTAGAAGGTTACACAACGCGGAATTGCGGAGCTTGTACCTTGTGAGTATAATTGAGTTGATAGCATCGCGGAGAATGAAATGGGCGAGTAAAGTTGTTGGGCTCGGTGAGGAACGGATTCCGAGAAAGTTGATATTCGCTGATCTGACTGGTAGGCGTCCGAAAGGTAGGCAGGAGCGTCGATGGAAGGATTGCGTTAAGGCTGATTTCGGGCGCTTGGGCTTGAACATTGGACGAGTCTGTGTAGGCAGAATTTGGTAGTATTGGCATCGAACCTTCGGGTTCGGTAGGCATATTATTATTATTATAAATTAAAATTTTCTACCATTCAGGAAGACTCGCACAACGATCGAATTTCAATTTAATTTTATAAAATAATAAATTTTCCCCAAGGGGGCCATGCCATATTTTCCCGATAAAATAGGAGACAACTGAGAGAGAAACAAGGAGAGTCTATTGGTGGCGGAACAGAGCGTCCGATCAATAGATCTTTAATTCCTGGCTCCTTTCCAATTCAATTAGAATCAGATTGTAAAACTAAAACTCTACGGATATAAGGCCTCCAAAACATCCATTCCCAAATATATGTAATGGCCAATTTACATATCTACTTCAACTTTTTATCAGATAAAGTTCTCTAATACGTTAAGTCCTGTCTTTTCGAATTAAATATATTCCAAGCCTAATGATTCTGATATAACTTATCTTCTAAGTAAATTATGACCGTTAGTTTAATCTGTGAAAAATACCCGAATCATTCCGGATTTCTTAACCGTTTTATATTTCTACATAGATGCGATCTAAATTGATTGATATTAAAATTTTAATTTAAACGTGGTTGTGCGCTAAAAAAAATCGTTTTTAATACAAGCAATGAAACGACATCGTTTACTAATTAAAACCGATTAAGAATTCCAAAAACTGAAATAGAATCATTCAAATTAGTATTTTTTTATAGTAATATATATGAATTATTAAGATTTTAATTCAGCTTTAGGTCTTTCAAATGCGATTAATTATTTTGTTTTTATTAATCAGAAACTATATTTCATGGTGTTCTTGTTATTAGCGTAAATGAGTTAAATCAATGTTATCCGATCTAGATAAGATATATATTTTAATATTAATATAGCAATAAACAATAACAAAATAGTTAATATTAAAGAATTTACCTGGAGAACAATTGATTAATAATTCCTTTCTCTAATAATATAACCACAATCCATTACAATACACTGACTGTCCAAGGTGGTCTTTATAATATCATATATATATATATATATATATATATATATATATATATATATATATATATATATATATATATATATATATATATAATATATATATATATATATATATATATATATATATTATATATATATATATATATATATATATATATATATATATATATATATATATATATTGAGATATATTACAATTTGTTTCAATCTGAACAATAGTAATAGTGAAATGAGATCACATTCACACAGTATTTACAACAAAAAATGATAATTCGAATCACATAAAAATAAAAATTGTGTACATATATATATTAAAATTAATACAAAGATCATACACACAATCATAACTACATACAATATTTACAATCTGTACATGAGAGGAGAATCTGATCTGTGTAACTGCTCGAGCATGAGTAATATGTATTGAATTTCCTTTTAACAAAAAATATATATTTTTAAAATTTCCAATCAGGACATTTCAATCTATTTGCATTAATATATACGATACAACGAAATACACCACTAAAACAAACTGAAAAGGATAAATCATTTCAAGTGTTCTTTAATTAAAAAAGCAACTTGATAAGAGTTTTTGTAACTATTTGTTAATTGATTCTAACATTAGTTTTAATCACACGTAAGTAACAAGGGTTATACTTCAATTTTTTAACATAATGAACCAATGTTTATAGCTTAATAAAGGAATATTAATGACATTAGAACAAAATATTTAACAAATCATGGACACCAACTGAAAGACTATTTCACTACATGGATGGTACACAAACATCTTGAGTGAATAAATATAAAATATAAAATAAATATATGGTAATGATTAGTAACTTCATAATCATATAACGTATTCCGAAAAGCAGCTTTGCTCCATGTATTTTTTTCAAAACTATTATAATATAGACGGACGATGATATAATAATGGTAGTTATGGGTGTTACTAGACTCTATTAACGCAACAGTTGCTCTAGACCAATCATCACACTCCGCCCTATAGCATGTGCTACAGAGCTTCTAAATGGTTGCAGACCCCCCTCAACAATTTCCTCCTATCTGCCCCTAACCATCTGGAATTTTCCCATGCCACATTTTTTACGTCTCCACTACTCATCTTCAAAATGAGGAATTTTTTTCTATATGTACAAACATATAAAAAAACATCACATACTTCAAACTGCTTACACTATTAAGATTGGTTATTACATTATTATTGATACTCAAAATACTAAAATACGAAAAAAGTAAAACTTATACATACACTTAATTAACAATTTCTTACGTTATTAAAATATTATTACTACCAGATTTTCATGTTGATTATTCATTTAACGTTACTTTATGCTATTTTGGCTAATCGGACGATGTTACAGTGGGAGAACTATTGTTTTCCTATTCATGTGTAATTGGGAAGAAATCTTTAACGAGTACCTGATATCTGACAGGCAATGGAACCACTAGTTACATCATCTGCGAAGGACGGCAAAACCAAGGATATTTAACTCCCATTATAAAATCCTAGAGCTATCTGCCGGATTTGAACCCGCGACTTTAGGCTTAGAAGTCTGTTGTGCATACCACTACACCACAGGGAACCTCACTAAATGAATTAGGCTGTGTGCAAAATAAAGTGTTTCTTTACTCATTTAACATCACTTTATACTTCTGTTGCTAATCAGACGATGCTTAAGAGTCTTAAATTTTGCATACGAAAATGTTATTTGTAAGTATCTGACAATCAAAGGCTCGGAACCACCACTTTACATCGCATCCAAAGCATACCATAACCATAAGAATTAATTATTCCCTTTCTAAAATTTTAGGGCCGTTACGCTATGTTTGAAACCGCGACCTTGGGTATAGAAGACTATGGTCCTAACCACTACACCACAGGTGACCGCAACATATTAACTTTATAATTCTAAGAACACTTTTTGGGGGTAACACGGATTTAAAATATTACAATAAACATAATTATTTCCAAATTTTTGAAGGCTCCATTAACCAAATTCAAGATATAATAATTAGTTATACAAAAAACAACAGATGAGACACATTATGTTTATGCTTAAACATGTTTGCGTCAATAGATAAGCGTCAGACGTCAGCAAGGTTTTGATTGTATAATGTTTTCATTTGAAAAATAAATACATAGTATAACATTAATAGGTTTAAACATTTTTAATTTAAGTTTTTACAAAAACACAAAACAAAATCAAGATACAATTTAGTGCCACACCAATAGTTTTAAATAAGCTATTAGTTAGAAGCAACACATTTGAGCTAAAAATACGAAACACTTTAGTCCCATCAGGGAATCACTGATAATATACAAAATATAAATAAAATAACAACAAAAACGTCATTAAATTTGCTTCTATCTTATAAAATGATAAAAAGCAGATAATATAAAATTTAATCAGTCCAAAAAATGCTGATCTAAACAGTGTATCCCAAAAACAAAAATTGTTTTTCACCTTATCAATAAAACTGACATAGCTTTAAATTAAAAGTTGTGAAATCAGATTTATTTTTAAGTTTTAAAACGTAACTTTAAAGGTCAACTGAAATCAAAGAGAACTATTATACAAGAAAATTTTGAATTAAGTCTCAAAGAAAGTTTGTAGGTTAAAGAGGACGTGACATTTAAGACTAATACTACAAAGAATCAAAACGATATGACGTTTTTCTTTAAAAGTTAAGTCTCTATCTCGATTCGGAAAAAGTATTATTTTAATTTTTAAATGGTCTATCTACAAACAATTATTTAAATCCGTTAATGAAAGAAAATTACGTGAGTAAAACTTATATAAACCTGATTTATAATATATATATAAGCTACGATTAATTTTATTTTTTAATTCACTATTTTAAGAAAAATTAATGATGTGGTTAAGAGGTATGTGCTGGGATCCCCAGGTATTGTTTTTTCCCTACACAAGATGGGGAGAAGCCTGAAGAAGAGTTTTGATGACCGTTTTTGAATACTCGAGTTACGATTTTTTATTTTTATTTTATTTTATTAACTGTATTCTTCTGTTTTATTGTACATTTCATATATTTTGCTTTATGTAAATATTCAGGAATTTGAAATTCAATACTATTACCATTTTAATTTAGACAGATCGTACTTACTCGCTATCGTTTTATGTATGTACACGTACATATATTATTGTGTATGTTTTGTTTGAAAAATAAAAGTATGCCCAAAAAAAAGATTCAAAATAAAATTGGAAATACTATCTGATTAGATCTATTATATTGTGAGACAGAATATGAATAAATCTTTCAACCTTGAGAAATCTTTCAGAATTTATAGATTATATGAGCCTATCCATTACTCATCGTATATATACGATGGTGGATGGGTAGGATGGGAATATTATATATTTAAACCATCAAACGAAAAATAATATTTTTAAATTTAATTAATCATTTTTCCCCTTCCAATTATATTACATTCTATGAAAAAACTCAATATATATAGTTGACGTTTCGGATTTCTCCTCTCCCTCCCTATTTTCAAGCCTTTTAATTTGTTTTTCATATTTCTTAAAAACGTTTTTATATAATTATAGGGAATTTCTATGTGTCCATACTCAAAATGGACTAATCATTTCAGAATAGACATATAGCAATTTGCTATAATAATGTTAGCAACGTTTTTATTAAATATGACCTGTATAGAACGCCTCATAGAACCGTAGCTTTCGACTGATCCTTCCTAATCCACTTCTTGTCCGTATGGAATTCCATATCTTCTTATATTCGTCATTCTGATACTCTAGCGACCTTCAAGTCTCGCATATTCGATCACTTCCTTTCTATTAAATTTTCAAAGAACCCTGAATAGATTCGAAAATTTCAATAAAAATAGTAAATAAAATCCTATAGAAAACGATTATTTAAATATAATATTTTACATTGCAAATGCACATTTAACTTTATTATTTCATAAATATCCCATCAATGCTGTAATGTACATTTTAATTAAAACTTTGGATATATTGCACATATGTTTCTGTTTTATTGTTTGTCTGGTTAGTTATTAACTATTAGAATTATTATTGGGCGATTTCTCAAAGATTGGCCGGAGTAAAACACGCCCTGTTTCAAAATATTTTCAACTTAACGGAGGAGATCCGCGAGTGCACCAAACTACTGCGGATTAGGGAAATGCTATGGAGGCCCCTCTCACGCTAAAGAGAGTGAGACAGTTCTTGAGGGAAAAGTCTTTTGAGGAGTGGAGCCAGTGCAAGTGGCAGGGTGTAGGCGTGGTCCATTTTAAAGCCAACCGAGCGTAAACATGTTTATGTTTGATCGAAAGATTTTAACAGGAACAGAGTGGACCAACGCACTCAAATTGAACATAAGCTACATCACCACTTCGTGGAGTCCCTGGATCAAGATGCCAGGTTAACGAGGCTGTTAGATACCTCTGCCGCTAGATGCGGTCGAGAGTTAGAAACCCCTTCACATGTGTTGGGAAAATGTTCACATAACATGCTTCTCGTTACCCGCCGGCACAACCGCATAAAGGAAGAAATAGCAGAACTTTTGGAAGTGAAAAAGTATAAATGTTTTCAGGAAGTTTTTTCCTTGATACAGATGGGTCGACAAGATTTGTGGATATCTTGGCATTTAGTGCCACCAAAAATGAAGCATGATAGTGGACCCCACTATCAGATATGAAACAAATGACCAGGAACAAGGCAAGAGGATTCAAGAGGAGAAAGAGAACATTTATACAAAATGTATTCCATACCTGAGGGAAAAACTTTCGTGAGGAGTTCGGCGAAAGGGAATTTAAAGTCGTGGGACTTTGGTTCGGAAGCAGGGAGACCATCTCAGTAGCCACTGGATTATTTTTAGAGAAATATGGACTCGGAAAAAATGAGATGCAAAGCGTGGCGGAAACCATAATCTTGGACTCACTGGGAATCCTGCATCACCAATATATTGAGGCTGGTTCTGGATTTTCAGATGTCCATGATCGATTTCAAAATTAGTAAAATATATGTATTTCCTATTTGGCAGAATCTCTCTCTATTTTTTTTCTTTAAGATTGTCGAGATACGGTACGCTGTGTACTGTAGCAACTCAGTGAAGTTGAGCAGCAGATCCAAATTGGAATTTCCTCCTAGTTACCTGTAAAGTTACTTTCTAATTTATCACTATTGTTCACTTTTCTTTTTTATTTCTATTATTTTATGTTTGTTTTATTTTTTACTCTAAAGACCTAAAGTTCTTTTTGTATATTGTGTAATATTATTCGAAAAGGACTTGTCCCAGAATATATGAGAACTTATTATTATTATTAATAACAGAAATAATTTAAAAAATAGATAATAGGGAAGAACCCAAAACGTGGACTATATATAATTATTGTTGTTCACAGAATAATTGGAAGAGGAAAATGCTTTAATAGATGAAACTTCCTTAAGCTTGGAAAATAGAAAGACTAATATGTTATCAAAATCTAACAAATCAAAGAAGTAAACTGTAGGCTCAGTATAGTGTAAATATTCATAAAACATTATTAATAAGTTTAAAATAAAAAATACTTGCTTATTTTTATATTTTTTATTCAGGCTTTTGTTCGAATTTTCGGTGAATGATACTCTTCCTCTTCTTTGAAATCTTGAGAGAATCCCATTGCGTGAGTTGCGAATGGTCATCATTTTTCAGAGTATCCCTTACAAAGAACCTAGGGTACCTGCATACACTCCATAATGCGAATACGGGTATTATGGAACCATAAATATAATGTAAAGAGAGAGGAAAAGAAAACGGTTCAATTAGTGGATCCGCCCCACTCGACTCTATGGTCCGAGAGCCAAGATCTACGGGGAATCGCATTCAAAGGGACCGTAACTAGCGGATGAGTTTCCGACCAGGGCCTTCCTTCCAATTCTATAGCCAATCCTACGCATTTATATAATTCTGAGGATAGAACCAATTTATAGTTGAATTGAGGCCATTTGAAGAGTATAAGTATGGTACAACGGTCAAGAACGTACGAAACCATGGCTGTCATGACCAATTCCGAAATATATTAAGAAAAATAAAAGCGTAATAACAGTGATTGGCAGTTTTGTCTTAAGTTTTCATTAATATTATATCGATACATCAAATTACCTCACCAATATTTGTAATGATTTCAAATTCTTTCAACGTTTCGGCTTACCTAAGCCATTTTTAAGGCATGTAAATTTTTTAAAATGCTTTTCTTAGGTTCTGCCAACATAAGAATAAGCTCCTCTGTTGTTGGTACAAAGGCATATTAGCGAGATTAAGCTGAGATCACCCTCAGGGTTATGTGCCTTATATATTGGAAATATGCCCAATGCGTGTGTGTGTTTTAGGTCTAGCACGAAAACCAAATAAAAATCTGAAATTTTATATTTAAGATAACTACACGCCCGAGATGTTACAGAAACTTTTTAATCAATATCAGTGAACCAGAAGAGCCACGTTATTCCATTTCATTTTGACGTTACGATTTCCTTAAAAACGGCTTTTTAGATTTTGAATCAACACCCTATACGATGTAAAATTTAATATCATATATTTTTCCTTCTGATTGAAATTGTCTTTCATGGCTTAAATGACAATATTTTAAATTTTGTTTCTCTGAAGTACCTTAAATTTTATAGATTATAAAGAAATAACAATAACCTCTTAATAGCATTGGTAAAAAACAGGTATATTTATAAATTGAACGAACTCGATATCCAACTAATTACTATCCAGAACATCTGCTTTTGTTCTATAAGTTCCACTGTCCATCCCAAGAAACAATTCTTAATAAATAGATGTTTCAGCAAAGAAGTAAGGCAGACATTCAAACCTTGATTTGTACTTCCATCGAAAGACTTCAGCAGGTAATCCAACTATTTTAGCTGGGTGGGAAGGTCGAGATTCATCATGTGACCGCCATGAAATTTTTTAAACTCGATAATTAAGTTTGTTTTTTGAATCGAGGCGAGGCCGCATGAGTTTATGTCTGCTAAGATATTTCAACAGTCAGATTTTTACATCTACACTCCTTTTTTTTTTTTCGTAATCCTACTTCTCCGTTAAGTATTCACAAAAATGAAAAAAAAAAAAAAACAACAATAAAATTAAAAAAATAAATTGAACGTCAGAGAAAACAGCACCGAAGGGAGCTGAAGGATATACGAATAAAGGAGTACTAGAATAACAAGTTATCATTGTTTCGCGTAGTCTGATAGAAGGCCTGTAACGTGTTTAATAATATAATAATAAGTCGAACGATTAACAATAATTTGAACCATTAATGATGTTTATTAGTTTTTGAGTATGTTACATTTTTTCATCTGTAAGATATGGAGGAATTAACCTCCTACAAATAGGAAGGAGCAAAGGGAATTAAACAAAATTTATAGAGCATGTTTAATTTTTTTCAGTCTGCGTTGACGATAGTTTTAGCACAAAATTTGACATTTCGTAACATTAAAAATTTAACATAAAAAAATTGTTTTCTGAGTATTAAGTAAAAGAGAAACCGGATGAGGTAGCGTCATAGATATGTTTGTAAAAGCTGACCCCACATAAACATTGAGCTACGGTCATGTACACATGTTGTGTCGCTTCATGAGGTGTGCATAAATATTCCGTTAGGGGTGAAAAGTAATAGAATTCCATACACCATTCTATGGTTATTATAGTGATAACACTTCCAACGATTTTATATGTGTTATCTGAAAGATAGTATTTTTTTCTCAAAATATTAGATTCTCAAAGCTAATTATTATACTAGTAGTATTAATAAATTAAAGTTTTTTAACACTACTTTAGCTTTTTATTTAAAAAATGTACTACTTTTCGGCTAATACGCCTGTTCAGATAAAAAGAAAATTGTCTGAAAGGACACAATTATAATTTCCTTAATATAACCGTTTCAACTATTCTCTCAAAATTTGAACCATTTCAAAAATAAACATTGTTTGATTATAATAAATTTATTGTCCTCCAACAATCGCTCTGAAAATGGCCAAAATTTAGGCTGAAACGTTGGCGCCACTAATTAACTTATCCTCAATACCTAAATACATTCAACCATTCTTACATCATTACCTACTTGATACTTTATATTTACTTTTGATTTACTATATTATAATTCTGTTTGGCATCTAGCATTTGTTATCTTTATTTTACCTTAAATACTTTTAATAACCATATTCATTGTGATCTAATATAGTTATTTGGAAATAAGAAACCATTGTGCAATAATTAGCAGCGTTTTCAGAATGTAATACTTTCCTTTACCAAAGGGCGTTCAAATTAATTTTCGAAAAATATGAATATACCATCTATATTCTTCAATTAGTTCGTTTGTAAAGAGATATTGGAACGAATGAATTTAAGTTTAAATAACCTTATCAAGATTTCTTCAAGTTCACAATCTGCCACAGAGAGCTTAACTAGGCTTAACTTACATTTAGTAGTTTGGTCTGAATAAACTATCCACTGCATTTATAATAATCAGCGCATCATTAGATAACCCAATGATGCTAACGAAGAGCGAAGCTGTTAATTGAGGTGATGGCTGGGTGACAACTGTGATTTAAATACAGCCTTTGATCTAGCTTGGTGTTTGCCGAGCGAGTTCGAGCTCATTGCTCTTCCCAGTTGAGCCTAGTTCAAACAGACTTAAAGCAAATGATGGGATCCGTCTTAAATCGAAGGTTCGTGCCTTCGAGGGTGCCTTAACTTCATTTGTACAACGCTTCGGCTATATTCGGTTCAACGCTTAGGAAAGTTTGTAAGCATTGATTGTTGATTTTAAATCTTATAAGTATTGTTTGTGAAACAAGGTGAATGATCAAGACAATTTCTAAAGCGCTCCTAAAGAATAGTGTATTTCATAAACCTGCTTCGCAGACCTATAATTTGATTGTGGTATCATTTATTTTTAAAAAAGCACTGTTTTACTTAAAGCTTTTTACTTTGAGAATATATATTTCATATAACGAAAAGTGCACTTATCAACAAAACATCTTTTATCTAGGTGACTTAACATATGTTCTAAATTATAATTTTTTTATTTCAAAGCCTCGTGGAGTTTAGGTTAAAATTCTCCAATCTGTTAGTTTGTTAAGTTGTAATTATTCGACAAATTAACTCTTTATAAAGTTTTGTTCAACCAATCTAGATATACGGGATAGCGCTCTGGGGCTCCGCCAAAGCATTAAATATTCAAAGAATTTAATCGTTTTAGTCGAAAGTGCTGCGTAAAATAGTGGACGCATGGCGTTCTACGTGACACATACGTCACGTTATACATAACTTGAACATACTGACGATTTCAACTACTGCTACACAACATTAGAACAATTTCCACCAAAGAATAACATACAACACCAACCCACATACAGAAACATTAAAGTACCCCAGCGATCCTTACAGCACACCCCGACGACTACGCAGGCGGTTGCCAAGAGATATGCTAATCACTTAGCGAGCTCTTCTGAGATGAGCCGATGCTTCAGCAGTCCACAAATTTGCTCATTGGATTGCAATTAATCCATACAATCCAAAATCCTTTGCGAAATCCAGAATGCCCCTTATTTTGTCATTATTAAAACCATACATCCATAATGACCTCAACATCCAATTTGTTTGCTTATTCATTAAACGTCACTTCACGCTGATGTGTCTGGTCAGACAATGCTTCAGTAGGAGTCCTGAATTTTTCCTATCCACGTTTAATTAGGATAGAGATCTTTAACGAGCATCGTACGATTTCGGGACCACCTTTTTACGTCTCCCACATAATTTTTCTCCTCCGGTGATCCACATGATTCGCTCCTCCGGTCCCATTGAAAAACCGCAGGGCTACCCGCCAGATTTGGACCAGCGAAATTGGGTATAGAAGGCTGTTATGCTAGCGACTACATCACAGGCTACTCCTATTGTGAAATTAGTTTATGCACTATGTTATTTGGTTTATTTTATGTTTCTAATTAATTGTTTAAATAAACCTTTAAAGTTTTATTTAGTTTTAGTTTATTTGTTTTCATAAAATAACCTAAATATTTTTTTTTATTTATTAAAAGTAATTTACAACTGTATTCAAGAACACAATAAGTAAATATGAGGAATGAAAAAAAAAAAGCCATGAAAATGTCTTGAGAAAGAACTACCCAGTGTTAGCACTTCACTAACTATTTTAACTCAGTAGGTCCCGAGGCCACCTTCTTTTCAGTCGCCTTGGAGGTTTGTCAGGGATTTCTTAGGAAGATAAATTACGGACAAGTGGGTTTGTATAGGTAGGGAGTTAAGGATGTTAGCAACAAATGGGATATTAAGGTCATTATGGGGAGTTGATTTGAAGCTCGATTCCATATGTCCAAATAGGTCTGATAATTGTGATGTAGATGAGTCTTTTGGAAGTTTTGAACGTTTGTCTAGTAAGTGTTGTAGTAATCGATATCTTCAAGCAGTTTCTTGTCGTTTTATTCTTGTGTGAGGATTCCAAGTAAGGCACTTGTCAAGATTGAGACCTAGGTATTGGATTTGTTAATGAAAATGTTAATTGAGAAATAATGATAATGTTAGTTTGTAATGGATAATTGATAATGGAATTCCAACAACTTAAAATTTATTTTTAAAACTTATGTAAGATTCGGCACGCAATATTTGTTTCTCAAATCTTACATAATAAAAGGAAGAATATTAGATGTACAATACTGAACGGTGGCAACAATAAATAACCATAACCTCTCATTACAACATTAAAAATAACATTTGTTCATAAGTTGTGAGCTAATAACAATTTTTTATTAAATTTTACGACTTCTATTTTTGCATGCAACATATACTTGTAAGCGAGTTCATTTACAGATAATCGGAAAGCGTTAACAAAAGGGATCTTTAATAGACAGGATACAAAAGGGTTCATAGGACATAGTTCACAAAGCCTGTGTAGGTAGTACCTGTACACTGTATAATGTATCGATGAGAATATTCAGTTTCCATGGGGAAGATATGTTCTGAAACTTTTGTATTTATCTCTGGTATATTATCAGAATAAACAGCCCGAACTCGAAATTTCCTCATTAAAGAAAACAAAACCAGCTATTGTCACCAAATCAGGCTTAATTTTATCAAAAAAACTTATATTCTATTAATTTTTGTATAGTATGCTTTTATAAGGAAACATAAATTTTATTTTTCATTTATATAATAACAGCATATATTTAAATCAAACTGTATTAAAACCACATCAGCAGCAATGCAAGCACAAAAAAATTAACAAAATTATTTATCAAAATAAAGTTTATAATTTTTGTTTATGCATATCGTTATAAAGTTTTCATATAAAATAATTCATATATTGAATAACTAGCTGTGTCACGCTGCTTTGCTCGCGAATATTGCATTTCGTATTCATTTATGTGCGTTTATGGTGAGATTGGCTATAATAAATATCAACTATCAGCTACTCTTTGTTATCATTTAAAGCCCGATCTTGACTTCTTCCTGTCAAATTTACAATAGCAAACCAGTAGAAGTGGTTATACCCATAATCACTTAATATGTAAAAATAATCGTCACAAACCATTTTAAAAAATAAATAAGCAATTGAATATATTTTCATAGGAACCTACACTCGAAACAGATATTGGTACAAATTGTACCAATTAAAATTTTCTGGTTGTGGACTGTATGATAAAAAAATAATAATAAAAAACTTTAAATTTTGATTATGCCCAGAATAAGGGATCTCCAAATCGTTTTACAAGAAAGTTTAAGATGGACAGCAGCTTACCTAATCGCCTTCTTCGTGTCTTCTCGAACGGGCCCGCTCAGGCTCGGCAGTCTCTTCCAGCTACTCCTAGATTTGATCTTGTAAAACTTAGGAGAACCTAAATTCTTAAAATTGAGTCCCTATATCGTGACCGGGAACCGAATATCACCAAAAATATCGTCACGGACTACAAAAACATGCGATCGGAACAGAATCTCAATTCACACTGACGCTATAGCAAAAAACAAAAGACGGTCGAATAAAACATCTGTGCCGTATCTACGGCGCGACCTATTTAAATTAAAATTAAAATAAATCAAAATAAATATTATTATTTTTAATTCGCGTAATCGCGAACACACACCCGCCCCTGAAGGTTCCTACCTTCAGCAAAATCAAATAAAGTATTCAAAACATTTTTTTTTTGTAAACTATAACCTAACTAGAACTATTTTTTAAACAAACAAAAATACAATCTAAACGTATTTACAATATATACAACGACTACTGAGCCGGGACCTACTGAGATGGTAGAGGATATAGTTTCACGCCCGGCCGTTTATATTTTCCAGACGAAGTCCGAACTATGCTCACACAGACAACACCATCGACAGGATTTTTCTTTCCATCGACAGGAAACCACGAGCCATTAGGGGTTGATTCCTGGATTTTGACTATCCTTTTGGTCACGAAAGTTTGCCACCTGTCTGAAGAAGCACGGATCCAGCAAAGAACTATTTCGGAGCCCATAAAATTAATCGTACGATCGACAGGTCGAAGAAGCTTCAATGTCTTGGTAACCGTGTTCACAAAGTTGGTTAAAAGTGATACGGCACATAATTCTAGTCTAGGAATAGACAATATTTTTATAGGAGCTACTTTCAGCTTTCCACTGATCAGACTGACCTTAGGTTCATAACCAACTTGTTCGACCTTAGCATATAGCACCACTCCATAACCCACCATCGAAGCATCTGAAAACCCAATTAAAGTTATTTTTGCTTCAGGGTAAAATCCTATATGCCGTGGAATTCTCACATCACCCAAACTAGTAAATTCCGACTGAAACTGTTGCCATTGTTTAGCAACTGAGTCTAATAGTGGCTCTTCCCAATCTACTCCTTCTTTCCAACGCCATTTTATAAAAACCGTATAAAGCATAACTGGATCTAGCAGTCCTATCGGATTGAAAATCCGGGTGACAGTTGACAAAATGTCGCGCTTTGTGCCACTCTTAAATTCAATATCTATTTTGAATTGCAAGAAATCGCTCTGTGGAACCCATCGTAAACCAAGAAATGACGAAGGATTTTTCTCTGAAAGGTTTTGACGCATTTCTCGCGGCTCTTCATTGGACTTTGAGCACGGAAATTCAATTAGGTTAGAAACCCACTTAGTTAATTCGAAACCACCACTTTGAAACATATCACGAGTCTTTCGACTTACCTCTAAAGCCTCCTGTATAGAAGGGAGTGAATTGACCAAGTCATCCATATACGTATCACGGGGTACAAAATTTTCGACCTCCGGGAAACTTCCTTTCTCGTCCTCGACCAGCTGGTGTACCGTACGCAGAGCTAAGAATGGAGAGGATGACATCCCGAAAACTACACAATTGAGTTCATAAACTTGAATGGGCTCATCGGGAGAAAATCTCCATAGAAATCTCTGAAATTTCCTATGTTCAGGAGTTACCCAAATCTGTCTATACATCTGCTTGATATCTGCAGTAAGTGCAACTTCAAAAATTCTAAAATTTATTAATAACGACATAATATCGATTTGCAACTTCGGTCCGACAAATAAAATGTCATTCAATGATTTTCCGGAAGTGGTTTTCGAACTCGCATTGAAAACAATTCTCAACGGTGTGGTCAAACTTTGAGGTTTGAATATTCCGTGGTGGGGGATATAATATCCTTCAGAATTCAAATCTGCATTAGGAACTAATGATGCATGACCTTGGTTTAAATAATCTTGGATTACATCATTATATGTTTTCCTAAATTCTTGTGAATGACTTAAGCGTTTTTCTAAGGCTATGAGACACCTTTTGGCAACTGCAAGGGATGACCCTAAACCAGAGGGTTCTTCATGGAAAGGTAAATGTACAATATACCTTCCAGATTGAAGCCTCTTTATAGTCGACGAAAATATCTCCTCACACTTAGCATCTTGAGGACTTAAGATAGGTCTTGGATGAGAAGGAACTTCCTCAATTTCCCAAAAGGATTTTAATAAACTTTCTATCGGCGTCTCGACAGTACACCAGAGTGATATCTTAGGTTCTACGCTCTGAATGATTGGCGCTTTTCCCATCAATACAAATCCAAACGGACTTTGTATTGCTATCGGTTGATCAGAGGAACCACGAACTTGACGCCCTCCCAGAAAATATGGACAAAGCTCTGAACCAATAATTCCATCAATGGTACCAGGAGTGTCAAAATTTGGATCTGCTAGCTCTAAATTTTTAAAATGATCCATTTGAGCCCTATCTATCGGGGTTGATGGCATTCTATCAACAATTTTGTCAACAACGAACGAATCAATGTCATACATTACATCAGGATTTCTTATTGATGACAATACAAACATTGTTTTGCCCCCAACCGGTTTCGATAAGCCTCCAAACCCCAAAATAGAGGATTTTATTTTTTCAATAGAGAGCCCCAATCGGCGACATGCGCTCCAAGTGATGAAGTGAGACTGACTTCCTGAATCTATCAACATTCGTACCCTTTGTAATTGCCCCGAACTATCTCGGACGTTTCCTACTACCGTAGCTAGAAGCATTATATTTTGTAAGGGAGGAAGATGTTTATCTTTATACAATGAACTAAGACTCGTACTCGGATCCGATTTTCGGTCTTTAGGGGGATTCACCTCGTTTAAATCGGCATTGTTGCGTTGAAATTCGAAATGCAAGAGAGTATGATGAGGTAGATCGCATTTCGAACAACTTTTAATTATGCTACACTCTTTTGACCTATGGTTCTGAGAAAAACATTTTTGACAAAGTCTCTTATTCTTAATATGCCTATAGCGATTCCATGGGGACAATTTTGAGAACTTTGCACAATCTGGAATTGTATGCGAACCCTCGGAACAAAATTCACAGCAAGATCCTGGAATGGGGTCTGGGGTTACAGATTTTGTAACAAATGAATGAGTAGTGCGTATATTACGCTTTGGATGCTGGAAAGTTTCTGATAGAGGTATTGTCTTAATTTGTTTTTCTAAAAATTTAACCAAATCAGAGTATTCGGGAATATTTTTATTTCTATGAGCGGCCTCAAATTCTCTTCGTGTAACCGAATCAAGAACCCTTAGACTCATATACAAAAAAATATAATCCTCAAGAGAATTAATAGAATCTAATTGCTTCAGCGCTCCGATCGAAGCACAAAATTTATCTAAAACCATCGTCAAACCTTCTCGACTCTCTGATTTGAGCGGTTTAAATCCAAAAAATTTGATCTATATAACTATCGGCTAAGCTTCGATCATCATTATAACGATCAAAAAGATTCTTCCATATTACCCTATAATTGCTGGCTATTAGTTTTAGTGTTTTACAAATGCTAGCGGCTGGACCGTTCAATTTTGAAACTAAATATTGTAATTTTTCTAGCTCAGATAAGCCCTCGTTTTCGTGAACTAATGTTTTAAACAATTCATAAAACACTGGCCACTCATCTGCACGCCCACTAAAAGTAGGAATATCAATTCTAGGGAGTTGTACTTTCCTTTCCGGCTCAGCATTCATTTTTCCGCCCCTCGATTCACTAGGACCTACCGTCGATTTATTCAATTCCCTCGCAGCGACTAACCTAACCAATCCTACCATATCTATCAATACATCGTCGAACTCCGGTGTAAAATTTTTATCTAACTCACATAGAATTTCATTAATCCTAAATTCTGTTTTCTCAAACTCAACCACCGTTTCGTCTAAGGATTGATATAAAATTTGAAATTGATCAAGTAATTTTTTATCTTGGCTAGTGACTTTTAAAGCAAGGTCGTATAGACGTTGAATCCTTTTAAAGTATTTTTCTTTCTTTGCAATAAGTACTCTTAAAGATGATTCGGACATGTTTGCAAATAATTTTTAATTTAACTTCTAAAATTAATCACTAAGGCAACCTACCAAATAATAACAAAAAAACAAACAGATGTTTTAATTCGATATAATATCGATAAAGAGATCGATCGGATATCGATTTATCGATACGGTTCCTATCGATTCTTGGGCTCAAAAAATCAACCCTTATACCCAGATTACTAATAGAAATTGTATAAAACGGATTTAACGATCAATCCCAATTTCTAAAAATCCGGCTCGGTCTGGACCAATAAATTATGGTACAAATTGTACCAATTAAAATTTTCTGGTTGTGGACTGTATGATAAAAAAATAATAATAAAAAACTTTAAATTTTGATTATGCCCAGAATAAGGGATCTCCAAATCGTTTTACAAGAAAGTTTAAGATGGACAGCAGCTTACCTAATCGCCTTCTTCGTGTCTTCTCGAACGGGCCCGCTCAGGCTCGGCAGTCTCTTCCAGCTACTCCTAGATTTGATCTTGTAAAACTTAGGAGAACCTAAATTCTTAAAATTGAGTCCCTATATCGTGACCGGGAACCGAATATCACCAAAAATATCGTCACGGACTACAAAAACATGCGATCGGGACAGAATCTCAATTCACACTGACGCTATAGCAAAAAACAAAAGACGGTCGAATAAAACATCTGTGCCGTATCTACGGCGCGACCTATTTAAATTAAAATTAAAATAAATCAAAATAAATATTATTATTTTTAATTCGCGTAATCGCAAACAGATATGAAACGCAATATGCTTAAAAGGGTCGGTCACCTGTATGTAGTGACCAGCCAGGTGCCCTTAAGATTTTTTAATGAGAATAAAAAAACAACCTTAGTTATGCCCTCCTTCGAAGGGGACGTAAAGTGGTGGTCCCAAGACTTTGCGATTCCATGAACTCGTTAAAGATCTCTACCATAACTAAACTTAGAGAGGAAAAAATTAGTCATCATACGATTAACCATAGTAGTACAAAAGTGACGTTAAACGAACAGATAAAAACAGTAATATGCTTAAATATATTTGTTACAAAATTTTTGAACCTTTGCTGATACATATCAGATTAAGACAATTTTACGTTTAGGTTGTTCAACCACTTTTTGGGCGAAGATTTTCAAATCCTGCCTTATTGCACATCTAAGCGGTAAGACTAACCTCCAGGAAAAATTTTATCCTCCCAACCATAGTAATTTTTTAGATACCAGAAAATTGAGTGGTACTTTCTTTTATAAATATAAACATACAGCTAATAAAAGTCCTAAATATGCTTAAAAATAATAGTTCTGATTATTATACTCGAATAAATCAAAAGAAATAGTAATTTTTTTAATTTATAAATGTATATGCTTCAAGGTAATAACAATTAAAGTTGAAAATGACTCTTGAAATAAATCATGACTTAACAATATAGATAATAATATAGATTGATATAAATATTTCCGCGTTGTGTAACCTTCTATACTCCCCAGTAGCCTCATCTCTCTTCGGACCAAATATTTTAGTACCTTATTTTCTAAAACCTTTAGCCGTTGTCCGTCCTTCAAAGTAAACGGCCACGTTTCACCGTCGGAAGAATAACAGTTTTATAAATTCTAACCGTTAAGTTTTTAGACAGAAGCTAAGTAATTTCGCAACTGAATTATAACACGCATTTCCCGCCTTTAACCAGGACTTTATTTCCTCCTGGGGTTTTTTTTTCGTTATTATTGAACCTAAATACTTAAATTTCTCTACGTGTCCAAAAGTATATCCTGATATATCAATATCACTATGATCGCTACCGTCTCTGCTACAAATCATATATTTTGTCTTTTCGGTATTTATTTCGAGTCCTATTTCTTTACCGGTTTTTATTAACGGATTGTATTTAGTTTTTTAGTTTCCGTGTCTTCCTTAAGCAGTACCAAATCATCAGCGTATCCCAGAACCGGAATTTTATCACCCAAATTTAAACCTTCTTAGTACATGATACTTTTTCTTTGATATATTCTAAAGCGACTTCGTCTGCATCAATTTCTGTTATTATGATTGCTAATAAGAAGTTTTTAAAAGAATATATTTTAAAGTACTTCTGCGTAAATGATAGTTTTAGTTTTCTTTTCTTGTGGCAGAAGAACATACTGATTTTCTCTGCAATCCGATCTCGACGTAAATCTATTCCTACGTGTTTAAATGGAAAAATATAAATTAACTGTTTTTTTTTTTTGTTTTTTTTTCTTACCCTCTGGTTTTATTTTCGAACAAAATACAAATACAAATGTAATATGTATAGCTGTCAGATTTGTCCTTCTGTTAACCGGAGGTATTCTAAAGAGGATTGCTATATGCGCTGGATGCACTAGTAATCTTTCAAGGGCTTCTTATAAATTAACTGGAAATTGAATTATTTAAAAATAAAAGGTAAATTATTTGGAATCATTGGGAAGCGAGGGTTTTTTTTTTTTCTCCCAAATTTTCCCCGTTTTTTCCCCAGATTTTGACTGATTCTTCGGTCCTATTGGTAGCAGCGTGATGTTATATAGCCTATAACCTTCCTCGATAAATGGACTATCCAACACAAAAAGAATTTTTCAATTAGAACCAGTAGTTTCTGAGATTAGCGAGTTCAAATAAACAAACAAACTCTTCAGCTTTATAATATTAGTATAGATGTTTCGATTTTTGTATATTATTTTTAGTAAAAAGTATTTCCAACCGAACAACAAAAAATATTAACATTTCTAGAAATTTTGGATAGTTCGTTTCAAGATATTTTTAATTTTACTTACCTATATATGAAATATACGAACATATAGTGCGATCGTAAAAGTTTTTGAATGCCAGTTTCCAATGAAAATACACTTTTTAGGATCCTCAGAGTCTAAATGGCCAAGTCCCGCAAAAGGGTCTGCGTGTCTGTGTGTGTGCCCATGCTTATGAGGTAAGTCTAGTACGAAAAATAAAAAATAGAGGAAACTGGAAGTGATAATGAATACCATACATTTGGCACCTGTTTATGATTTTCCAAAAAACGGCTTAAACAGATTAGGTTAAACTCGCTAAATGGATGAAAAATTTAATGGACTTTAATATCATATTGGTTTCATTGTGATAGAAATTGGTGATTGAACTTGTCTGACAGGACTTATATTCCGATATTTGAATTCTCCTCCACTAAAGTACCTTTAATTGTGCAGATTCGAACAAAATAAGAGTATAACCTTGTTAGCATTGATAAAAAAACATTGAATTAATATTTAAATAAAGGAGAAAAGAGCAAATATATTTGTTTATGCAATATTTATGTTTTTGGACCCTAGCCGTATAAACCTTCACCCGGGGGTGATACAACGTCTCTTTTACGCGGATGACTTTGTTCTTTTGGCGGACACTGTTGACAAATTACAGCAAGCGATGACTGAACGTCAAGAAGAGCTTCGCCTTAAAGATATGCAAAAAAATACCAGCAAAAGCAAGATACTACAATTGGGAAAACAAGTAGAAGATTTCCATATGCACTGTAACGGGGAGGAAAAGGAATTGGTTGCTGATTATACCTACCTCGGCACTGTAATAGAAATATCTGGAAAGTGGACTCAGAAATATCAAATAGAATTAAGAAGGCAAATGCAGTTTACTATCATATCTGCACAATTGTGATAGGGAATCGAGAGGTTTTAAGCTCCATGTATTCAAGTATAAGTATTTGCCGATACTGTTGTATGGAGAAGAAAGCTGGATATCACAGCTTCTGAAATGAAGTTCCTGCGAAGCAGAGAGTGGGAAAGACAAGAAGAGATCGTGTCAGGAACGAACAGATACGCCAGGAACTAGGTTTGCCCAGTTAAAGGGAATTCTGCAAGCCCCTCAGTGGAAGTTGTTTGGCCACGGTATTATAATGGAGAAACACAGAGATCCCCAAGAACTGTAGCTTACGTGCCAGACGGGTGAAGGCCTCAGGGGCTACCAAGGATGTCCTATCTGGAAAAAGCTTTGCAGCGGAAAAGGGAATGATATCCGACAGGCCAGGAACCTAGCTGCGAATAGAGAGGATTGAAGCCGGAGGCTGAACGCTCCCCTAAGCAGATACGGCACTGCAGGAAGGAGCTAAAGAAGAAAAACAGAAAATTAGTAATATAACCGTATAATACACCGTTGAAAAGCAAAATATTTTAGAAATAATATTATTATATACAAAAAATTGTTAAAGTTAATAGAGAGCGATAAAATACTAGCTGATTGTTGTTGATAATAATATAATAGATTATTTATTAAAACGCATGTTTCTATTGAAACTCAATGTAATAAATTCTTTATAATTTGCTTATATCTGTATTTAATAAATGTTAAATTGATTTTAATAACAAAGATAAGTGAAAGTCGTGTGTTGGGGGCAACAAATTTTTATGTTCATGTATTGAATAGATAATTTAACTTTCAAAGTAATAATTCGAATCATAATTAAAGGAAATATGGGGTTTGAGCCATGTAGACACGGTTACTGAATTATTCAACTTATTCACACATTGCTATGATTACTGGAACGCCACTGTTTGGTTATTGGATAATTGAATACAGCAAACGTAGAATATTCTAGATAATAAATTAAAATATAAACAAGATTTCTTCACAGCATACTAATATTTGAGTAACTAAAAAGATATAAAAATAAATCTTAATTAAATCAAATCCAAAGCAATAAAGTACAGTGTAAAAATTAATAAATGTGTAATAATCTACAGCGTTTTTCCTTATTAGGTTTCACTGTAGTAATTCCATAATGATTGTATTTTCTCTACTTCTAATATCTTTTATAGATGAAATACAGTTAAACCACCGAAGCAAACAGAAGAAAAAAACAAAATAGTTTTAATATAGTGAAGGTCGAGTTCCGAGGATCATTTTCTGTTACTCTTAAAGAAAAAAAAACAAAAAAAAAAAAACACCCGATATCTTTGAAGAACGTCATGACCGACGGATGAACGAGATATTATTCTTTTTGGGTTTTTTAAATTTGAATTTCCCTCACACATGACTAAAACGACAAGAAACTGCTATAAGATAAAGATTACTACTTCCCTTACGTGACAAACGATCAAAACTTCCAGTGCATTACTAGAAGCTCATTTACGTCATTATCAGACCTATTAGTCCAGGAGACTAATTAGGGAACGGTGTGGTCTAGTGGATAGAGCACTAGTCTACTGTTCTCCAGGTCCTTGGTTCGAGTATCCGCTTTAGCAGAATATTATTTATTCTGTTCATTCAGTCGGGGGTCGACCCTAGGGTATGGATACCCTCCTGAGGCAAACCCAGCCTCTTTAAAATGGGTACCCAAAAATGGGGAAAACCTGGCGGCTGAGTATGATCTTTTTTTTTTTTTTTTTTTTTTTTTTTTTTTTTTTTTTTTTTTTTTTTTTTTTTAGTCCAGGAGCCAGATGCATAGTTGACTAGCTCATCAAACATATCTAGAAATATTTTTAAAACATAGTTTGAGCCACATCTATTACAGGATTGCATTTCTTGTGTTCCTCGTACTCTCACTGAGCAGGTAAATAATTTGATAAAGTAATCAATTACATCAAATTTTCTTGCCCATTGAACATACGATTAGTTTTAGTTTTAATTAATGTCTCAAAGATAACGGAAAAACATTTATTGTGAATTAAAAACCATTACTAATGAATATCATAAGAACTAAAGTCCAGTGGTACAGCTAGGAGACTGGCGGTCCACAAGTAAAGATGGCTCTGATATTTCTTATATTTCTTGACTGATACCAAAAGAAATAACAAAATTCTAGATATTGTATTTAAAAGCAAAATTAAAATCTGATATAAATCAACCCTATCGTATAATGTGACAATAAGATTGCATAATGTAATTTTTATTAATTCAATCTAGTCTTATTTTTAGTCGATTTGTATTTAAAAGTTTTTTGGCTAGAAAATTGGATGTAATTAGCCAATTAATCAAATTAATTAGCTGCTTAATAAGCTATATATGTTAATATAGGGTAGCAAGAAATGCACTTTCGTTATAGATGTTGTTTAAACTAATTTTTAAATGTCTAGATGTATGTTCGATGAGGTAGACAACAAACATCTGACTCGTGGACCATATTTGGACATTTAAAATTGAGCTTCAGAACCCTACTAAATCAATTAATGCTTCCCGCATTCAATCCTTACAATCAAAATCCTTTGCAAACTCCTGACAGCCACTTATTTTTTTCTAATCAAATCATGCATAACGACCTCAACATTCCAATTGTTTGTTTATTTATTAATTTAACACAAACCCATTTGTCCGTAATATCTTATCCTTCTGTTTTATAATATCTTATCTTTCTGTTTCTGCAAAAATAATGTAACTGAATTTAAAACAATTAAAAGTCAAGCGAAAAAATAAACAAGAAGGAATATCTTGGAACAGAAAAACAGAAGACCGAAAATATTGGAAATCAAGATGAAAGGAATAAGCGAACTCGTGGCCCAGAAAGTACGGCTGGTCACCGCTCAAAACAAAAATCCTTCTTCAGTAGCGGCTTAAACAATAGAATAAACCTATTTTTATTTTTTTTAATTCTTATACAATATTTTATTAAAAATTGTTTCGTTTTTTCATTATATCAACTATTAAAAGAGTTTAAAATAAATTAAACATATATAAGCATTATATTTTTAAAAACAATTGTAAATAAAGGCTTATCTTTCTTTTAATCTTCTGTTGCGATTCAAAAGGAGGTGGCCTCAAGACCTACTCACTTAAAATATTTATAGAAATGCTATAAATGAATAGTTTATTGATGTACTATTTTCTGGGCATGTATGCTTAATACAATTTTACTTCATCAATTGAGACGTTGATTTCCAAAAGGTACTAAAGGACATTTTTTTCAAATTTGATATTTTCACATATATGTATTCTAATGGTTTAGTTTTATCTAAATCCATCATCAAATTTTATCTAAAATACATAAAAATCCTTTATAAAAGTATTTTAAAATTGCATTTCATTCCAAAAGGTACTAAATCCGCATTTTATTTCATTCCAAAAGGTACTATATCCATGTTTCGTTCCAAAAGGTACTATATCCTATGTAAACAGATATAACCTTTCCTTTCATTTCCTTCCAAAAGGTACTATATTTCCTACTATACGGCAGAAGCACCTAATCTCGTAATATATCACCATTAATTTATTGTTTTCATCATTTTATTCACTTTTATTGGTTCATTTAGCACATCTTGAATCACCGCTATTATTTTGATCACTGGTTTTAACCTAATAATCAGTTTTTAGGCCGTTTTAAACAACTTAATTGCGTCGGTTTGGTTCTTGTAGGTTGTCATTTAAATTAAGTTTTTTTAATAGTATTTCTTCTTGCAGCAATATAAATTTGGTTTAAAATTTTTCAGAAACTCACATTTTAATAGAATAATGGTATTTGATGCAGCAAATAGTTGGAATTAGCATTCCACGAACTTGCTAAATATGTGAAGAAAATCCGTGCCTGATCTAACTTAGTAGTCGATTTTTTTATGTAAAATAAAAGCTCAAAAGTTATTATTTATCAGTATCTATGGTTAAATATTGTTTACACGTAGTTAATAATATAGTTAAATTTGCTAAGTTCACACAAATAGTAAATACATGTTCAAAACTTACTTCATAATTACATAATTTCTTATTATAGTGCCATAAATAGATAAATTGTCCTTTGAATATTCACTTTCTTTATGAAAAATAGATAATCAATGTAATTAACTAACAAAGAAAGATATTTCTCAGAGGGAGAAGAAGGAAATATGCATAACTTAGTAATTAATGATATAAAGACGTTAGTTTTGGTAATGTTGTATCACGAAGGTTATAGTGACTGTTACCAACTTATCTCGCGTTATATTCTTCCAAAAAGTACTATATCCCTTTTAATTCTTTCCAAAAAGTACTGTATCCATGTTTCGTTCCAAAAAGTACTATATCCATATTATACTCTTTAAAATCATCAGAAAAGTGCAATAATTTGGAAAAATGAGTTGGCAACACACTTAAAAATCAACTTTAGATTTTAATAAAAAAAATAATCACGTAAATTGGTCCAATAATGAATAAATGCCAAATTTTTGCGTTTCCTGTAAAATTTTCTAAAGTGGATATAGTACCTTTTGGAAATCAATGTCTCAATTTACGTTATACACTTTGAAATGTCTTTAAAAATACAAATAAATATTTTGAAGAGAGAACTGCGATAATTTATTTATTTTTTTTTTTTTCATTTGGCAACGAAAGTTTGAACATGGTAAAATAAAAAAAAATTGTCTCTTCCATTGAAATCACTGATGGACCTTTAAATAAATCTTGGTTCATTCGTTTTTCTGAAATGTTTAATTGGGCATGTTTATTCTTGGTTTTAAAAATAATATAACGAGAGAGAAATAAAATAAGTTTTTCTGGAAGGTCAGTAGTCATTGTGTGACTGTATAGGATACACTCTAGGAACATCCTATACAGTAGCCAACATTAATCACTGCCTCAGGTGACGTTTGTATTTCTTTGTTATCTGCCTCTCTTTTGTTTGGCAATTTTATCGGTTCCCCTACCCTCAATCTATGTCTTTCTCTCTTCCTCTCCATGGCTCACTAGATTCGGAGAACAAATGAAAATTCGAAGTGGCTATTTGTAACAAAAAATACACATAAGATAAAACAGAAATCATAAACGTAGATGTGGGGTGTATCAAAAAATCGAACTCGCTTGAATGTTAACGTTCTTAAGAATTGAGATGTTTCTTCAATGATGAGTTAAAAATTAAATTATGTTCTTCCAATAAAAACATTTGTTTTAGATTAAATATTATAACAATTAAATTTCTATTTAGTTAACTAATTTTAATTTAATTTTATTATCATTTTAATAATTTAATTAGAAATTTTAATTTCATATTCATCATTATCTCTGTATTTATCATATAATTTTTTATATTATATTTGTATTTGATTCTATTTAATTAATTAATTCATTTTAATAGGGTGTTACCTGTAGCATGGTAGTCAGCCTCCTATGTCAACGTTCCCGGGTTCAAAGCTGCAGGTAGTCCTAGGATTTTTTAATGGGAGCAAAAAATCCTTAGTTATGCCGTCTTTCGGAGGGGATGTTAAAAGGTGGTCCCGAGTCTGTACGATGTTAGGTACTCGTTAAAGATCCCTAACCTAACTAAACCTGGACAGACAAAATTTAGGACTCCCACTGTAGCATCGTCCGACATAAATGTAGCTACAGCGATATAAAGGGACATTAAATAAATAAACAATATTGTATTACTATTATATAAATTTATTGTTTTGTACATATCGTGTGAATGTTGTAATCAATCACTATTAAAAATGTCCTAAATTGGACTGATTGTAATATTACTTAATAAAGAACTGTTTCTCAGTAATAAATAAACAAACAAACAATCCATTTTAACTAATTTTTATTATTTAATATAAAACGGAGTTTCCGGATAAAATAATTTAATCTTTAAATGTAAATTTAATGTTTTCTCCTTTAGTTGGTTAAAACGTACTATGTTATTTCATTTATTTGAAATAAAAAAATTAAGGGTACTTCAGAAATTGAGCTATTTTATGCTGTAAATGATCATATTAACTTTTTGAGGTTAATTAATGACATAAAAGTCCTATATTAAAACACATTTAATTGATTTTTATGAATATAATCCTTCGAATAATTTATAACTATAATTTCGTCACTTTTTGCGAGGGCGACGCGGAGGAAATGAAAAAGCTCTTACCACCGCGGTCTGATCAGCTTTTCTGTATCTAATAGCCATTCACTGAATCCTATTTTCCGAACCCATCTGCTCTCGATATCCGTTAGAGTCTCAGTCATTCCGCATGAACTTGTCAAAAACTTTTATCTCGCTTTTCCAGGACTCTGGGGAAAAGTGATATTGTTCGGAGTATTTTAATACCGACTTCTAGGGAAATATTTCATTTAAAATAGAAATGAACAAATAATTATTAAATGAAAATCTTCTCTTTATCTCTCGAAGTATCGTTATTGTAGCTGATTAATGATTGTCTTCACAACTGTACATAATGACATAATTAATTTAAATTATCTAAAATATTAAATTAATAAATTATTTTAAGTATATCAATCAATACGTGAGAGGCAATTTTTAAAGGTTATTTAGGCTCAGGGGACCCTAAAACGTGTATTTCCGTTTAAAACCTAAATTTGAAAATTTTTTTCGATCGCAATACTTGCCCTTACTAATTATAAAAAGTCAATCAAAACCGAATTCAATATGGTCAGTCCTTCGTTACACGATAAACAGTAAATTTCATATGCTAAATAATAAATATGAAATGATTCGGACTATATTAAAAGGATATAAATGTTCTAAGAAATCTGTCATAGTAAACGGTCCTGCCGATACCAAGTCGTTAAAGAACTGTATCAAGACAAAACTTCTACGAAACAGCCAAAGTTGAAATTGTTAACCGTACTTGTAATAGACTTATTAGCTCTGGAAACTTTTAGCGGCCCGAGAATTGTGTTAAAGTTTTCCAACTCGAATGGACTTACCGACGAGTTTCCAGTTACCTGGGGTAGAGGGCCTCATATAACCCGGAAAACAATTTTTAATATAATTCCTATTCAGTCAGATTTAATATCTGTTTAAAAATAAATTAGAATACTGATTTTGAAAATTTAGTAATTTCTTTCTACGAAATTTTTTTCTCCCTCTTAACTCTTTTATAGAGCTGATCTTAACAAGTACATCCAAGTTCTGGATAGATACAGATCAAAATCTGAGAAGCATAAGGAAAATTGACCTCCGAAATCTGGCGTTAAACCATTTCATCAATGCCTAGTAACTATACAGATCATAGAATAGAATATGAAAAAAATATCCTAAGACATGGTCCCTTAAGAACAACTGATAACTTTCTATTATTCTTATTTACAATAATATAAAAAGAAAAAGCCAAGAAAAAAATTAATAGCAAATACAATAAAATCAAATAGTAAAATAAATAAATAACTTCTGATAGATAAATGAGTCTTACAAAACTAAAACCCATAATCTATTCAATAACTAGGTTAAATATGAGCAATGAATTTTCTGAACGATAAATTTTCTTTCAAACGAATTCTGATAATACCAGCCTTGCTAATGTCTGTGTAGGAATAGAGTAGGTACTGGAACAGTTGGGACTTAAATGATGAAAGAGAAGAAGCATGTTGGATATGAGAAGGTAGGAAAATCCAGATAGTAGTAGAGCGGACAAGAAAGGAATGATACAATTTTTTGTTCTATGGGTAGGAGTGTAAAGGTCAGAATGGCGCCACTTTGTTGCAAGGAAGTTGACTGACGATATAAATTGAAGAAGTCTGGGGATATCTGGAGGGAGCTAGGAGTTAATGGTTTAGTAAAGGTATGATCCTCGGCAATATTGTCTGCGGGTGGAGGGAACGAACCACTTTCACTCGCCCTATAAATGGGTTACATGAGACCCCTTCGGAGTGTTGAGGACAATATATGTTCATAATTCGCTTTAGCCTGTCCTCAAGCACTGTCGAGAGGCCACTATATAGCACTTAGCAATAGTCAAAGTGGGGGGAAATAAGTGAGGAAATAAGGAGCTTACGGTAGATGGTGGGAGCAATAACAAAATTTGAGAGTACTTATTATTAGTATTTCGGGAGATCTGGGAAATATAGGGTTTAAAGGAAAGGTGATACCCAGGTTTTTGACAGAGGAGGTGAAGGTGATCGTTTAGGGTTAGACTCGGAAATGTATTATTGGTTCTGAGGAGGGAGTTAGAACCTATAACAATCGCCTGAGTTTTCATATCATTTGGCCTTAGTTTACATTCCTATCTATAATTATAATCCTTTACGGTGAAGTTTAATTTTTTTTTTAAATCAAAGAAAAACGGTCTTAAGAAGAAAACGCCGTTATTCATTATCCCCCCTGCTCCCGAAAAAAATTGACACTTGTAAAAAAAATTAAATTATGTATAATATACAAAGATAGGTAGAGGTGGAATGGGCTAATTGTGGAGGCTAAAGATCTTCTAGGTCCCCCCCCCAAAAAAAAATAAATAAATAATAATAATATGTATATACAAAATGAGTGAAAAAAATTATAGAATTGATTATAATTAAGCTTCTGTTTAATTATTTTAGATACAGATTTCAGCTAGGACATTAAATATAAAAAATATTCAATGAAAATCACAGAGCTGTGAATATTTTGCGATTTTTTTAAAGAATTCACCCGTTTTCATAGTCACAGTGATTTGTTACTTTCGAGTTTAGAATACAAGCTGGCCATAAAAGCGTTAGAAATTAATAACACTTTTTTTAAATTAGTCTATTCATAAATAAATGTTAATCAACCTCACTTCAAATAAGCAAAAATAAATTATGAATGAATGAATGAATGAATAATTTTATTTGCTTTCGGGGTAACCCCCATACAAATAGAGCTGGCTACATAACAAATATAGAATAAAAAACATACTTCAATAAAAAAGTTAGCAAGACACCAATTCACTACGTTATCAGCTCTAGGTACATTGTATTACAATAAAACTTATAACAAAATAACTCAAATACAATATATGAATAATATAATAGTTTACAATATAATAAATACATAAATATATGTTTTACATAATATGGCGAAACACGATAAATAATATGATACAGTTAACAAACATGTTTATTCATTTATTATAAATGATCTGATTTGGCAACATTGCCTGGCATAATAATAAATATTTTTCAATTCATCAATATCATCGGTGGTAAATAGGGCGATAAAATTTGTAATGTTCATATTTAAGGCCCTAGGGATATAATAGGTTCGGTACGGTGCGTATATGGGACATCGAATGAAAATGTGAAATAAGTCCTCTCTTTCGTTGAGGTTACATAGCGTGCAGTTTTCGTTGGGTTTAAATTGGTAGTATATATTGTTAAATGTTAATTTAATATTGTAATTTCCAGAGAGTCTTAATTGTGCAAATATTTTTATGACACGGAACGGTGCGTTTGATAATAAGTAAGCTTGAGGTATATGTCTATTGTTATGAATGGACGGATAGAGTGGGTTGTATTTACCGGGGGTGATTAACTTTTGTTTATCTATTGTCTCCATATGATTTGTAAACAGTATCAATGTTTTGTGCATCTCTAACTGAAAAATAGCCGGGTTTTCTATTTCTAATATAGACTGTTTGTTTATTCGATTTAATATACAGTATAATTGGTGAAACCAGTTGTATTTTTGTTCTTTATTTGTTGGTTTATAAGTTTTCTTTAATGTATCAAAGCATATTTTAGGGAGTCGGTTATCACTGAGTTTTAAAATTGTATGCACCCAAGAGAGAGAAAACTTTAATATTGAGATTAGGCAATGGGGAACATTAAATTCCGACCGTATTAATAAAAAAGGTATATTTTTGTTTAATGCGAATAAACGTTTATAAAAGTTGATGTTTACGCTCTCTATCCTGTCTACATATCTTAGTCCCCATATTTGCACATTATTAAAGAGGATACTCATTGCTATTGCATTATTTATTTTAATTTTGTTTTCCCACGATCTTAGTTTTGTTTTTGCGCAAAGTGCGATAACAGAACCTATTGCAGTTTTCGTTTTGGATATGAAGTAGTTAGTGGCTTTGTAGAATATTCCCGTTTCGGAAAATGGTACTCCTAGATACGTGTACTCCGGTACTCTTTCTATTTCACTATTTTCATAGTATATCTTGCCAACCCGTTTACATTTTCCTTTGTGGAAGCATATTATTTTTGTTTTCCGAGTATTAACTTCTAGCCTTTTCATCAAGCAGTATTGATTCAAAATATTTATTTTGTTTTTGGCGTCGGTATAGCTATCTGCTAGGATAATGAGGTCGTCCGCGTAAAGGAGTAGCAGTATGTCGCACGAGTTATTTACTTTTATGCCTCCAACATTTTTGCTTCGGAAAAACACATCTATATCATTTAGATAAAGGCTAAATAAATAAGGGAACAATATTTCCCCTTGCAGTAGACCCAATGTGACATCGATCTCTTCTGATATCATACCGTCACTTTTAACGACAGCCGAGGCGTTCTGGTATATATTTTTTAAAATTCTAATAATTTTTCCACTAATGCCTTGATTGTGAAGAGATTGCCATAGGAGATTGTGATTAATCGAATCAAAGGCTCGCTTAAAATCGACAAAGATGGCAAAAAACTTTTTTACCCGAGATCCCAGCTGCATCTGAATAAGAGCTGTCAATATAAACAAATTATCCAAACAGCTTCTATCTTTACGAAACCCGGATTGTGCTTCGGGAAGAGCATTCGTCTCATAGCACCATAGAGTGAGCCTATTTAAAATTATTTGTGTGAATATTTTCATAATACAATTCAACAAAGCAATCGGACGGTAATTTTCTGGTAGGTTTCTGTCACCCTTTTTAAATATCATAATATACACCGTTTTTACCCAGGATGTTGGTATATTTTCCGTTTCAAATATTTTATTATATAAATGTAGTAAGTATAATTGCCAGTTAGTGGGTATATTTTTGTAAAATTCGTAATTGAAGCCATCTCTACCAGGACTCTTGCCAGTTTTACATTTTCTTTAAGGAACTTCAGATTTCTTCGAGGCTAATGACCGAGTCGAGGAGGGGATGAAGTACTCCGAAGTACGATACGTTTTGGTCGACCCGCGGGGGATATATGCTTTGTAAATAATTAAGCCATTGTTCACAGTTTATCGGTGAAGATTGTGGTTGCCTATTTTTGTATCTGTTTATTGCACCCCAGAATGTTTTCGAATCACGAACATTAGCTAGATCATCCATCATGGTGCGCTCGAATTCAAGCCACTTCAATTTTATTAAATTTTTGAATTTTTTCTTTGAGGTAATGTAATCAGCAACTTCATTCTCAAGAAAACGATTTTTAACCATTGATTTTAGCCTAAATCTAACATACCTTTTCGCCAATGCACATTCATAATCAAACCAGGGTTTATTTAATCTATGGCAATTATTACTATTAAAATTTTTTTTCTTTAATAAACCAAGTGTTTGTGACGTTTCTTGGATAGCAGTTATAAGATTATTTTGAAGTATTTCGACGGATTGCGAGTTTATGTTATATCCTACCCTAGGGGAATTCATAATATGTTAAAGTTTTTGAATCATCCCATTTCGCGAAAGTAAAAGAGAGGTTAGATTTTTTTAACGGAATAGTACACAAATAGCAAAAATAAATTAAGAATAAAACTTGAGATTTATTATACTAACCCAAAATCTTGTATCATTATAAAAAAAAAAAAAAGAGAGAGAGATTGAGATCTTTACGTATTAAAAAACGAGTTCGTTGACCAATAAAATTACGTTCCTTATGTATACAGTCTATAATATGAGTGTTCCTGCATATTTTTCAGTATTATGTATTTCTTGAGCAATATCACATTCTGTCCCTTATGGAACAACGATAAATAATTTAATGGATGCCATATTTTAATTAAAAATAATAATAAATATTGACAAAATAAGAGAACCTTATTGAACAAAACAAAAGAAAACCTGAGATAAGAAAAGTAAAATATATAAAACATTTGAAACACAAGTTATGTTTAAAATTGATGCTTATAAAAAAAATTAAATAAGAACCACACCAACATGGCTTGTTCTTAACACTAGATTCTTGCGCCCAGTTAAATTTTAAATAATTCTCCATACCTTATAAACACCTTATAAAATTTTTAAATGAAAAAAACTCTATAAAATGTTTAAATTCTTTGAAATCTACAAAAATGTCCAAATTTATGATTTTCAAAAGCTGATATTATTGGTCAAACATACCTGCCTTTATTTTATTTTTTAGTCATTTCTTGTTAAAGTTGACTTTATAAATAAATATTTCTTCTGTAGGAAATCCTTAGTTTTATGTATTAATGTTATTTCTAAAATAAACTTATATTGAAGTTTCTTAGTAAGAATTAAGTCTTAAAACTTTATTAATAACACGTAAGGGTGGATAAGTGCTCACGTAGTGTCATAATTGAGATTGCATGGCTTCACTAACTCTAATCAATCCAATAGAGTAACTCAGCAGTAACCGACCCTCGGGTGGCAGAAGGAATATTAATATCTGTGTTATCGTAAAATATACTAATTCATAAACTATTCACATAATATATCTAATTATAACATCATGTATTCGTAATTATTTTGTACTATAGCCTATACACTGTTTTGTGTACTTTTTGAACAATTTAAAATAATGATTCATACATGAAGATGGCATTGTAGCCGAAACGTAGTGCAATTATTTTCAAGAAAAGAGTGGTGAAGTAGAAATCAGCCTCCAATTTGATTCATACATTTTTTTTTTAACCCGAAATAGCCCATACTAACCTGTTAACATTTAACCCTTAAAGAGATTTTTGTGTAAATACTAACCTCGGGTAATAGGTCATTTATGCATGTGTACATATTTTTAATATTGTATGTATTGCTTTGTGTAAGAAATTAGAGATTTATAAAAATAAAAAAAAAATAGGACGTAATATTCCTAGGGCTTGTTATAACATAAAGTGAGTGAAAAAAAACGCTCCAAATTGTTACATAATGGTTTATTATTTAGAAATAACTATACTAGGGTGTAATTATGTAACAGGTAATGTATAACTTAGCCATAACTTTGTTTTTAGGCCATTAACTAATTTTAACTAGTATTTTAGGCTGATTTAAAAACACTAAAGCTCTGCTATTTCTGAAAGAGCGGTAATTTATTTTTGTTAGTTACATAAGTCCATTATTGTAAATAATAAACCAAAATCATTTATACTAAAGTTCTTTACTAATTTTTCTGACCTTTTTTTTTCTTTCGATTTACATTCAAATAAAATTTCTTGATTCCAGAAAACCTTACATTTTTTCTCTATCATCAATTATAACCGAGTTATCAAAGAATCACATCTCTTATACGTTGTAGCTTTACAATTTTTTTTTTCTTTGTTCATCGCGCAGTTTTGATCTCGAATATATTTTCTATTTTTCTCTATATTCAATAATGGCCGAGTTTATGGGGGAATTAGATATATCATAATTTTGACTTAAATATATAGATCAATTTTTTTTTATTTATTTCTGTTTATCGCTCTTTGCTGATTCTAAAATTTTATTTGTCTCTATCTTAAAAAAACAACGGAGTTACAAGCATATATACGGCAAGATTTCAATATTTTTTTTTCTTTTATTTGTTTTAATCCCGATTCCTTAGTTTAAAAAATCTAATTTTTTATTTTTAATCTTAAAAAAAAACTGAGTTAATGAATTAAATCATTTTTAATCGGCTGCCTATTAAAAATAACCGGCTTATATCAACGTGCAGGTGTTAGTATCATCATTTGATGCTCTAGTATTATCGTGCTAAATTTTTAATTTACAAAATGAAAATTATTAGAACAAAACATAACTAAACACTTCTATCATACGTTTTTCGATTAGTAAATTTTGATTTAAAACATGGAAAATCTAATCAAGTAAGGTGAGATTTAAAAGTCGGAAGGGTATCAAACTTACGGATAAAAGAAGGAATAAAGTTCCAAATACATAACCGTAAACTAAATATTATTTTATCTACTATTAGCTATAATGTCGCCAACCATACCTTTCACCACAACCTAGATATTTCATTTATTTTAGACCTTATTCCATTAAAATTCTCAAAATTCCATCAGAACCTTATTCACCCCAACCCTCTAGCTCAATCCTTAGCCAGCTTCACACACCCTAACCATTCCCCCCCTAGAAGAATGAAACGACGAGTTCTAGCACTGAATAGATTCTCTACTCAATGTGCTGTATGTATGACATGTATACAGGTATGAGTGATTTCTAGACTTTGTATGCATTTTATTGATTAATTATTGTATATATATTTTATTCTTATTTTATAATTACATAGCTGTGTAAATATTGCATGAATATTGTATTTCACCACTATTATTAATGTCAAAATTAAGACAGATTGTAATATTTCTCAATGAAAATTGTTGTTGTTGACTAGTAGCTGAAACCCGCTGCTATACATGCTACTATTTTATTTTTCGTTAATTTATACGCGTTTATGGTAGTAGTAATTATAATACATAAAACCAATCTTTTACTCTTCAAACTATTATTTTGCAGAACGAATAGTCTTTCATTTAATACCATATTTTAATGATATTCAGTCAAATTTACAATAACATACCAGTATAAGCAGGTATACTCTCCCATAATTAATCATAACATTTTAGATGTTCGTCAATTCGTGAGTGAACATTCCTACTATAAAAACCGAGTTACTAAAGTTTTAGAAATATTTTTGGGGTTTGGAAACTATAATGTAATAAATAAACAATAAAATTCCCTCCTAAAGGAAAGCTAAATTGAATTGTATTTTCCTTATAAATCTTCCGGAAACAATGACCTAAATTATATTAAATCCTTATTAAACTTAGGAGTTCGCGAAAACCAAAAATCGCGGTATCATTTTAAATATATTTATATACTACTAGCTGTAACCCGCGGCTTTGATCGCGAATATTTTATTTTGTCTTTATTTAAATTTACATAAATGCGTTTATGAGTAGTAACTATAAAACGCATATGCTGGAGCAGTTCTTTGGGGATGTGGTAACAAAGGAACTACCAATAAAACACAACTATTTTATGTTTTTCTTACTGTTGTATTTTCTTGGTGGCTTCACCCTAAACAAACTTCTTTACCATATAGTCAAAATGGTCAACAACTACTCCATCATTATAAATTTTAAAGAAATATAAATATTATTTCTTTTACAATGACATTTATCAAAGTTGTTTTCAAGTGAAAATATTCCCACTCGTTGTATCAATGTATATCAATCACATCTATGTTGCAAACATGACTAAATAACACGATTACGTTTCAGCTAAAATATATTGAGTAATTTTGGGTATGCCTACTTCTATTGGATCGCTATTGTATATTTAATAGAATTAAATGGCAACTTATTAACCAAGTTAAAATTATGGTTGATGAGGAAAGTGATTTAAAAACAAATTAACCTATTACTATAATTAATCTAAAATAACTATAAATATATTGTTTATAATATCGAGAAACAAAAACTACACTTCTTTATCTTTGTTTGCGTTTGGTAAATTCAATTTGATAAATAAAACAATTTAAATTGAAATTGCTACAAATTACGAAAGATGTTGAAGTGACTATGTTGAATGAGGTTTATATAAAAGAAATACAGGCGAATAGCAATGAACTACTCTGTTTATGATAAATAAAAGATTATTATTTCATGTTAGATATCAATTTTATTTACTCAATGTTACAATTACATACATACCTAGTACCATAGATTAGCCACATCCTATCCAATAATTATTCAATAACATCGTTTTATCTTTTAACATAACCGTTGTATATCATCATAACTCTATTGCAACTCATAACTCATAGCAAGTCATTCAAAAAAGTACTTATAATTTTTCTGTAAACGTATAGTAATATGTACTTTATTATAACTGGAAACTATATGTGAATGTATATTTTATAAATAAGGACGCATAGAAACAATCAACACACACTTATATTTGAATTAATAATCACATATGTAAGATATGGGAAGGTTACCATGTTTAACCAGTGTTGCCACAGTTAAACAAATTTTGTTTTACGTTTTAGAAAAATATATTTTTCAACCCTTTAGAATAGTAATAAAAACTATCCTATCATTTAAGTTGGACCACATAATAGATACTTACGAAGTTTGATCAAAGTCGGTTCAGTAATTTTAGAGTTTATCGCGAACAAACATTGTGACACGAGATTTATATATATATATATATATATATATATATATATATTTTGATTGACTCCATGAAAGAAGGAAAAGTTGGGGAAGATAATGGCGTTTGTAAAATATTACTTCTTGTAACAAATAACTAACAATACAATGTTTTAATAATGCAGTTTGAAATCAATGGAAAACCTATAAGCTGATCGTATTTTATGGTTTCATTACATTCAGTAAGGACTTGAATTTCCCTTTCTCATCCGAAAACTTCGTCTCATAACTGTCCCTGATTTACTCCCATACATGGAATATATCTCTATATACTCTCACCATATCCGCTGACAAAAACATAAATTCCCTTTTAAAAGGCTTTTGCTAAAATAAGGATAAAATAAAAAGAGACAAAGCTAAGCTGAGATTATTTCGAGTTAACAATAAATCAGGGACATATAGCCTTCGGAGTGCCAAGAAAGTTGAGAGGAAGTCCACTGTTCCAGCCTAAAGATTTCCTCGCGGCATCACAGGCTTTTCCACTTTATCCCATTCATACAGAATAAAGAAAATCCCTTGCCCTTTGTTTAACTTTGTACCAGTTCCAGTTTATCTTTTGTTGTTTCATTTATTATTTTCACAATTTTTTCCGTCCGTTTTATCGACAATAGTACACTAAAGTACGAGGAAACACTCAAAACATGCTTTTTCTACTTCTAAGTTAAACAATTATTTTTAAAGATAAAGTAAGATTTATATTATTTTAACTTGATATAATTAATATATTAATATATGTAGGGATTAAACACATATACGTATTATACGAATATACGCAAAAATAAATAACAATGAAGAAAAAGAAATGTTTTTAAATAACTAAAAGGAATATGTCCGGGTGGCGGTCGGTAAATGAAACAATTGAGTACATTGCCTACAACACGCCCTGATGATGACCTACAATGGGGGTCGAAACGTTGGCAAAAAATAAACTTTTGAAACTACTCAATTGTTTCATTCACCGACCGCCACCCGGACTAATTCCTTTTCGTAATTCTCAACGGTCAACTAATTATATTCACTGTTATTGAATAACATATTTAATAAAAGACTGAATTCTTCCCGTATCCAATCCTTAGGATCTACAATATAATATTTCGTAAAATCCTCAATGCTTCTGCCTTCGTTAAAAATAAACTCATTCACAATCAAACCAAGGGGAATCACTTGTAGCTGGGTGGCTAGTGTAACAGCCTCCCATGATAAAGGTCACGGGTTCAAACCCGCAGGTGGTCCTAGGATTTTTTAATGTGAGTAAAAAATCCTTAATAGGAGTAAAAATCCTTAGTTGTGCCGTCCTTCTGAGGGGACGTAAAATCGTGGTACAGTTAATCGACCTCAAGTTTAACCTCGCTTATTTATTTATTTTATTTTATTTTATTTTTTTGATATGTAGTAAGAATTATTTTATCATGAAATAATTATTGAATTAAAATTGAAAGTTTTATAAGCAAAAAAGAACAAAGAAGAGGAAAAAATAATGTTATTAAATAAAATAATCACTAAACCATCGAATTTTTCCCGTATTCCGAAATTCTTCGTAAAATCCTCAATGCTCCTGACTTAGTAATACATTCATTCAGAATCAAACCTGGCAGGCTGCAGGTTCAAACTTGGTAGGTGTCCTTAAGACTTTTAATGGCAATAAAAAAATCCTTAGTTATGTTGTCCTTCGGAAGGGACGAAAAAAGGTGGTCCATACTCTGGATACACAAAACTTGGGACTTCAACTGTAATATCGTCCGTTTAGACACACTAGCAAAGAGTGACATTAAATGAATAAACAAAAAGTTAATGATCCTTATGTTGCTGATTTGGGAAATATCAGAAGCCATCCTTTCCTTTACAAACAACATTCCCACTCTAACAAACTAATTTCAATCCTTGCATCCGCTTCGAATTATGATTTCTTGTTTTATATATGTAATAGAAAGCTGCCAATAGGTAATATCTTTTTTTTTTCATGTCTTTTATTCTAAATCATATTAGCTAGTTTTATTATCAAATAAAGTTGCGAATTTCAATAAATAAAAATAAAAAATAAAATAGCTTATCACTTTATATCAACACATCATTCATTTCCCAAAAGCAATATATCGTTGTGAGCATCATTGCCAAAGAAAAATCTATCGTTTTGATTCTGATAAGACACATTAATTCTCGTCATGAAAAAACTCTGCAACAAATTTAATTTATTAAGCCCTACATTGGTTCTTCGAAAGGTCTTTGTGGCATATTCCGTAAACTAAATAAAAACAAAACATCTTTAAATGTTCCCAAATTCCATTATAATTTATAAGATGGTAGTGTAAAGCGGATAATTACTTGCTGGACCTTGATAAATTTATGAAGCAACACATCTTTGCTTAGCGAACCCTAAGATTCTATGCCGAAACCAGTGGATAGAATTCCCCTAATCACAGCAAAGGCCAAACTCGATTCATTGATGTTTTACTCCACAAAGGTGTGGAGCTACTACTAGCTGAGACGCTTTACCTACGATTTGCTAAGTTAATTAAATCGATTTTTTTTCTGGCACCTTACTTTTATTTTTAGTAGTCCGTGTTCTTATTTGATGTTCAGCCATGGAGCAGAAATGGCTTAGAGGTACTCCCCAGCCTTTGGGTCTAACCTGGAAATGGTGAGTGGCCTTGGCCAAGCTTCTAATTGAACCGATGAATGCGCAATGGGTCCCGAAATCTTTTACAGCCCGATGGGCTCTTGGCCTATCTCTACGAATTGAATCCTGAAAAACGTGTCAGATACGAGGGACGGCTTCTCAGTCTTACCAGAAGAAGAAAAAAGCAGGATCGTTTTCCATAAATTGTAGGGATCTGAACTAAACTAAGTAAAGTTAGCTATTAATATTATATCATAAGATATTTCTGATTGTTAAAAAAAACAAAAACTTTGAACAAACGACTCAATAAGTTTTAAAATTAATTGCATTGCCAAGACATATTGCCTCTTACTAATTGAAAAACGCCGAGCAAGGGCGAAGTGGCATAGAACGAGATATCCATCAGACAAAACCCACTACAACAAACTGACTAGCAAACTCAAGACAGAAATACGGAAATTCAAAACTTTCAGGACTTTACAGAATACCTAAAAACTTCAGAAAAATCATTATGGATCACCACTACAAAACTACTAAAAATCATAAGTTTCAACCATCCGCTTCTTACTGACTCCAAGACCTGGACACGCCCCGACGAGGACAAATCTCAAACATTCGTTGAACAGCTTTCCAGAACGTTTGACCCTCACCCTGATATCCTTAACCCAATCCACATTAAACATGTTGAAGCAGAACTAACTGTTCCTCCCCAAATGTCCCTTCCTCCCAAGGCGTTTCACCCATCTGAAATTCTGTACATCATTAATAAATTACCATCCAAAAAAGCTCCTGGCCATGATCTTATTACATTTCAAATCCTAAAAAAACTCCCTCGCAAAGCTATCCTTTTCCTCACCTACATATACAATGCCGCACTCGGCTCTGCCTATTTTCCCAACGCCTAGAAACATTATACCATTAAAATGATACCAAAACCCTAGAAGCCACTTCAAAGCCCATCGTCCTATCGTCCTATTTCTCTTCTACCCATTATTGGAAAAATCTAGAAAAACTCATCCTAAAACGCCTTTATCCCATCCTTGATACAAATAATGTGATTCCTGACCACCAGTTTAGATTTTGGTCATCTCATTTAACTATACAACAGTGCTATCGTTCCATCCAGGACTGCTTTACAAACTTCGCCAATTCCTCCCTCCAACGCATTTCCTATTAATTCGCTCCTACCTAACTGATAGAACCTTCAACATAATCTCTCCTACTCATCCGTATTCATCCAATCAGCCGGTGTACCACAAGGTAGTATCCTGGGTCCGATCCTTTATACAGCTGACATTCCCACCCAACCAAGCACTATCATTACTACCTACGCTGATGACACATGTGTGTTATCTGTGAATAATGATCCTGTTGTTTCATCCCGAATCCTATAGAACCATCTATCAGCCATTTTTTTTTTTTTTTGTCCACCTCTACCTCGCCTTTGAAGGCTATACGGGGATTCTCTCGGGCCAGGGGGTGAGGGCGGGGGATATATGCCGAGATAAAATCTCCCAGCACGAAAGTCGAACTCGTAATTATTTGGTTTTCACTGTTCGGTTATCTGTTGCTAGGCAACGCGTGCTCACAGCAACGCGCGCTAACACGCTCGGCCACCCCGCTCCCCAACATCTCTCAGCCATTGAAGAATGGTGTCAGAACTGGAGAATTAAAACAAATCCTATCAAATAACCTTCACTCTACGTCGTAAACCTATGACTTCCTGCCCCACCGTGTCCTTTAACAATATCTTACTTACTCCTGTTGAACATATCCGGCACTTAGGACTAAACCTACACAAACGCCTCGCCAAATTCCTCTCACATCCAATCCCTGCAATCCAAAGTCCTTCAAAAAATCCTTACTGCTCCATACTTTGTTACAAATAAAATCATCCATAAAGACCTAAATATCCCTTTAGTTGAAGACTTAGCCCGATACAGATATACATCCTTTCATTCCAAACTTCCTGTTCACTCAAACCCGCTTATTCGTGACCTTTCCTCAACATATATTCCTGACAATCCACCGAGGCGACTTAAAAGAAGATGGCCAAGAGACCTCTTGCTGTAAATTGGACATTGGAGTTCCACCAATGGGTAGTTTCTTCACAGGAACATGTGTCTTAATTTCATTTACTTGATGTATTGTATCAATACAGTTGTAAATTTCTTTACATACATAAATAAAAAAAGTAATTGCAATCAAATAAATCCTTGATTGGCTCAAAGTTCTTTCAGGTGAAAACTAATATTTGAGAAATGAAGAAATGAACTGAGATTTTTTAGCTTGAATATCGATCATACTTCTTTGTTTACGAAACTCCATTATTTGCTTAATTTAAAATCTGGTGCGGGCAATACACGGGTTTTACTAACCTCCGCTCTAAATATCGGTTAAAGAATTTTCAAATACAGTTAGAGATAAAAATTAAAGAAACCATTAAAGAATTAATTACATTAAATTTCTATTTAAACAGGTGTTTTATTTTAAAAAAATCTATTATAATATTGACTACAATAATCAGTTAGTTTTATCGGCTTTTCATAACTATATATTAACTTTTGCAAGCTTGTGTATAAGATAATATATTTTTTTTAAATCTTTAGCTTTCTAACGGTATATTATACCTGTGTATTACTGCTCTTATGTTCAAAAACGAAAAATTGCATTAAAAAAAATATTTTATCAGATTTCTCCTTTAGCTGGGTATCAAATTCGTTTAACTTATATATTTACCTGTTTTTTATCAGTTTTAACAAGATAATATGGTTGCTTTTATAGAATCTACAAAATTAAAGGTACTTTAGAAAAATAAAATTTAAAATATCGGCTTTTAAGCCTTGTCTAGGTAGAAATAATCGGGAGTTAGTTGTGTGATTTTGTTGACATTTCGGCTCAAACATGTGAGCCATCATCAGGACATCAGTGATCCATCTCAAACCATGGCCATTGTAAACCATGAGATCACTTCCAATCATTTCTACCTATGACAATTTTAACAGCCAACCATACATCCTCAAAATAAAATCCATAAAATAAATAAAGATCAATGAGCATCTTAAACACACTCATACCTAAATTGTATTTTTAATTAGTTTTGTTATTGTTTATTTCAGTTATATAATAATTATTCTCGAGTGGAGAGGAGCAAAATCCAATTTTCCTTTTATTATCGCTCCAAGCCTTAAGCTCTATGCTTTAACACAAACGCCCGACATACGCCTTGGTATATATCTTGTTCGCTTTGAAATCGGCAAAGCACTTATCTTTTTAGGATTTCGTTTCTCTTCAAGCACAACACATTCACAAGTCTATTTCAACCCTTACAATCAGTTTACTTTAAATATACTGACGTGCTGAAAGCCCTATCTAATATTGATACAAAATACAACCAAATGCTTCTTCTTTTTTTATTAAATCTGTATTTTTTAATATCTTCTAACGCTCTCTTAAGACTACCAAATTCTGACGGTTTACCCATTTCGGGTCCTTGGAAAGCACTCTCAGGACTTCTGAGAATACAGGGAAGTACGTTGCTGGGAAAACCTTCCTATAGCGAAAGTTAAGCGGCGCAGAGATCCATTGAGTGTCATAGGGGCCCAACGTCCGTTCCAAGAAGAGGAGTGGCTCTCATACTCTATGTGGTCTCACAGTAAACACACCGCCTACGTGCGGGTCAAATGGTGGTTCTCTCCGATGTTTTCAGATTCTTTTTCCCTACTTTAGTTTCGCCTGGTCCAATGGTCCTTTACCTAGTAACTTGGTGGACTTAAACATATTAACGTTACTTAGCTTTGAATGTAATACAGTAGAAAGGAATTATCCCGTTACATCGATATATAATTGTAAATCTATTTTCTTTCTGTTACCTGCCTTTGTTTGTTTGTTTGTTTATTTATTCAACGTCACTTTATGCTACTATGGCTAATCGGACGATGCTACAATGGGAGTCCTAAATTTTGCCTATCTAGGTTTTATTAGGATATGGATCTTTAACGAGTACAGGCTCGTACAGGCTCGGGGCCAACTTTTTACGTCCCCTCCAAAGGACGGTATAACTAAGGATTTTTTACTCCCATTAAAAAGCCTAGGACCACCTGCGGGTTTGAACCCGTGACCTTTGGCATAGGAGGCTGTTATGGTAGCCACCCAGCTACAAGTGATCCCACCTGCCTTTGGTATGAATGTTATATTTTTTAACCTCAGTCCGATGTTTAGTATACCATTCATTCGTTCAATAAAAATCTGGTACGTGCAACACACGACTTTCACTTACCTCCGTTATTTATATCAATTTAAGAATTTTTAAACTTTATTAAATAATTTAATTTTTCCTAGCCAAATGGTTGCCACTCGCAAAATTAGGCGTAGGTAGTGATGTACCTACCCTACAAATTGCCCGAGAAATGCGAGTGTAATCTCCTGGGAGATTACACCGCGAGGCCCAGAGCCTGCACGGCCTGTCGCGCCACGAAAAAACAAAACAAAAAAAACAAAAACAAAAAACAGTTTTAAACAAATTTAGAAACGAAAATAAATTGTTAAAGAATTATTTACATTAGATTTTAATAGAAACATGTGTTTTATTAAATATTATATTATATTATTATCTACGACAATCAGGTTGTTTTGTCGGATTTCCATCACTCTCCGCTAACTTTTTAAATTTTCTGTATAAGATACTATCTATTCAAAAATATTTAGCATTACAACGGTATATTATTGTTCTTAAGTTAAAAAACGAATAATTGCATTAACAAAATATGTTTGCAGTTTTCTCCTTTAGTTGGATATCGCATTCGTTCAACTGAAATATTTACCTGTCTTTTATCAATATAATCAGGTGATTACGTCCATTTCATCAAAACTACAAAATTAAAGGTACTTTAGAGGAAGAAATTTTTAAATATCGGCATTTAAGCTCTGTCAGACTATTTCAATCTGAATAAAACCTACATGATATTGAAGCCCATTGAATTAAACATCAATATAGTGAGTTTAATCAAAATCGTTAGAGACGTTTTTGAGAAAATCGTAAAAAGGTTCATAAATGCATGGATTAAAGTGGCTCATCTGGTGAACTGATTTTGATGAAAAAGTTGCTGTAACTTCTCGGACGTATAGTTTTCCTAAATATGAAATTTCAGATGATTAATTTCTTCCAAAAACTTAATTTTTTTTTTTAAATCAGACATTCCAAGATTTGGGATCTTTTTCCATCTTCAGGACTCTGGTTTAAAACATTAACATTAATATCCTTCTCAGATCTGATGATTTACTTAATGAATACGTTTTACTGATTTTCTCTTTAATTTTTCGCATCAGTGAAAATGTTGGAAGGAGCAAATAAAATTGAAAATGGTATAAACCAGAGTCCTGAAGATAGGAGAAGGTCTCGAAACGTCGAATGTTTGATTTAATAAAAAATTTAGTTTTTGGAAGAAATTAATCAGCCCAAATATCTACCTTTAATGTTATACAAGATCTTCCGTTGTTTCGAATGTATTGATATAATAAAATTTCAGTTTCATAGGACTTTTATTTTGTTTACGCGCTGGAGTTACCACACACACATATACTTTTTTGCGGGACTTGGTCATTTGGACTCGGAAGGACCCTAAAACGTTTATTTACGTTAAAAACTGGAATTCCGAACATTTACACGATCTCAATACTTTCCCTTACTATATATATCATATGTAGGTAAGTGAAAGTAAAAGGGGTGCTCCGTATAGGAGGGCTGGTCTAATTAATAATGTATATATTAATATTTTCAGGCGGAGGGATAGATTCGGCGACGCTAGTAAATGATTTAGTCGATAGGACTTGGTCCTAGCCGAGATAATCTTTTTGAAGCGTGATTAGACAATTTGAGGTGCCTGTCAAGGGTGATGCCCAGGTAAGCGATCCTATTGGCTGGCTTGTTTTTGATTTCCGCTACCTCGTAGGTCTTCGGTAGACGGCGCTTATTCTTCTGGAAAGAAAAACTAATACAGTCGGTCTTCTTGGGATTAACTGTAATATTTAATCTCTTCAGCTTTATTGTAATCTCATTACAAGGCAACTCCGCCTGATGCAGAGCTGTCTCTGCATTCATCGAGCTACTGTAAATCGCTGTGTCATCGGCATAGGCCGCTACAGTAGCTGTTTTGTATTTTGCTCCAACAGTTTCAGCTGTGTATATAGAGAATAGTACTGGTGATAGCACAGACCCTTGAGGAACTCCGCAGTTGAGATCGATTTCCTCGGAGAAGGCTCCGCCAACCAGCACTTCTATCTTACGTCCCTGGAGGAATGAACGCAAGAGGGTGTAGAGTTGCTCCGGAAACTCATTGTCCTGCAGTGTCTTACATAGTAGACCATGGGACACTGAGTCGAACGCCTCCGTGCAGTCTATTGTTATCATTGAAGTGGCGTCATTTTTGAAGGACCGCTGGCTCACTTCCGCTTGTAGCTTCGCCAGATGATGATCCGGGCAGAGTCCGACCTGAAAGCCGGTCTGTTCCGGTGGGAGTAGGGCTACCTCTGAGCAATGCGTCTTGAGATAATTAAGGATAATTTCTCAAAAATTTTGCCCAGATGTGGAAGCAAGCTGTTCGGCCTGTAGTCGGCTGGCTGGGCTCCATTCTTCGCGGGTTTCAAAAGCGGGAAAAGGATAGCTCTTTTTCATGCCTCCGGGAGGTATCTCAGCCTGAGACAGGAGTTGTAGAGGTTAGTCAAATGAGCTAAGGCCCACCTTAGTAGCTGTTTTAACAATACAGTATGTATCCCGTCATGGCCTGGGGCTCTATTCCCCCTCGAACGACGGAGAATTGTCTTAAGCTGTTTCGGGGACACATACATGTAATTGTTTCCTATTTATTCAGTTGCGATCTCAGTGGGGGTCCATGTTCGTTGTTTTATTTTTCCTCTGTAGTGATCCGCAAACTTCTTTGCCTGCTCTTCGTCTGTCTTCATCGTGAAGGACTGTAGAGCTTCGTTTTCTTGTGCTTGACTTTAGTAGCTTCCAGAACTTTTTGTGGTCGCCGTGCGTAACCCTTAGCTTCTCATGCCACTGTGCAGTCCGCCATTGTTTCATGAGGTTTCGGATCTGAATGGTAAGTGAATTTACCACTGTCTTCACCTCATGATCTATCTCGATGCTAACTAATATATCACCAACCATAACAAAAAAGCTCCATCAGTTTCAAAATGAAGTACTGAGACGAATAGTGAGGCATACTTCTCTACAGAGGACGAAGACAGACCAAATACACGACACCTTCGAACTTCCGACCGTGACAGAGTTCATCTAACGGAGACATCAAATTCTTTGATAGTCTCCGGTACTGCACTACTGAACCCACTGTTTAACACACTGACTCCGACAGGAGGGCCACAGCGCTGGCAAGACTATGTATGGACCCTCAAACTAGACTAAGAAACCATAACTTGACTAACTGACTCAGAAAGACTAGTGAGCCCCATCACTAGACGTGACTCCCATTCGCTCCCATATACCGAAAATTGTTGTATCCTCTCTCCCCTCTTATAATGCATGTAATGCAGAAAAGGAGATCCCATATTCCTTCCTCTATTTCCGATTTCCAACCCCCAACACCCATGGGGCTTAATAAGAAAAAAATAATAATAAAAAGTGAATAAATAAATTTAAAAAAAAAGTAAAAGGGGTTAACATTAACCATAATTTTTTTTTTTTTTCAATAAATAGTCGATACATTTAACATAACTATTTCCCTATAACTATAACTATGTGTTTTGTATTTATTTTGTAAATAAAGTTGGAGGATGAGATAAAAAAAAAAAAAAAAAAAAAAAAAAAAAAAAAAAAAAAAAAAAAAAACATAACTATTTCCCACAATTATTCTCCGTTTTCATCTCTAACGTTTTTTTTAGTTCCCGTAAATACTGTTAATGTTAAATTTGAGACGCGAAAATTAAACTAAAACAGCACAGTTTATTACCTCTAATTATAAATAAATATATAGTGAAGCCTGTAATGTTATTACACCTCATTGTCTTACAAACCCACCTAATGGGCCAAGGAACGCTTTTAGTTAGGAATTAAATTATGATGCCGTTGTAGTTTTACCTAATTGGACCAATTAAATTTATCAATTTGGTTGCTTTAACAAGTCTAGCGTTAACAGGGCTTAGTTGTTGTATCTTATTGCCAAGTTGTTGCTGCCTGCTAATTGTCGATATTAGTGTAATTATGAAATATCAGGTTTAGGCTAAGGTGGAACAGCCATGAAACTCAATTCCACGGCCGCAGCCGGAACTGCGCTGTTAAATTTTGATTGAGAACCGGCCGAATAATTCACTACTCCCCTTGGCAAAGTAAACATCTCTCCTATCCCTGCTAATCAATCGCAGCATGTTTATAAATCTATGTTGTATAAATAATTAACAGATGTTTGCCTGTCATTTCATGAATTCCTCATCAATATTTTAGCGTTGAAAAAATACAAAGAATACTAGAATTTCATGGACCTATTATCATTCGAGAAACATCAAACTTATGGTACTTTTTAACTCTAGTCCTTAAATTGTCATCAAACTAGTGTTAGATTTATAACTGTATGAGTATATATATTTGTGTAAGTTTCTTCATAGAAATTTTTCATCTCTGTACTACTACAACTAAATAATAAATAAATTACTAAATAATAAATGTATAACATAAACTAATTAATAATTGTAATTTATCTAATTATTTAAAAATTATAAATAAATGTATCTGTATTATTTTATATATATATATATATATATATATATATATATATATATATTATATATATATATATATAATAATAATAATTTCTTTATTTATTAAAATGTGAGAAAAATACAATAATGTGAGTTTTACTGTCTTAGAATAATATTTAACAAAAAAGAAAAAAAATATAAAGTGAATAATAATAAGAAATAAGAAATACTACATAAATAAAAATAATTTAAACCAGTATATATCTTCGAAAACTAATAGCTGTGAAAATATTTGTAAAAAATATAAGTGATGTTTAAAGAATATAATAAATAAATAATTATGTCCTTATACATAATTTAGACTCTTATAACTTTTACTTATTCAAAAAAATAAATAAATAAAAAATTAAGAAACACTTCTATAACACTTTTCTATATACATATTTTCATGGAAAATGAATCTGAAAATGAATCGGAAAATGAATAAATGTTAGTAAGTCAGGATTGCTTGGAAATCGAATGGATAGGAAGTAATGGAATAGACGGAATTTAAATGTCAGAAGGGTAGTAGAATTACGAATATCAGAAGGAATAGAGTTCCATATAGAAGAGAATCGGATTATAAATGATCTGTCGAAAGCTGCGGTTCGATGGGGCGTAGTATACAAATCAGAACGCCTCGAAGGGTTGATGCGGGAATGGAATATTGGAGGATTTGAATATTAAGAGATCTGAGATGTATGAAGGACGTTACGTGAATTAAGTGACAGAGGTGTTCCCAGGAGATCCTACAGATAAATCGAATTAAGCGATTGAATAACTGTTTTAGATTTACATATATATATATATAATATCAAGGAAGCACCACTTAAGCCAATACACATGAAAATAAATGTTAGTAAATCAAAAATCATGATAGCAAGAAAAGAGAACCGAATTGGGCGAGTAATCGGACTGAGAGGAAAAAATATTGAACATGTGTACAAACATAAATTAGCAGGGCTGCGTGGACGAAGACACAAAGGAAAGGATAAGGTCAGCGGGAAGGTATTTCCAATCTCTACTAGAAACGATTCATAAGTAAAAAGAGATCTCCAAGCGCACTATAATAATATATAAGACAACCTTCTTACAAATACTAGTGCCTAGGATGGTTATTAATATAGTGATAGGACTTCAGAAGTCCTCGACAATGCCTGTTCAGATTATTAGAGAATATGATGGGGGTTGGTGACTGCCGATGTAGAAGCTGGTACCACAGCGCCAGATGTAAGGTTAGCCTGACTGACACGGGGCAAGCCCGCACCTGCCGCTTAGCAGAGGGATGGTTAGGAAGGATTGTCCCGTAAGGTAGGATTCCTCATCCCCATCCAATGAGAATGGATATTTTATTAGCTCACCACAGCACAACAACGTACACACAATGCAGGTAATTGGTTGGTTACTTCAGTGTTACAGGTAAAAACTTAATATTAATAATTAAATTACTTTCCACCTGGCAACACTGTGGGACCTGAAACCTGCAATCGTGCTACCTCTGTTTTTGTGTGACACTGTTACAAAGAAAGTAGATTAATATTAACAATTCGCAGTGGCTTGAAAAAAAACACTGAGACCGAAAAATTGTAATGTTTCTGATCTAAATAAAAGGCATTCATTTGGAACGGCTTTATTTATAAAAACGACATAAATAATAAAACTAAAAAAAGGGAGGAAAATATATGAGATATTTTATTCATTTATCATAGAGAAATATTTATTATTTTTTTTTTTTTTTGGAACATTGTAGAAATGATTTTATTTTATTTGTTTTTTCATGTGATTCATATCGAACATCTTTCCTCACTAAACATTGCTTTATTTATATTCCTAAAATAAAACTCAATAACAAATAAAAAAATTAAAAAACAAAACAAAAAAAAACACCAATATATGTAAACTGGACCGAAGAAGATAAATATTCACGGCTCGGTATTTCATTTTTATGAAACATATTGTTACATGCATTCGTCGAAAAAGCGATGAAAAGTCGTTTGTAGTAATAACGCATGACTACACAAACATGAAGAGAGGGGACAAAACCGAAGCGTTGTCACTTCTTCAGCAATATATATATATATATTTATATAAATGGGCATATTTTTATAAAGGGCAGTCGAACACGTAGAGATAAATGCCAGAGTGTATTTAATACAATGGACGAAGGCATTGAATAGGGCATTGTGCCCCTGTCAGTGCCTAGGGCTATTCAATCCCTCCGCCGCTCAATGGAAATCCGACAAAAAGAAAATAGAGACCAATGGAGATAAAAAAGAGATACTGTCTTGTTAGCAGTGATTCTAATCGGCTCTGCGATGTATGACCTCTCCCTTACAAAGCTCCATTTGCCCATCAAACCTGCTATAAACTCATCATTTGTCTTTATATGCAAACCACAAAAATAAATGAGTGTTTCATTATTCTCCTAAATGTATTCTTATATTTACTTTATATACGGCGGATACGCGAGGTCATTAAATTTTTTTTTTTACGCTTTACACTCTGTTGTCGACTTTGAGAAGGTATTACATTTTATTAGAGATGATGTGGAATCAACTTATGTCTCCGTAGTATATATATATATATATATATATATATATTTTTTTTTTTTTTTTTTTTTTTTTTTTTTTTTTTTTTTTTTTTTTTTTTTTTTTTTTTTCATATGCATATTTAATATATAAAAAACTCGTGGTCTTTGTGGTCGTACTTCTCGTAACGCCTTTTTTGCGTATAAAAAAACTTTAAAAAGTTTATAGCTAATTTAAAAAAAAGTTTTTTTAGTTTCGTTTAAAACATGTGATTTAGATTAAATAATATCTGTGGCGGTCGTGAAAAGCTAGATAACTCGACTCATGAGTTAACATGTAACGCATCATTTGGCTGACGGGTCTCACATACCCGGGGGAGAGGCTGTGAGTGCATCCTCAATTAATTATGTCCTTATAAAGCCCAGCCGGGACTGGGATTCGAACTCACGACCTATAGCACGAGAGACTAGAGCATTAGCCACTCAGCCTTCCCCTGCGATCCTTCCTAGTCTTGCCAATTATTCTTCGGAAAAAACTCATCTCAGGCGCTATCATCCTGCTTGCATGTTTATCAAGGGTTATCCAGCTTTCAGATCCATATAAAAGTACTGGAAGGAAAACCGATGTATAAATTCTCATATAAGCATCTCTGCTAACTTCATGTTTCCCAATAGTCGTGTTGGATATCTGGTAATGCAGTTCATTGGCCATCATCCGATTTAAAACCTCCTGGTCTATTTTATTATTTTTGCTCATGACTGTCCTAAGATATGTGTAGGTATTTGTATTTTCTAGTGATTCATCATCACATAATATCCCTGGCTCCAGGATTCACCCTTTCCACACACATAATTTTGGTTTTAGCTGGATTTATGTCTAACCTTCTTAGCCTTAGTTCCTCGTACCATTCATTTCACTACTGAGAGCTTCCTGGGAATCCGCAATCAGTATCATGTCATCTGCTTAGCCTTAGATCATATCCTTAGCAAGCACTGGTGTTAGATTCCATTTTATTACAACTCTATTTTCTTTTATATTTAGTTTTCTTGCACTTGGCTATTTCACGCAGTTTCGGAGATAGTGGTATCTGGCATGAAATGATACAGTTTAGCGCATTTTAAGTCAACCTTCTTTATTCCTAAAGCTAGTCTTAAGTGACCCGATACCTTATTTTAATGTTTATTTATTTATATATATATTATATATATATATATATATATATATATATATATATATATATAAATATATATATATATATATATATATATATAAATATATATATATATATATATAATGTTTTAATTTAGGGGATCCTTGTATTAAAGTGATTGGATAAATTGGTGCGTGAAAAATGTTTGTTGGAAACCATTGGCCTAAGGCGTGGAGGTATAATTTATCTTAACCCACATTAAGAAATGAGAGCTGTCTAGACACGTTCAGCCGACTGCAGTTTAAATTAATACAAATTTCAGAAACATATCCAAATCAAAATGTCTGCTCATATATCTGTGGCGGTCGTGAATAAGTGGCTAAGTCAAAATCTTTCATTTTAAAGGTGAGCGACTTAAACTTTACATAATACCCAAAAAAGAGTATTAACATATAGCTTTCTTTTCGACCTGAAATTTCTTCCACTAAGAAATTTCTTTAACCAATTTAACACGACGTGGGAGACGGTCTGAGGGAGCGATACGTGGAGGTAAAACATTTTTGATATAACTCGAGTTACAAAGTTTTTCACAATCGCCAAGGATATGATTTTTTAATTTATTTAATTATTTAGAACTTAAATGATGTGTCTAGATAAAAAATGAATTTACATCCTTACTTAGATAAGATTATCCTTATTACATTATCACCTTTTTAGCTTTGAAGTTAGTGAAAGTATCTCCAGATGGACTTTAAACAGTGAAGCCACCTTAGGCTCTCAATACAAAGGCTGAGCCTAAAAAATAATTTATTCCTGATTTTTAATCTCTCTCTCTCTCTCTCTCTCTCTCTCTCTCTCTTATATATATATATATATATATATATATATATATATATATATATGAAATAATTAGTGAAAAAAGCAGCAAAATGTCATGGTCATGAAATGTCAAAATCATGGTAAAGTTTAATTCTGATTCTAATTAAAATTGGTAATTAATAAATTAAAAAGTCATAATTAAAATGCATCTCCGGAATAATTCATTAGCACACTTTAAAGGGAAGCTTTATGATGAGTATAAAAAAAAAAAAAAAAAAAAAAAAAAAAAAAGGAAAAAAAAAAAAAACGAATACAAAATATGCGAACCTCTAGCATCAGGGTCATTACCGACCCATATTACTCCTAGACAACTAAGGAAGAAAATATAAGTAAAAAGAGTAGTTACCTTACTAACCGTTCCTACGTTAGATAATTACAAAACAATATTTATACATTCAATAAAGATTTTTCTTTGGGTAATTTACTAAACTCACATACTTGGAGAAAAGTAATAAAATAAACAAAAGAAAAAAACAGCATGATACCTATGTGAATTTTCAGGTTCACTTCGAGGTGGTGGTCGTTATAGACACAGATAGGATTTTCCAAGGACCACTGAGTCGGGAAATTGGATTTCCTTATAACCTAAAAGTTTAGTGGGACCAACTTCTAGGAGTCCAGGGTAGGAAAAAAAAAAAAGGAAAATTAGAATCTGTGTTGGTTCCTAGTATAGGGACATGTAAAGAATTCGAATACTGTATGCTAAAGTAACAAAAACTTTTTTATATGATAAAATCATGCTGAATATAATTTAAATATAACATTTATATAAAGTAATTGCGATAATAAAGGATGTAAAGTATGACTTTCTGACACTTTTTGTAGCTAGGTCTATAACCGTTAATTAACAGAATTAATAATTTCTGGAGTAGTTTATGAGACCTGTTGTAACTATTGATATGTGCATTAATTTGGATGGGAACTACTACTGGTGCTATTGTGGTGGATAGAGACCAGTCTGTAGTTCTATAAATGTTTTGAAACCTAGCTGTCGTGGAATAATTATTTATTTAGTTATCACAGCCCTATGGAGGATGGTAAACTTTTTGTAGGAAGACCTTACTCGATAAACAGATTACAAAAATTGAAGAAATAACCTGTTATCCGTGCGTGATTTCAACCTAGTACCTCTTTCTACAGTTGTTTGAACACAATTCATGGATGGCCCTTCATGGATTGTTAAAGTTTTTTTTATTTAATTTGTTTTTTGTTATTACCATTTTTATTAACTATAGAAATAGAAAATAATTCTAAGAATAGGTCCCACCAGAAAAATATATTTGTATAATTGAAATATACAATATTACTTGCGCTCAGACAAAGTAACCATCATTAATTATATTTCCGATGGTTGGTGGATAAATGTACAGCAAAAACGCACAAAAAGAAATTTTCAGGAGATAATTCTTTTGAAAAGTAAATAAATTGATAAACAAAGTTTAAATATGGGCAATACACAAATATTATTCTTCAGTCCAAATTTAAAATATCACAATTGTTGAGTGTATGTTTGGGATAACAGGATATATTGTAAAAGTTTGCATGTTTAGGATAGAGATGCAGAATGGCGGATATAGTAGGTAGAGAATTCATGAGGTAGTAGAATGGACAAAAGAAGAACGATCGAGAGTTATATGCTTAAGAATTTAAGGCCTGAATTGCGCGATATTATTTAAATTGAGTGTACTGAGAATTTTTAATCGCAGGAGACTAAATGCTGGGAGGAAATTGGGAGTTGATGGAAATGTATGATCCTAGGTAATATTGTTTGCGGGTAGCAGAAATGAGGTACTTTAACTCTCCGTATTATTAGTCACATGAGATCTCTTCAACGTACCGAAGACAGTTCATTAAAAAATTTCATAATTCACTTCATTGTGTCCTCAAGCACGATGGAGAGGCCATCACATACCAAACAGCAGTAGACAAAGTGAAACGAAATAAGTGAGGATACAAGATGATAAATATTTAAAATATATATGTATATGTATATATATATATATATATATATATATATATATATATATATATATATATATATATATATATATATATATTATATGTATGTAAATGACAAAGATAATCCTGGATGGATCCAAAGATGGATCTTTCAACAATTGATGAATCACCAATCATCAATCCGGCGCTACAACTTGGGGACGAATCCTGGCCTCCTCCACCATCCCTCTCCAGTTATTTCTATCTAGTGCAGCCGTCATCCAGTTCCTCACTCCCAGGATATCCCTTGCATCCGCTGTCACACCATCCGACCATCTAAGTTTCGCTCTTCCTCTTCTTCTGAACCGTGGAGAGGTTCAGTCAAAATGGCCTTAGGGATCGCCTCATCCTCCATTCTACCCACGTGACCAGCCCACCGCAGTCTGCCAAGCTTCAAGGTCATAACGACATCATTGTCCTTAAAACCTGTATAGAGTTCATTATTGGTCCGCCTTCTCCAATGTCCATTGAGATGAACTCCTCCAAAAATTCGTCGATGTATTTTTCTCTCAAAGACTTGTAGGTATTGTTCAGTTCTTTTACTAATAGCCCATGTTTCTGATCCATGCGACAGGGCTGGGCGAACAAACGTCTTATGTAGATGGAGCTTAGTCAGCCTGTCGGGAGGTGAACTCTTCGGAGGCCAAAGTAGCACCAGTTTGCCATCAAAATTCCTCTTTTAACCTCAACCTCTGGTGCATTATCTTGCGTTACAAGAGAACCCAGATAAGTTAAAGGGGCCAACATTGATGGTCTCACCGGGTCGGGATTCTTCTCCTGTTGCCATGTACTTTGTTTTTCCCGCGTTTACCTCCAGTCCAAGCATTCTGGCAGCCTCAATTAGGGCCAAAAACCCTTCTTTGACAGACTGCAACGACCGTCCTATGATGTCAACATCATCCGCGTAAGCTAATAGCTGGATCGTAGGATCCTATTGTTTGGATACCAGCGTCCCTTACAGCTTTCTCAAGTGCCAAGTTGAACATTTAATGAATAATAATAGTTATTCCAGCGAGAGAGGGAAAACCAAAATTCGGTTTGTAGAAAGAAAATGGATTATAGAATTGAAACATAATGGAGAGAGCAACGATGAAATAATAATTTCACTATTATTGTAAAAAAAAAAAAAAAAAATATGTAAAAACCATTCGATACAAAAGTGATTAAATGTATCCACATTGATCTTGGGAATGTTATTAAAATATTAAGTAACATGATTAATTTTTAAATCTGTTAAAATTAAAAAGACTAACTCTAATATCTATTTCTTTCTTTCTTTGTGTTTTTTTTAATCCTGATACGCTAGTTATAGTTAACAGCGGTTACTTTTTCTTAAATTTAACAAAAATTAATATTGATTTCAATTATCAGGGTCAATTATATTTGTTCTGAATTGTTTTTTGTTTTTGTTTTTTCATGAAAATCCTGACCGTAAACTGAATAATGACGATTAATAAAATCATTTTTCCTTTATTTTATTTATAGAATAGATTCTGAGATTTCTGTTCATTTATAAAAATATTTTATCACTTTATAATTTAATTATTAATATTAAATTATATAAAGCCAGTTAACTCTGCATTTTACATTATTCTAAGGGTAATGGAAGTCCCAAAATAAAGGGTGTTTTCCATTTAATTTGAAAAACCAATCAAACACACAACTGAGAGCGAAACCAAAAAAAAAAAAAAAAAAAAAATCTTATGTTATTAGTAGAAAAAATAAATGGTTATTGCTCTTTTTATAATTTTTCTGATTTTCTCTTAAAACTTTTTCGAAGATTAAGGTTGTTGTAAATAAGGAAATAGGAGGTAGTTCATATTGAGATGGGCCACTCCGAAGGAGAAGAATATTTTCCTGGTTATTTTACAGAATGGGTAAATGCTACTTAAAATGAAAGTTTCTAAAAGGCTTTGTATCAATAAATATTTCTATACCTAAAGACCAATAATATAACTTTAGCTACTCAACAACAAATCTACAGCCGTTTTCACTCAAATTATTAGGTATAATTTAAAAATTGAAATTTCAGATGCAGATGTAATTTAAAGTAAAGGATGAAACAAACGTATTGTTTACATTTAGCTTCAAAGAGAGTTATATTTCAATAAACTTCTTCTTTTTGTTGATGAATATTTTTTTTTATTTATTTTTTTTTTTTATTGAGATATATTACAATTTGTTTCTATATGAACATTAGTAATAGTGATATAAGATCCCATTCACACAATATATACAGTATACAATGATAAAGTCAAATAAATAAAATATAATATATATACAAAATAAGAAAACACACAACAGCCTATAACTGAGATAAATACAAATAAATGATATATATAGAATTAAATAATAATAAATATAAAAACAAAACAAATCAAAACATTAACCTATAATTGAGATAAATAAAAGTTTGCAAATTAACAAACATCATTCAAACAAACATAACTATATACAAAATATACAAGTGCTATAGGAACCCCAGACTGGGCTTTTCCCTCTACTTGTGGAGGAAAAAGCGAAATCCAAGAGATCCTAGATCCTCCCTCTCAGCCGCGTCACTGGTGTGACTCAGTGGAGGCCGAACTAGGGCGCAATAGCCAAAAACATACATTACATGAGTGGAGGATCTGACCAGTGTCAGAACTTCAATTTAAACGTTTACAATACGTCTCGCGCCACTGCCGTTTCAATCTTCGAGGAGGATTGTAGGGATTGGTGGTACTGGATAGGGATTGTGCTATAGGGTTAGGATGATGACTAAGGTTCTGATGAAATTTGGAAAATTTGGATGGTACCAGGTCTAAAATAAACGGAATTTTAAGGTCTTGGTGTAGGGTAGAGTTGGTAACGTAATAAGGAGCATTAACTATTGTTCGGAGGACTTTGGATTGGAAGGATTGGATACGTTTGATGTTAGAATGTGTTGATGAATATAAAAAAAAAAATCTCGTTTTTTAACTCAAATAATACCATTTTCACAATAATCATTGCATAAATATATTTTTCTCTCATTTTCTATGCAAAATGATTTTAATATACATTTAGTATTTTTTTGTCCTCGCGCGGATCTCATTACCGCGTATGGGGAGCGTCCCACGGGTGGCGGATGTGGGGATGGTCGGTGGAATTTCCTCGGAAGCTCCTCCCGGCTAAGTCCGATGGACTCGCTGACCAACAATGAGAGCGGCCCCCCAGGCTTGCTGGAGGGTGTGACGTAGGTTCGAACGCCCTACTCACATATTTTAGTTCACAAAATATCACCAAAAGTCATGGATTCCTCTGAGGTAAAACGCTCATTATCCGGAGGTAAACTAGTCCCCCGTTCGGGTCTCCGGGTGGGGACTGCTTCAGGGGAATCATGGCGCAAGATGAAAATTAGAGATCTAACAATAGGGACGTTGAACGTTAGAAGTTTAAATACGGCAGGTGGGTTAAAGTCGGTCGCGAATGAAGTTAAGGGGTACCATTTAGATATCGTTGCATTACAAGAGGTTCGCTGGCCAGGGGAGGGTTCGTTAACAGAAGGAAAGTATACTATTTGGTACGGGGGGAGCGTTAATTATTGTCTAGGTACCGGGTTTCTGATTAGGAATAGATTTCTTTCCGCTTTACGGGACGTACAGTTCTTTAGTGAAAGAATATCGGTTGCTATATTTCAAGGGCGTTGGTTTAAAATCGCGTTTATAAACATTCATTCTCCCACCGAAGACAGTGATGATGAAGTAAAATGCGAATTTTATGATAAACTAGAGTCGGTTTACGATAAGTTACCACGAAATTACATTAAGATAATACTAGGCGACGCGAACGCAAAGGTTGGAAGGGAAGAAGTATATCGTCCTACAATCGGTAAAGAAAGTTTGCACGAATATAGTAATGATAATGGGACCCGACTAATAAACTTTGCCATTTCGAAAAACCTAGTAATCAAAAGTACTATGTTTAAACATAAGGATATTCATAAGTATACGTGGACATCGCCGGATGGACAAACTCGGAATCAAATAGATCATGTTTTAATACAAAACAATGGCAAAGTAGCATAATTAACGTGAGATCGTATCGGGGTGCAGAATGCGGTTCTGATCATGAATTAGTAATCGCGAAACTTCGACAAAAACTAAATACAAAAAAGAGGACACCGAACTATATTCGACCCGAGAATTTTGATTTAGTTAAATTGAACAACCTCGAAATTAGAAAACAATTCGCGATAGAAGTAAAAAATCGGTTCGAAGCTTTGGAATCTTCAGACGAGGAACACAAAGATGTAAACAAACTATGGGAAGGGATCAGGGATAATATTAAAGAGGTCGGTAATTTATGTCTTGGAAAAATTGAAAATAAAAAGAACAAACCTTGTTTGACAGGGATTGTCAAAATATGTGCGAAAAAAGAAAAACCGCTAAACTGAATTCCTTAAATAATCCAAGCGATAATAATGTGGCTTATTTTCGGGTAGTAAAGAATGAAACTTCAAAACTCTTAAAAAATAAGAAAAGAGAGTATCTTAAAGGCAAAATAATAGAAATAGAAAAACACAGAAACGAAAATGACGTAAGAGAGATGTACAAAGGTATAAACAAATCGCGTAAAAGATTTGAACCTCTATTGAATGCGATTAAAGATGCAAATAACAATATAATTGCGGATCCTTCTGAGATATTAAATAAATTTAAACAACACTTTGACGGCATCTTAAATACGGAAAATAATAATCAACCTCCTCTCTCTGAATATCAGAGCGCTGAACCATGGATAGACGCACCGAGTAAAGAGGAAGTCGAAATGGCGATAGGAAAATTAAAACGTTATAAGGCCGCAGGAAATGATAATATCACGAGTGAATTAATCAAGGCGTGTGGAGAAGCGGGCGTTTCCAAAATACATTTTTTAGTTAAAAAGATCTGGGAAACTGAAAAAATGCCCGAGGAATGGAAAGAATCAATACTTATTCCGATTCACAAAAAAGGACCGAGATCGGATTGTAACAACTATCGTGGGATCTCTCTTCTTCCAGTATGCTATAAAATATTCTCGTCAATTCTAACTAGTCGAATCACGGAATACGCTGAGGAAATTATCGGAGATTACCAATGTGGTTTTAGGCGGAATCGCTCGACTATTGACCAAATATTTTCCCTACGTCAAATATTAGAGAAAAAATTGGAATACAACGGTGTAGTCCATCAACTTTATATCGATTTTAAAAAGGCTTATGATTCAATAGACCGTCAGAAGCTATATAACATCATGATTGAACAGGGAATACCTAGAAAGTTAGTAAACCTAGTAGAGATGTGTTTGTCGGAAACATTCCATAAAGTTAGAATCGGTCATAATTACTCCGAGAGATTTGAGGTGCGATCGGGTTTAAAACAGGGTGACTCCCTTTCACCTGTGTTATTTAATATAGCTTTAGAATATGTCATAGAAAAGGTGATGTGTACCGAGAAAGGCTTAAACATGGGTGACAAGATTCCGGTTTTGGGGTATGCCGATGATCTGGTACTGCTAGGTGAAGACACGGAAACCATACAACTAAATACAAGTGTGTTAATAAAAACCGGTAAAGAAATAGGACTCGAATTAAATACCGATAAAACGAAGTATATGATTAGTAGCAGAAACGGTGTCGATCTTGGAGATATTGATGTATCAGGTCATACTTTTGAACACGTAGAGAAATTCAAGTATTTAGGTTCAATTATAACTAGAAAAAATGAAATCCAGGAAGAAATAAAGTCCCGGTTAAAGGTGGGAAATGCGTGTTATTATTCGGTTGCTAAGTTACTTAGTTCGCGGCTTCTTTCTAAAAACTTAAAGATTAGAATTTATAAAACTATTATTCTTCCAACGGTTCTTTACGGATGTGAAACGTGGCCGCTTACTTTAAAGGATGAACAGCGGCTTAAGGTTTTCGAAAATAAAGTATTGCGTAAAATATTTGGTCCAAAGAGAGATGAGGCCACTGGGGAGTTTAGAAGGTTGCATAACGCGGAATTGCGGAACTTGCATCCTGTGAATATAATTGAGCTGATTGCATCGCGGAGACTCAAATGGGCGAGTAAAGTTGTTGGGCTCGATGACGAACGGATTCCGAGAAAGTTGGTATTTGCTGATCCGACTGGTAGGCGTCCGAAAGGTAGGCCGAAGCGGAGATGGGAGGATTGCGTTAAGGATGATCTCGGGAGCTTGGGCTTGAATGGTGAGCATTGGACGAGTCTGTGTAGGCGGAATTTGGTGGTATCGGCATCGAACCTTCGGGTTCGCTAAGCCTATTATTATTAATTATTATTATTATTTTTTTTGTACTAAAACGAATCATTTAAAATTTATGTTAAACTTAGTATACTGTATCAGGAATTTCTTTTTTCTTTTTTTTTTTTTTTTTTTTTTACAAAGTTACCAGATTTGCAGAAATCATCTATATAATATTTAGTGATATTTTAAATAAACGCATTAAGACAATATCTTTCGAAAAACTTGTTAGTATTTTGGTTATTATTATATATTATATTTATATTATATATTTTAAATCATCTATTTTCAGTTATTTGTATTAAATTTTAATACAATGGTATTTACATATATTAAAATTATGTTCATTCCATTATATCATTGCAGATTAAAGGATCAAGACGTATATATTAAGAACACAAACATTTAATTAATCCTAAAAGATAAAAGCTTTTACATTAGATACATATCACGAATAAGCTATTAAAATAAGGGTTCAATTATTATCATCTCTGAACACCAAAAATATATTTAAATTAAATACATATTTTCTTTCCAGCACCTTTGATTTAAATTTCAGTTAAAGTAATTGTGAGGATTATTCATCAATTGTTGGAGCAAATATTGTTTTTAGTTTCATAAAAATAAAGTTTTGCATTGTTTAATTAATATTTTTCAATGCTTTTTTAAATTAAAAGCATTAAAAGTGTTTTCTTTGAGGTTGTAATATTAATCTTCCTCTCACGCTATCAGTTTTAACAGTAATAAAAGTAATTGCAGTTATTTACAGAAGATTTCTCGTGTTTATTTTTAGTCATCTGATACTTTTATTTTGAATTATTAGGCGGTAGTAATAAAGTATTTTAAAAGGTTAATTTTTTAATGTAAAATCCTCAAACAAGGCTGAAACGACAGGGTTCAACGTTTTTGGGATATTTTACATTTACTTCCATTAAACTAGAAATGATTCATTAATATGAATTGTATACGTTGTTCAGTTTTAAGTCCTTACTAAACCATCAAATTCTTCTCCTATCCAAAATCCTTAGTAAAATTTTCAGTGCTCCTTACTTTGTCAGGAATAAACTATTATATGCCCATTGAATAAAGATATGTTGGTTATTATGCATTTGTGTGAACAGGAATGATTCACTCATTTACTATTTATTTGTAAACACGGTATAGCTGGAAATATTAGTATTAAGGCTATTGCCAACTAATAATAAAAAGGTGAAGCACTGAAAAATTCCAAACTTTTGACTTAGCTTTTTTCCACCTAAATTAGTGATTTTGCCCAGTGTGCGGCCTTCCCAAGTGCTAGCTTAAACAGCGAATTAATCTATATATCACATTTACAAAAATATGTTTTAAGTATAGGTATATGTTGTACTATCCAAAGTCAACTTCAGAAAGTTATCAGTTATGATGAGCTAATAATACTATCTTTCTACTGAGACAGTAAGATTTACGCTATCTTAAAGAAATCATAAAATACAGTTAAGCCCTAAATTAGATGGTTGCCTGCAATAAATGCAAAGATGATTCCGAAAATCAATAAGCAACTTGTGTAACACGCCTTAGCAAGGGTCTTAATCCTTTGAAATATCATTAGCCGGGGACATTATTCAAGTAGGATGTCATTACACAGAGCTAAGTAACACATCCCTGCGTTATAATAAAAGAAGGGAGGTAGGGGAGAGACCGGAACAAAGGGAAAACTGGACGTTAAAACTATAAATCAACAAGGGGGCAACAAAAAACCCTTCCCCGTCACTATTCAGCCCTTAACTATGAAGCACACTTTTCACTTTTCCTCTCATAACATTTCCCGCCGAGAAAAATAACCTTCCTTCAAGATTTATTGTCCTCATACGTACATTTTCCTGCTTTCAGCCATTTTATTGCAATACTTTATCCATCCATTCGTCGGAGAACATTTACAGTTGTTGCAAATACTAAAGTCTACTTTTAGTCTAAAAGCAAAGAATAAATACTTGTGCTGTCATAAAATTATAAATAAAATTTCTAAAAAGAAACACTAAGAACCACGTTTTCAAACATTTTAAAGCCCTAAAATTCTTTTAGCTGTATATTTCAACTACCTTTGCTAATAATTGACTTGTTTTGCAAGTACAAGAGGGATATAAAGGTCTATTTATGATAATAAACCAATGATTCCATTATGAAATTTTTTTTTATTACCAAAACTAACGACTTTTCGGATTCACCTGTCGCTTAGTGGCTAGCATAAAAGCCTATGCCCAAGATCGATGGTTCAAACCAAGCCGTAAAACCGCAGAGTCGATTGTTTGTTCATTTAACTTCACGCTGCTGTGGCTAGTTGGAAGATACTAAATTATTCCTATTTAGGTTTAATTAGGATCTTTAATGAGTATTTAATATCGCACAGGATCGGGACCACCATTTTGCGTCTCTTCATGAAAACGACAAAACCAAGAGGATTGTTTACTTCGTTAAAAAATCCTAGGGACATCTGCTACTGGGATAAATTTACTTTTTATGTGATCATCAGGTTGCACAACGCGGAATTGCGGAACTTGTATTCTGTGAATATAATTGAGCTGATTGCATCGCGGAGACTCAAATGGGCGAGTAAAGTTGTTGGGCTCGATGACGAGCGGATTCCGAGAAAGTTGGTATTTGCTGATCCGACTGGTAGGCGTCCGAAAGGTAGGCCGAAGCGGAGATGGGAGGATTGCGTTAAGGCTGATCTCGGGAGCTTGGGCTTGAATGGTGAACATTGGACGAGTCTGTGTAGGCGGAATTTGGTGGTATCGGCATCGAACCTTCGCTAAGCCTATTATTATTATATGTGATCATCGGATATGTCAAGTTCTTCCGCAATTTTCAACCTTCAATAAAAGAAGCTTAGAGTTACGTAAAGTCTACTTTTAAAGGCTAAAGTAAATAATAAATACTAAAGACTAAATACTCAGTCTGTGTAGGCGGAATTTGGTGGTATCGGCATCGAACCTTTGGGTTCGCTAAGCCTATTATTATTATTATTATTATTTTTATTGCACATTTTCTTGGTTTTACCAGAATACTTACCTACCCGGACCAAAGTCAAGGGAAAGGCAAAAAATACTACACTATATTTAAAAATTTTCTGATGATACTGGCTGTACCGAGGAGAACTGCTTTCTGTCCTTCTTCCAGAACCTTTTCGGGCAGTTTTAAGTTTTTAGTTGCTAAAATGGTGTCATCTGGAATGAGACCGTTGCATGAGATAATTATCGGATATACCTTGATTTGTTCCAGCTTATAGACTTGACGTAGTTCCTGGCACAAATCTTGATATTTCCGTATTTTCTCAGCAATAGTTTTGTCGATATTGTCATCATTCGGGACAGCAATATCAATAACATAGCCGCATTTTACATTTAGATCCATAACCACTATGTCCGGCTTGTTGTTTAATACCATGTGATCGGTAATAATGGAACGATCCCAGTATATTGTTTTTTTTTCACCTGAGAGTACCTGTTTTGGTTCGTATGGGTAATAAGGAACCTCGTCTGCTATCATTTGGTATGATAATGCCAGCGATTGGTGAATAATTTTTGCCAAGTTATTATGCCTCATAAGGTATTCTCTCCCTGCCAATGCCTGACACCCAGATGATACATGTTGGATAGACTCTATAGCTGTTTTACAAAGACGACATCGTTCACTTATATTCTCCCCACAAATGTATTTCCTATAAGCATTGGTTGAAATCACTTGATCTTGTATGGCCAAAATAAATCCTTCTGTTTCGGGAAACAAGTGACCTTTTTTAAGCCAGAAGGTAGAAGCTTCCCAATTTACTCCTGATTGGGACATAGAGTTGTGAAATCGACCATGTAGTGACTTACTTTTCCAATTTTCAATCATAGTTTCTTCGGTAGGTCCCTCTTTATGCTCTTCTGAATTGAGGTTTAGAGCTGTGTATCCAATGTCTAACGCTTTTATTGCAGACCATATTGGAGAATCATTATCTAGGAAATAGCAAATTAGTCCTTTTCGGGCGTAACCCACCTCACCCACCCTAATATAGACAGTTAGACTTAAGTTATTTCGGACAGCTTCTTGCATCGGGAAGAGAGTTTCTATATTAAAAAGTGTCGTTTTTAGTATGGTAATCCTAGTTACCAGTGATTTATTTCGATTCGTATCCTTTTAAAAGGAGAATCGAGTAAAAAATGGAGGTTCTCTTCCATTTTGAACCGTATCCTGGTTACAATAAATGTCAATTGTTAAGAATCCTTTCAACGAGAATGGCGACTTTAACTTAGAATGAAAAAAACAAAAATTAAAACAGTCCTTAAAATATGAAAATCGGGCATATCCTTTGAAATAGCAAATTAGTCCTTTTCGGGCGTATTATTATTATTATTATTATTATTATTATATAGTGATCATCGGATATGTCAAGCTCTTCCGCAATTTTCAACCTTCAATAAAAGAAGCTTAGAGTTACGTATTCATTGTAGATTATTTATGTTTTGTTAATAAATATTGCGAAATATCTTTACATTTGAATAGAAATGTAAGCAATGAAAACGAAATATTTTGTAATAACTCTGGTTAACAAAACTTTAACCAATCATATGCTCAAGAGTGGATTTAGGTAAAATATGGTAATAACAGAAAACAAACTTAGTTTCAGACGAGGCGTGGCCTGAATTATTGAAACTATATTCGATTGGCGGCAGAGATTCTGTTTACCCCGTCCATTGATTCGGCTCTTAATCATATCCGATGACACCTCAATGCTGTTACCAAATTTCAATTCAATCTCCGATCAGCGATGGAATTGATGTCAGCCTTGGATAGCGCATTGTGGCTCGGTGAGCTACACTTATTATAAATAATAATACCTCGAGTGATACTATTGGGTTTAAATTTTTTTTATTCGATATTTTAAATTCCAATAAATTAATTATTAAAATTTTAAAATTAATTTCTATGAAATATTGATTATTTTTCATTAAATAAATAATGGAAAGTTTTTTTGTTTTTTTTTTAAATGAATATTCGACCCGGGAAAACCAAAGTTATGTAGCTGAATAGAAATGACTCCTCGAAGTAAAATAATTCTAAAAATAGGGATAAAGAACACTCAAATATCCATCAATTTAGTTCTGTCAATAATGTTCTCTTACCAGTTTCTGCATTTAAATTAATGATAATAATAAGGCACAGCAAACCCGAAGGCTCTGTACCAATACTACTAAAGTTGGCTTGCACAGAGTCGTCCAACAAACCCAAAAAGAGTCGTCACTGACAATCAGAAGACCACCCCATCGAGATCAGACAACACAATTTGTTATTATTTTTATTTATTTTTTGCCTCATCCTCCAAATTTATAAATTCAATTTGCCGAATTCATGATTATAAAATCGTTCTTCACTGAGCTAAACAACACTAAACGCCCATTTGAGTCGGATAACTCAAGTTACTTATGCATCATCAGCACGCCATGAAACCTATCTCCTTATCTCCTTTATCTGGTGTAACCTTTACTTACCAATTGTCTTTTATGTGAGTTGTTTATGTAACATAGAAAGGCATCGACACTATCAGAATGTATTCAGAATAACACAGAAGAAGGATCAACAATCTACTCCTATTACTGGAAAGGCTACTTTTAAGTTAATTATCGAATAAACTTTGTTGACTCATCAAGCGACGCCAATAATCAACACATTGAACAATTTAAGGCTCGACTAAATAAAAAGAAAAAATCAGTGGGGAACTGCAAGGCAAGACCGGACCTCATACCTTTGACAATTTTCCTGGCAAGTGCACCAAAAACAGATCCCTGTCTTGGTTATTTTAATACCATTAAAATATTTTCTGGCGCAAAAAAAAAAAAAAAAAAGTTAAATTATACCAATCATAAAATCAAAAAGAAATGAAATATTAAAATTTTACAATAAATATCATTTTATTAATATTTAATTTATTTTTCTTTATTTAAATTCCGATTGTCTGGCACTCAGGACTGTTTTACGAACTCCGTAAATTCCTTCATCCTAAATACTTCCTAATCATCCAGTCCTACCTCTCTGATATTCCGCTTGTCCCGGTTGAACAGATCCGCTATTTATTACTCCTGCTTGGTAAACGACTTACATGGAATCCGCATACCAGACTGAAAAGACAAGAAACTACTCGAAGATTTCGGCTACTCCAACACTTACTAGACAGACGCTCTAATCTTTCACTTAACTACAAAAGAATCATTTACATGACCATCATAAGGCCTATCTGGACCTAAGGAGTTGAGGTTTGGGGCTCTACTAAACCATCAAACTCTTCCCGTATCCAATCTTTACAATTCAAAATTCTTAACGCTGCTTACTTTGTCAAGAATAAAATCATCCACAATGACCTTAATGTTCCATATGTTGCTGATTTGGCCCGTACCTTATCCGTGGATACCTTATCCACCTTCCATGAAAAACTCCACTCCCACTCTATTCTATTATTTTTAATCCTTGCTTCCTCATCAATTTATGATAATCCTCCGAGGCGTCTGAAAAAAAGATGGCCTCGAAACCTTCTTATTTAGACTCACTACCAAAGAGTACTGCCAATGGGCAATTTCTCTTCATGTTTATTTCATGTGTTATAACATTTCAGTATATTCACTTGATGTATATTTTTTGAACAGTTGTAAATTTCAATAAAAATATATGTAAAAAAAAATCCTATGAATATGGAAACGTAATTATTAATATTAACAAATACGTCTAAGTCAGAAAACGCATAGGAATTAAAAGTATCATCTGTCAATGCTATCAGTGTTCAAGTTATGAACAATGGCTGGTAATAGCATGTGACGTACTGACGATGCATAAGTACTCAACTAATTACACTGACAGGGTACAAGTTCCGTAATTCCACGTTGTGTAGCCTTAAGAAGTCCCCAGTGGCAACATTTCTCTCTTTCAACCAAATATTTTTTGTAGAAACTTACTTTCTAAAACCTTAAGGCGTTGCTCATCCTTCAAAGGAAGCGATTAAGTTTTACATCCGTACAGAACAGTCATGATTTTATTAGTTCAGTAAATTCCAACCTTAAGGCATCTTGACAGAAGCCGAGAGCTAAGTGATTTCGCAACTGAACAAAAACCATGCATTTACCGCCATTATCCCGACTTTATTTCTTTTGGTATTTCGTTTTTTCAAGATGTCATATAATTTATACATATATACTTAAATTTCTCTTTAAATAATAAAAACAAATTTATATATTTTTACGATAATATAATTAAAATCATAAACCAACCAATGATACATCTTACCATGTTTCTCACTCCTGAAAAGGAATCTTAATCTGAGTACAGTTTTTAATAAACCATATTAAAAGTACCTAATGATCTCACACCCAACCATCTTCCCAATCTTATTAAACATACTGTTTTTAGGAGATTATTTATATTATAAGGGTTATTACCCTTCAAAAATAATTTAATGATTATTTTTTTAATTATTCAGCTTTGGAATAGGGTCATTTTTAAGCCAAACTCTTGACACATACGCCGATATATTTACGCGACTCCATGCGAACGTTGGCCGCTAATATTTTGCTAAGTTAAATGGTTTAATGTCTACTTTACCTTAAAAAAATTATCAAAATCTTTTTCTCATCATTGTCGTCATTTTTTTTTCTTTTGTTCTAATATTTGTTCGTTAATTATCAGGCCGATTTTGGATATATCAGGCCGATTCTTGGATATTTTTTTTAAAACACTTTATTTATTCCAGTATCGCGACGTTTCAGCCTCTAGGGCCATTTTCAGTCGCGCACGAGAACACCTAAAAGGCGGCTGAAAACTGTTAAGTTTTTTTTGAAAAATGACATTTTAAAAAAATTATGACGACGCTGGTGAAAAGCGGTAAAATTAAAAGATAACTGAGATGGATATGCATGAAGCTTGAAAATGGCCCTAGAGGCTGAAACGTCGCGATACTGGAATAAATAAAGTGTTTTAAAAAAAATATCCAAGAATTTCTTTTGCAAATCGGCCTGATAATTAACGAACAATTATCAAAATCGGTGAGACATTTGGGATCCTCTCGTTGTCAGTGCTATTCGAATGATACACCAATTTATAAAATATGACTGTAGTACATACACGTACGAACATTTTTTGTAATAATGAATTAGTCATAATTATTAGCATTAAATAGTAAAGACGTAAATAACAAACATTTACTTTATGAAAATTTGCATAAGAGTTTTGTGCTATAGTCCACTGTTGGCGTGTTAAAAAAAGTATTAAAACACTTATTCATTTAGTTTTTTTTTACGTGAGTTTGCATAATCATAGTTATGAGTGAATGCTTGGAGGCCAATGGTGCATTCTATTTTTAGAAAACATGAGCTGATTAACAATAATGAAAAGAGGATAAGATATAATATTTAGTTTGGTCTGATTATACAATACTTAGCTTTAATCACAAATTAACAATGATAACTTATGGATAAATTTAGTAGAAAACTAAACTACTATGAAACCTTAGTAGAAATATTAAAACAATAGATTTATACCGACCGATATATTCAGAATATTAATGAAATGTGACAAGTAACGAAAACATAAAAGTTTAATTACTTAACAGATCAAAATCGAAGGATTTTATTTAATATAAATAAAACATGTAATACGATAAAGGTAAATATCATTTATAGCATTTTTAAACCTTGTATAGATCACGGGACTCCCTCCCACCATGCGCTGCGGTGTCCGAGTGGTTAAGGAGTTGGACTCGAAATCCAATGGGCTATGCCCGCACAGGTTCGAATCCTGTCCGCAGCGGTTCTTTTTTTTTCTTTACTACTAATATTTATATTTAAATCAATTTTAAAACATAATCTGAGGTTATTTTTCATTAATAAAACAATAATCAAAATATATAACGTAATAAAACCCTAATTATTACAATTCTAAAATTTTAAACACATCGACTTGAAATAATAATTTTATTTAAATAAAGATATTTTTCTATAAAAAAAAATCCAGATATAAAAAGATAATTAAAATAGATTTAGCCATGATACACAAACTAATTTTTGCTATTGTAATATTTTACTCGCATAACACAATGACTTTAAAAATATTGTAATTAATTACAAATATTTTTTTTGTATAAAAAAAAATAGCAGTAACATACCGATAATTAAAATAGTAGACAATAATTTTTTACTTTTGTAATATTATACTCGCATAAGAAAATAAAAACTTGAAAAAATAATTTTAATTAAATACATTTTTTGTTCTTTAAAAAAAAAATTTGTTAATATGAAAATAATTAAAATAAATATACTTAGCTACCAGAAACTAATTTTTATTATAGTAATGTTACATTCACATAGGAATAAAGTAACAGGAAAAAATCATTTTAATTAATTGAAAAGCATTTTTCCTACCAAAAAATTACAATGGGTTGTTTTATTCTATAAAAAAAAAAAAAAAATAATAAAATCGATCTTTTCGCAAATTTCATTCAATCAAATATAAAATCCTAGAAAAAGAAAAAGCTCAAGAAAATAAAAATTGAAAGATAATAGATGAAAAATCAAAACCTCGGAGATGATAAAATTACAATTAGCAAAAATAAAGATTATTAAAAATCTCCGTATTTTGGTTTATTTATTTCATAATATTTTATAGTCAATGTATGTATTCTTACAGCTTTTTTAATTATTTCAGTTTTAGTTCATTCTGTTATAATCATTCGTAACGTGTTAAAAAAAGGGTTTACTACTAAAAAATATTTTTTGAAACTGAAGACAGTTGCACAAACAAAAGTTATCGACGGCACATAATAAATTATACAGAATAAATCATTCAAACATCCAACGCTGTTGGCACAGCTGTCTCAGAATTTGCATCAGCATTTGGACAGGAGGTATGTAACCAAATATAAGCCAAAACCTTTAAAGAACAATCTGTTAGTAGCACAAATAGCCAAGAAAAAATCTTAGATTTTTAATAAATAAATATATTTATAATTTAAGCTTAATAAAATGATTGTACAAATTAAAGAATCGAAGAATATTAAAACAATATACAGGTGATATAATACTTAAGGAATACAATAGTTATTTGAATAAAACTGAATTTTAAAAGAAAAGTCATAATAATTATTATTTTATTTAATCATAATTATAATTATAAAAATTTTTCAGACTAATATTATATATTTTATTGGCAATATGAACGTGCTTGAATGATTCTAAAAATTTCAAATGATTTTTGTGTTAGATTATATATATATATATATTATTTATTATATATATTTTAATATTATATATGTTATATAAAAACTTATAATTTTTAATTTACTAATATATACTGTACATAATTTTAATATATATTTTATTTTTTTTATTATTTTAGAGTATATCATATATTTTTCTTAAATGTAGTCATAAAAAAATACTATTACTTTGGGTCACCAATAGCATAGTGGCTAGCATAACAGCTTTCTAAGCCAAAGGACGCGGGTTCAAACCTGCAGGTGGCCCTAGGATATTTGGATGGGAGTAAAAAATCCTTCGTTATGCTGTTCTCAGCACAATTTTTACTTAGTGATATAGCAATCTTTTCCAATTAAGACATTAATAATAGTGATAAATTACAAAATTCGTGCTGCGTTCATACACGTACAATACTTAAAAAGCAATAAATTTATAAAATAGTTAATACAATAAAGAATCAATAAAATATGTACAAAGCCTAAAAATTACTCCTACGAATATACAAGCTACCAGTATACGTATACAGCAACTTGAGTGGAGAATCCAGCCAGTGCTAGAACTCCAATTTTATTAGTTAATAGTAGCTCTAAAAAAAATCGTTTTATATTCATCTAGATTTTTTTTAATTTTAATCAAGATAAAAATCAATATTTAATGATTTATTTTGAAAAAAATGTAAATGATAACAAATTAAAACATTAAAGAAAATTTCAGCAGCATCCTGAATTTAGGTTTTTTTTTTAAAACGGCAATTTAACAAAAATTATTTTTTATTGTCATCAATTGGTTAAAAAAAAAAATCAAAATGGAATTATCAAATAGAATTTTTCTTTTCTAATATATTTTTGACCATCGTTCGGCTAGGAAGAAACAGATCTCAACTTTTATATATACTACAATTAAAACCATTCAAACTGTTACTAATAATTTAACCAATGTTTTTTTAATTTTTTTTTTTCAATTATGTAAACGAGGAAATTTACAAACAGGAATCTGATAGAAGAAGATTTAAGCCAAATTAATTTATATTTATTTTTATCAAAAGATTATGTAATTATAATTGAAAGCAAAGATTTTTTTTAGTGATTAATTATATAAACCTTAGTGGTTTAAGGACCTTAGATATTTGTAAAATAAATAAATAAGGGAATTGGACGAAATAAAATATGCATGGAATTTTTGATAAGCGAATGCAATATATGGCCCTGAAATATGTATTTAGAATATAAAATTGTTTTTAGACTAGCACATAAAATAAATACCTCGAATCGTTTTATAGAGAATTAAGTATACAATTTTAATAAATAAAATAGATGAAATTCCTTGAAAAAATAGACCAATAAATGTTTGAAACTAACATTTAAAAAAAAAAAAAAAATCTAATATACTCAGCGAGAGGAGCCAAAATGATCGATAACTTCAGCAATATTTTAAAAAGTTTTATAAATTCTTCGGAAGAAACGTATCCAGGTTAGGACCCCATCAGCAAATTACTTTCTCTAGTAAAACAGGTGAGAACTGATAAACCCTAAAGGAAAAAAAAAAAAAAGAAAGAAAAGACACAACGGATCGATGGGGTTGTTGAGAACATTTAGGAGATTGCCATGAACACGAAGTAAACTGGAGGGGACAATAACAAAAAAAAACTTATTTAAATTTGGAAAAAATATGTGCGTAAATATATGATATAATATTTAATATATACAATCATACATGAGTGTGTGTGTAACAATGGCTGAGTAAATAAGCATTTATGACGTGGAGATAAAATAATAAAGAGGTTGTTTTAAAAATATATGCATATAGTTGGATTTTGTATATAGAATAATTTTGAAATTAAAATACATACGAGTATTAATTATATTAGTTAGTTAAACATAATTTTACACTTTCAGAAATATTCAGTTTCTAATATGCATAAATTACATTTTTGTAAGCTCTCGTTTCATAAGCTCAGTTTGATATAAAATAAATAAATAATTTAAATTTTAAATATTTTGCTTTGGCTTGAGATTTAGAGAAATCAATCAAATTTAAAAAGTATAAGGAATTAAATAAACACATCAAAAATTAATTTAATTGTTATATATTGAACAAAATATGATTTTTCTTTTTTAAGTATCATTATCTTCATATAATCCTTTACCTCAATAAATTACTTTATTTAAAGGCTTTAATGAGCATTCTTTAAGGGAATTAAGTATTTCAAAATTAAGACTTAATATAAATACTATGACTTAATTTCTCCTTTAATGCTTTAACGCAAAATGAGATAACTTAACATATTATATAACCATAAAAATTAAAAATGTTTCATTCATTTTTTGAGTATAAGATATCCTTAATTAGTGAGATTGAAAAAAATAAAGGCGAAGGCCTGCATTTGCAGCAACCACATGCAGTGGTCATAGGAATATACAACTTAAAATGCCTCAAAAGACAGTTTTTGTACTTGTTTCTTGTACAATAAAGTAGATTAGAAAAACAAAATATATATTTTAATTAAAGTTATAGACTTTTAGCTACTAAACCGTGATTTTTTTCAATCTTGTTGCTGTTGAGCACAATCTCGGCCTAACCAGCTCATTGTACGGCCGTTGGGCTCGAAACGGTACCGATATTTATATGTACTGTGCCTCCCAAGACCCGTCATGAGTTTTAGAGGTACATTTTATTGTTGTTGTTTTTTAGTAAATAATTTTGCTTAATTATCTTCAATAGTTACCTATAGCATCCTATATTTCAAACCACATTTTTTTCAACAGAGTAAACACAACAAGCTTTATATCACTAATCAAAAATAGTAAAGTGGGTCGACGGAGGTTTAGGGAGACATCAAAGAAAACCTTAACCTCAAAGTGACCTCACTATAGAGAGATGAGACCTCACTAATCCTCGTTGTGGTAATCCTTGCCGCGGTGCTTTGCATGGAATTACAATTAAGGTTGATTGTCTGGGCTTTGGCCTGATTTGTTGACGACGGGGCTTAAAGGGCTAATTCAATATCGATATGAACCGCAGGGACTTAGGTTCTAGGCGTGTACTTGCGGTTTAAGCTCCGTCTTAGTCGAGGGCTTGGCCTGCGCCCGACAACGGTCTACCAGCTTATCCATAGCCATAGTAAATAGTTAATTAACAAACTTAATCAATAATTCCGCAAATACTGCCCAAAGGTCGCAATCAATATTGTAAGACAAGATGAGAACTGAACGACCGTTGTTTTATTCTAATCTAAATGCAATAATGAAAAACCTGGGGCACGCAACGCACGACTTTCACTTACCTGAGTTGTTAAAATCAATTTAAGAAATTTTAAATAAATTTAGAGATGAAAAAAGGTAATTCCAAGGCGTTTCAATCAATAATATATTATATTATTATCTAAAACAACCACTGAGGTTTATCCGCTTTTCGTCACTCTCCATGAATATTAACAACTTTGGGCGTAAAAAATTAGTAGAAGCATAATTTAAATATATTTACAACCTCCAATTAATTAATATTTTATGTTTATTCATAATAATGTTGAAAATTACAACATGTCAACATTCTATTGGCTCACTGTTAGAATTTGTTTTTAAATTTTTAGGCTGTTGTACCTTGCGTATTTAATTATTATTTTAAGTTAAATCAAATGGCTTGTTTTTCCATTCACTTACTTACATATGAAATATATAATAAGGGAAAGTATTGCGATTGTGAAAATTTTCGAATTCCAGTTTTCAACGGAACAATGACGAAGTTCTGCAAAAAGGGCTGTGTGTCCGTTTGGTAACTCCAGCGCTCTTGAAAACGAAAAGTCGAATGAAACTGAAATTTGATATTTAAGACAACTATACGTCCGAGATGTTATAGCAACTTTTTACCAAAATCAGCTAAAAGCTAACTAGAAGGGCTTTATACTGTGCATTATGCACCTATTTACGATTTTCTCGAATAAGGCTCTAACGATTTTGATTAAACTCGCTATATCGATGTAAAATTAGACGGGCTTTAATGCTGGTTTCATTCCGATAGAAATAGTCTGACGGGGCTTAAATGCCGATATTTCAAAACGTTTTCTTCCTATAATTTTGTATGTTTTATCAAATTGACCATATAATCTGATCTAGTATTGCTAAAAAAATGTAATTACATAATTTTAACGAATTCGATATCCAACTAAAAGATAAAACCGCAAAAAATATGTTTTATGCAATTTTTAGATTTTTTATAATAAGAACAGTAATATAGACGTACGATATACCAGTTGAAAGCTAAAGAGTTGGGGAAAATAATTATTTTGTACACATTTAATAAAGTTACTAGAGAGTGATGAAAAGCTGATAAAACTAACTGATTGTCGTAGATAGTAATCTAAGAGATTATTTAATAAATCACATGTTTCTATTGAAATTCGATGTAATTATTTCTTTAAAAATTTATTATTATCTCTAACTGTATTTAAAAATCCTTAAGAACAATTTAAATTAATTTTAACAACTTAGGTAAGTGAAAGTCCTGTGTTGCGCGCACCAGATTTTAATTTCATTTTAAGATCGTATTGGCTTTTATTATCTACAACATACTTTAGTTATATATTTATAATAATTATAATGTATATGTAATGTAGGCCAAGGTTTTTTTGTGTATGTTTTATATTTTATGGTCCTATAGGGCTTCAAGAATCTTTCTTTTTCTATTATTTTGTGAGCTATCAAGAATTTTTACGTTTTAAAAATGAAATTTATGCTGCATTTTGATACTATGGGATGACAGGGCTGTTCTATTAATATATTTTACATTTTTACAATCGGATATATGTTGTAAAAATCATCCCTCATTTTATCCGATCGTTCTAAAAAGCTGCCCAGCTAATTATTTTTTTTACATCGTCAGGGAATAAATAATAATTTACTATACTGATATCCATAATTATTCCGTATTTCATCATGATCCGACAACAGACCTATCAGTCAGGTAACGGAAGGATTACGCGAGCGATTCCAATTGAATCAGCATTCAAGGATCAGCGTTGAGCCTCCTTTAAATGTAATTACCTAATCTGAAATGCATTGATCCTGCCGTTCCATTCGTGAGTTGCATCCCCAACCGAATTAATTTTTGGGGAGTGGGTGAATTAAAGGGGTTTTTTAGCTTAAAATTCGGCGCGGGTAGGGGATTAGACCACCCTAATGGCCGTTCAAATTAAGAATAGTGAGCACTGTCGGGATATTAGCGAAAGGGGTGGACTCCAGATTATAAACATCGTCGCGGGGGTCCGTAATAGTGTTAAATATAATAGCAATCAAGGGGTTATGGCGCCATATTTCTCCGTTAGTGGAAATAAGGGGTGACTATACTCATCAAAGACAACTGCAATATTACATAAGCGAAATAAAAAGTTATTTTTCAACAGGAGTCTCAAGACCATGGTCTGATTGCCAACAGTGGCTGGTGAGAATTGCTTCCTCAAAATATGCTTCAAAACCAAATACTTCAATGCCTCATAATTTTTTTATTTAAAGAAATTTACAACTGTATTGAATCAATAAAACAAATAAATAGGATTGATATACGGTTAAAACACATGATAGTCCTGTGAAGAAATTACCCATTGGTAGCATTCTAATCTCTAATTTATGGAAGGAGGTCTCTTGGCCATCTTCTTTTAAGGCGCCTCGGTAATTAATCGGGAACAGATATGGAGAAGAAGTCACAGATAGAGGGTTTGAGTGGGCAGGGAGTTTGCAATGAAAAGAGGTATATCTTAACTATGCCAAGTCTTTAACAAATGGAATATTTAGGTCTCTATGGATGACTTTATTGGTAACAAAGTAAGGGGCATTGAGGATTTTTCAAAGAATTTGGATTGCAAGGATAAGGATGCGATAGGAATTTGCTGACTTAGTGGACCCCCATAGCTCAATTCTGTAGGCCCAATAGTTATGATAATGGTTATATAAATGAGTTTTAGCTTTATATAGGAAGTTTTGAGCGTTTGTCAAGTAAGTGTATTAGTAATCTGTATCTACGATCAGTTTCCTGTAGTTTCAGTCTAGTATGTGGGTTATATGATAGGCGTTTATCGAGAATGAGCCCTAAATACCGAATCTGTTCAACAAAGTAAGTAAGTTATTGTTCGGATTTATTGAATTCTCCAGTTATGACACCATTCTTCAATGGATGATAGATGGTTCTGCAGGATTTGGGATGCAGTAACAGGATCGTTATTCACAGATAACACACATGTTTTATAGGCATAGGTAGTAAGGATGGTACTTGGATGGTTGGGAGTATCAGCCCCCCAAACTGTGAAAGCTCATTTGCTTCGTTAAACTAGGGAAATTGCATCTTTGCATATTATATCGATATTAAGTGTTTAGAGCTAATTGAGTTTTAAGGCCCAAAAAATGTAAAAGAGAAAATTATTCACACCGAAGTTGTGGTCATAGAAATTACGTACAATTCATGAGATGATGAAAACTCTGATAAATCGAATACTCCAATTTGTTTGGTGTAAAGGTGTCGAAGTTATTAATTTATTTAAGTGTGGGGAGAGGATTTCGGAAAACATACAACATTTATTTTAAAAAATATTTATTGCGTTCACGGCTGTGTTAAGAAATTCATCTAGTGAGACAAGATTAACTAACTCATCATACAGATATAAGAAAATTACACATTTCTAGCTCTCCAAAAAATATGCTAAACCAGATGGTAGCGAGGCCATCTTCGTTTCAGATGCCATGGCGGATTATTAGGGTCTGCAGAGGATGCAGTACAGAGATTGAACTTATTGGGTTGGAGTGGGAATGGAGAGGGTCATGGAAGGAATGATTCCAGTTTCGGTTCTAATCAGCAAAATGTGGAACATAAGGTCTTTTTGGATGATTCCAAAAATTATGGAATAAATTAATAAATCCTACAGGAATTTAAGTATTACATTATCCACTATTCTACGATAAAAATAATATCTGCTGACATGTTATTACTTAAAGACAAATTTAAAATTAATTCAAACTATGATTAGATTTATTGTGAGTATAAAAATGATTTTTATTTTATTTTAATTTCCTTAAACATTATAATTTATTTTTTTAATCTAAAAAGTATGAATCCTCGCGCGGATCTCATTACCGCGTATGGGGAGCGTCCCACGGGTGGCGGATGTGGGAATGGTCGGTGGAATTTCCTCGGAAGCTCCTCCCGGCTAAGTCCGATGGACTCGCTGACCAACAATGAGAGCGGCCCCCCAGGCTTGCTGGAGGGTGTGACGTAGGTTCGAACACCCTACTCACATATTTTAGTTCACGAAATATCACCAAAAGTCATGGATTCCTCTGAGGTAAAACGCACATTATCCGGAAGTAAACTAGTCCCCCGTTCGGGTCTCCGGGTGGGGACTGCTTCAGGGGAATCATGGCGCAAGATGAAAATTAGAGATCTAACAATAGGGACGTGGAACGTTAGAAGTTTAAATACGGCAGGTGGGTTAAAGTCGGTCGCGAATGAAGTTAAGGGGTACCATTTAGATATCGTTGCATTACAAGAGGTTCGCTGGCCAGGGGAGGGTTCGTTAACAGAAGGAAAGTATACTATTTGGTACGGGGGGAGCGTTAATTATTGTCTAGGTACCGGGTTTCTGATTAGGAATAGATTTCTTTCCGCATTACGGGACGTACAGTTCTTTAGTGAAAGAATATCGGTTGCTATATTTCAAGGGCGTTGGTTTAAAATCGCGTTTATAAACATTCATTCTCCCACCGAAGACAGTGATGATGAAGTAAAATGCGAATTTTATGATAAACTAGAGTCGGTTTACGATAAGTTACCGCGAAATTACATTAAGATAATACTAGGCGACGCGAACGCAAAGGTTGGAAGGGAAGAAGTATATCGTCCTACAATCGGTAAAGAAAGTTTGCACGAATATAGTAATGATAATGGGACCCGACTAATAAACTTTGCCATTTCGAAAAACCTAGTAATCAAAAGCACTACATTTAAACGTAAGGATATTCATAAGTATACGTGGACATCACCGGATGGACAAACGCGGAATCAAATCGATCATGTTTTAATACAAAACAGATGGCAAAGTAGCATAATTAACGTGAGATCGTATCGAGGTGCAGAATGCGGTTCTGATCATGAATTAGTAATCGCGAAACTTCGACAAAAACTAAATACAAAAAAGAGAACACCGAACTATATTCGTCCCGAGAATTTTGATTTAGTTAAATTGAACAACCTCGAAATTAGAAAACAATTCGCGATAGAAGTAAAAAATCGGTTCGAAGCTTTGGAATCTTCAGACGAGGAACACAAAGATGTAAACAAACTATGGGAAGGGATCAGGGATAATATTAATGAGGTCGGTAATTTATGTCTTGGAAAAATCGAAAATAAAAAGAACAAACCTTGGTTCGACAGGGATTGTCAAAATATGTGCGAAAAAAGAAAAACCGCTAAACTGAATTCCTTAAATAATCCAAGCGATAATAATGTGGCTTACTTTCGGTTAGTAAAAAACGAAACTTCAAAACTCTTAAAAAATAAGAAAAGAGAGTATCTTAAAGGCAAAATAATAGAAATAGAAAAACACAGAAACGAAAATAACGTAAGAGAGATGTACAAAGGTATAAACAAATCGCGTAAAAGATTTGAACCTCTATTGAATGCGGTTAAAGATGCAAATAACAATATAATTGCGGATCCTTCTGAGACATTAAATAAATTTAAACAACACTTTGACGGCATCTTAAATACGGAAAATAATAATCAATCTCCTCTCTCTGAATATCAGAGCGCTGAACCATGGATAGACGCACCGAGTAAAGAGGAAGTCGAAATGGCGATAGGAAAATTAAAACGTTATAAGGCCGCAGGAAATGATAATATCACGAGTGAATTAATCAAGGCGTGTGGAGAAGCGGGCGTTTCCAAAATACATTTTTTAGTTAAAAAGATCTGGGAAACTGAAAAAATGCCCGAAGAATGGAAAGAATCAATACTTATTCCGATTCACAAAAAAGGACCGAGGTCGGATTGTAACAACTATCGTGGGATCTCTCTTTCCCAGTATGGTATAAAATATTCTCGTCAATTCTAACTAGTCGAATAACGGAATACGCTGAGGAAATTATCGGAGATTACCAATGTGGTTTTAGGCGGAATCGCTCGACTATTGACCAAATATTTTCCTTACGTCAAATATTAGAGAAAAAATTGGAATACAACGGTGTAGTCCATCAACTTTATATCGATTTTAAAAAGGCTTATGATTCAATAGACCGTCAGAAGCTATATAACATCATGATTGAACAGGGAATACCTAGAAAGTTAGTAAACCTAGTAGAGATGTGTTTGTCGGAAACATTCCATAAAGTTAGAATCGGTCATAATTACTCCGAGAGATTTGAGGTACGTTCGGGTTTGAAACAGGGTGACTCCCTTTCACCTGTGTTATTTAATATAGCTTTAGAATATGTCATAGAAAAGGTGATGTGTACCGAGAAAGGCTTAAATATGGGTGACAAGATTCCGGTTTTGGGGTATGCCGATGATCTGGTACGGCTAGGTGAAGACACGGAAACCATACAACTAAATACAAGTGTGTTAATAAAAACCGGTAAAGAAATAGGACTCGAATTAAATACCGATAAGACGAAGTATATGATCAGTAGCAGAAACGGTGTCGATCTTGGTGATATTGATGTATCAGGTCATACTTTGGAACACGTAGAGAAATTCAAGTATTTAGGTTCAATTATAACTAGAAAAAATGAAATACAGGAAGAAATAAAGTCCCGGTTAAAGGTGGGAAATGCGTGTTATTATTCAGTTGCTAAGTTACTTAGTTCGCGGCTTCTATCTTACTTTAAAGGATGAACAGCGGCTTAAGGTTTTCGAAAATAAGGTATTGCGTAAAATATTTGGTCCAAAGAGAGATGAGGCCACTGGGGAGTTTAGAAGGTTGCATAACGCGGAATTGCGGAGTTTGTACCCTGTGAATATAATTGAGTTGATAGCATCGCGGAGACTCAAATGGGCGCGTAAAGTTGTTGGGCTTAGTGAGGAACGGATTCCGAGAAAGTTGGTATTCGCTGAACCGACTGGTAGGCGTCCGAAAGGTAGGCCGAAGCGTCGATGGGAGGATTGCATTAAGGCTGATCTCGGGGGCTTGGGCTTGACCGGTGAACATTGGACGAGTCTATGCAGGCGAAGTTTGGTGGTATCGGCATCGAACCTTCGGGTTCGGTAAGCCTATTATTATTATTATTATTATTATTATTATTATTATTATTATTATTATTAAAAAAGTATGAATGGGATCTAAAAATCTTATCTAGTTTTCACTTAAATACTTAGACTAGCTAAAGGTTTTGATAATAGGTTATGACTATACCCACGTGACCCTCTCCTTTAAGACCCAGTTAGGACAGACTCTGGCCTAATGCGTAGGAACTACGGTCCGGCTGCTTCCTTTGATTCCGATATCGCCTTGGACTTCTCAAAGGATAAGGAAATTAAGATGTATTCCGTCCTTGAGAAATGGTTAATAATACCTTTTGAAAAAACTACATCATCTTAGGGTTTAGTTTAGGAAAATGTTATTAACTATTCGGTTTCCTTTTACAACAATTCTGTTCTATCATCTATTGCGCAACTGCTCCAATTAGTGAGTCAGTGCCATAAGAATGTGATACTTAATTTATCTTAATGATCTGTTTTGAAGAGTTATAAACATCTGAGCACGTAGCTTCACACACATGGTTCTGGAATTCTTTTCGTACTAAAATGACAATAATAAGATCATTATAAAAATAAATATAATGAACTTATAACCATCCCTATTTAGGTAATCTAAAGTTCTAAACGTTGACAATAAAAACAAGTTAATTCGATTTAGCTTAGAACTCCATGGTTAGGAGCATTTTTTCTATATTTTGTTGATCACTGTGTATGAATAAAGGTTATCTTTAATGTTTGTCTCTGTCTTCTATTAGTTTTTCACAGAAGAGAATAATATTAGACAAGGTATTTATAATACATTTTCCGGCAAGTTTTATTGATGCTCAAATAAAAAAATAATGTATGTTTTATATATAACATTTCCTAATATTACCCCGTCTACGGTTCAACATTAAGATAACCTGTTCGTTTTTTTAATACTTACAGTCAATATTTATTTAAAAGTATTGATTAAAACTAATCAAAATATATCAAAGTATGATTTATTTTATGCATTTTCCGATTCCAAATTTAACCATTCATTATGCACAATACTGGTATGAATGGGTAGTTTTAGCTTAAACCCCATTATTTTTAAATTTAGGAGATTAATAATTAAGAAACAATTGTAATAAAAATAATCATAAAAAATAATTTAATTTTTTTTTAATTTTCTGTGGACACAGGTGACGTTTTTTTTATTTTTTATTTTTATTATTATTATTTTTTTTTTTTAACAAAATCAAATAAATCTATATTCTATACATTGCCCTTAAAATATAAAGTAATTAATTTTAAAATTGCCACATTATTTCGAAACATTAACACTAAGCACATGGGTAGAAAAATAATGATAAAATAATATCTTTGTAATTATTTACTTACTAGCTTATTTTAGTATACATATTTAAAAACATAAACGGTTAACAAAAATTAAGCATTAGCATTTATTTTTAGAAAAATAATTAAAACAATAAGTAAAATAATATATTTAGACATTAATAAACTAAAAAAAAAACAGTCCGCTGCGGACAGGATTCGAACCTGTGCGGGTAGAACCCATTGGATTTCAAGTCCAACTCCTTAACCACTCGGACACCGCAGCTGTAAGATAATCGCGTTAGTTTTTAAGATAGTTTCTGCATATGCAGAGTTTTTATGCAGTGTATGATTGATTATTTTAAGAGTAAATAAGACAAGATAAAAAATGAGAATAAATTATCGTTACGTTGAAAAATAAAAACTTAAAAGTATCATTGTTTCTTTAATAACTAATAAGTTCTTTATATGTATTATTTTTAACTTATTTAATGCTATGATCGTTGGATCATTTCGGAAAAAATAATTTAAGCAATAAGTAAAATAATATATTTAGACATTAATACAATTTAAAAAAAAATTCGCTGCGGACAGGATTCGAACCTGTGCGGGTAGAACCCATTGGATTTCAAGTCCAACTCCTTAACCACTCGGACACCGCAGCTGTGGAGCATCGCGTTAGTTTTTATGATAGTTTTTGCATATACAGAGCTTTTATGCAGTGAATAATTATTTATTTTAAGAGTAAATAAGACAAGAAAAAAACTGAGAATAAATTATCATTACGTTAAAAAACAACAACATAAAAGTATCATTGTTCCCTTAATAACTATTAAGTTCTTTGTATGTATTATTAAATTATTCAATGTTATGATCGTTGGATATGCAAAAATAACTGGATTTGAATAGATATGAGACGCTTTTTATGTTTACCGCATTTTATCTATAATTTATAGATTAATCAAAATAAAAAACTTTTTTTTTAGCAGATACTGCATTCACACAACCTAAAATTTTGCCGGTTATGTTAAAATGAATTATTTTTCACTATTATATAAACCTACATGTTGCAAATGAGATATCTCAAATCAAGATTAGGATAAAAGAGAACATGATAGCACACATAAAAGATAAAACGGGGCGATGATATTTCTTTAAATAACTTTATTTGTTTAAATTATTACTTTTTTGTTTAGCAGGGAATTCAGTGTACGAATTCTAAAACCCTAAACACTTTTTTATCTATTTTTAAAAATAACTTAGACATGGACGTATTTGTAGGCAAAATTTAATTAATTTTTTTTTGTTCGTCGCTGTGTTCTGGTCCTGTAAACTGTAACTGTATACATATTTCGAAAATAAGTGATTTATAGGCTTGTATAAGGATAAAAATACATTCTTTTCTTTTGTATAATTATTCGCGGTGGCTTATTAAAAAAAAATCAATACAAAATTTTCTTTATCTTCAAAACAGAGTTATTGGATCATAACATTTTTACACGGCTGCCGTTTTTGAATAATCTACTGATTTAAATGTCGAGTTGTAAGGATTATCGTTGGATGCCTAAGTACTCATGGTCATTCTGTACTTGATACATTTGTATCAAACAGCAGACTCAGCAGTAGTATCAAGCCGTATATCAATCCAAGCTCAATGTCAGTCTGTATCAGTTGGCTCTGTACATGATACATTCTTTCAGAATCAACTACGTGTATCAGTTACTTTTTAATATCAGATACAAAGTATTGAGCCCTCCCTAGTAATGAAATGAAAAATAATTTTATTATGGGACTAGCTGTGCCACGCAGCTTTGCTCGTGAATATTGCATTTCGTATTAATTCATGTGCGTTTATGGTGAGATTGGCTATAATAAATATCAACTATCAGCTACTCTTTGTTATCATTTAAAGCCCGATCTTGACTTCTTCCTGTCAAATTTACAATAGCAAACAGTAGAAGTGGTTCTACCCATAATCACTTAATATGTAAAAATAATCGTCACAAACCATTTTTAAAAAATAAATAACAATTGAATATATTTTCATAGGAACCTACACTCGAAACAGATATGAAACGCAATATGCTTAAAAGGGTCGGTCACCTGTATGTAGTGACCAGCCAGGTGCCCTTAAGATTTTTTAATGAGAGTAAAAAACAACCTTAGTTATGCCCTCCTTCGAAGGGGACGTAAAATGTTGGTCCCAAGCCTTTGCGATTCCATGAACTCGTTAAAGATCCTCAACCCTAACTAAACTTGGAGAGGAAAAAATTAGTCATCATACGATTAACCATAGTAGTATAAAAGTGACGTTAAACGAACAGATAACAACAGCAATATGCTTAAATATATTTGTTATAAAATCTTTGTACCTTTTCTGATACATATCAGATTAAGACAATTTTACATTTAGGTTGTTCAACCACTTTTTGGGCGAAGATTTTCAAATCCTGCCTTATTGCACATCTAGGCGGTAAGACGAACCTCCAGGAAAGATTTTAGCCTCACAACCATAGTAATATTTTAGATACCAGAAAATTGAGTGGTACTTTCTTTTATAAATATAGACATACAGCTAATAAAATTCCTAAATATGCTTAAAATAATAGTTCTGATTATTATACTCGAATAAATCAAAAGAAATAGTAATTTTTTAATTTATTTAAATTTATAAATGTATATGCTTCAAGGTAATAACGATTAAAGTTGAAAATGACTCTTGAAATAAAACATGACAACAATATAGATAATAATATAGATTGATATAAATATTTCCGCGTTGTGTAACCTTCTATACTCCCCAGTAGCTTCATCTCTCTTCGGAACAAATATTTTAGTACCTTATTTTCTAAAACCTTTAACCGTTGTCCGTCCTTCAAAGTAAGCGGCCACGTTTCACCGTCGGAAGAATAACAGTTTTATAAATTCTAACCGTTAAGTTTTTAGACAGAAGCTAAGTAATTTCGCAACTGAATTATAACACGCATTTCCCGCGTTTAACCAGGACTTTATTTCCTCCTGGGGTTTCTTTTTCGTTATCATTGAACCTAAATACTTAAATTTCTCTACGTGTCCAAAAGTATATCCTGATATATCAATATCACTATGATCGCCACCGTCTCTGCTACAAATCATATATTTTGTCTTTTCGGTATTTATTTTGAGTCCTATTTCTTTACCGGTTTTTATTAACGGACTTGTATTTAGTTGTTTAGTTTCCGTATCTTCCTTTAGCAGTACCAAATCATCGGCGTAACCCAGAACCGGAATTTTATCACCCAAATTTAAACCTTCTTAGTACATGTCACTTTTTCTTTAATATATTCTAAAGTGACTTCGTCTGCATCAATTTCTGTCATTATGATTGCTATTAAGAAGTTTTTAAAAGAATATATTTTAAAGTACTTCCGCATAAATGACATTTTTAGTTTTATTTTCTTGTGGCAGAAGAACATACTGATTTTTTCCGCAACCCGATCTCGACGTAAATCTATTCTCACGTGTTTAAATGTAAAAATATAAATTAACGGAAAATTGAATTATTTAAAAATAAAAGGTAAATCATTTGGAATCATTGGGAAGCGAGGTTTTTTTTTCTCCCAAATTTTCCTCGTTTTTTTTCCACATTTTCCACTGGTTCTTCATTCCTATTGGTCGCAGCGTGATGTTATATAGCCTATAACCTTCCTCGATAAATGGACTATCCAACACAAAAAGAATTTTTCAATTAGAACCAGCAGTTTCTGAGATTAGCGCGTTCAAATAAACAAAGAAACAAACAAACAAACTCTTCAGCTTTATAATATTAGTATAGATGAGTAGCCCTCTAAGAATAACAAGAAAATTACAATGTAAATAATAATTGTCTGGTCGTTTAAGACTTCAGTTTAACAATAAAAGACAGGTTTTGCGACAGTGAATAGTTATCATCTATAGTTTTAAAATATTACATATGTTGCGAAAATTGATACTTTAGAAGATGGGGAAATAGTTGGTGTTTGAAAGTGGATAATGATAAGGATTTACGAATGGATACAGGCAAGGAATTCCAAAATAGAGTAGCACGAATAATAAGGATTTTTTGAAGGAAGCTGATCGGTGAGAAGGTATATACAAGTTTATAGGTTGGGATCTAGTGTTTACTGAATGGACAGAGGAACAAGTAGTAAGTATATCAAGAATATAAGGAGGTTTTTTATATTGAGAAATCGGAAGAGACAGACACCAAGGAGGTACTGCCGACGGAAAGAGGGATAGAGCCAATTCAACTCGGTATACCTTCTAGAAACATGGGAGCTTCTGGGGATTCCACATGTGAATCTAATGAAACAATTCATAAGTCTTTTGAGTCTCATATCGAATTTCTCAGACGGCCCGCCATATACGAGGCAACCGTAGTCAAACTGGGGGAAAATGAGCGAAGAGACGAGTAGCATACGGGTTTTAGGTGGGATAGAGTCACGAATTCTTAGAAATTGTTTTAGGATAGCGATGGATTTTCGGGTGATTTAAGAAATACGATTACTCTCATTATCTAGTAGTATGTATAGAATAAATAGTATGTATTATTAAATAAAGCAAATGAATGAAAAAACAATTAAAAACGAATTCCTCCTTCGAATAAAATTATATAATAATAGTTCAAATAAATAAAATTTGGTTATAGAGTAGAGAAATATCACTACTTCTTGAAAAGTTAAATTTAATCAAACTCCACAAGACCTTTTAAGAGCTCAACTTTCACCAGCGTAATTTAAAATTTAATTTAGTCTGTTTTCCCTGCCGCACTGTTTTCTCAACTAAAAGCTCCTATGCGTAGGTAATCTTCTTTTCCGGATCAATAATCCAGTCCTTCACTCTTTTCAGGAGGGATAAAAGCCTTTTGGCAGTTTCGGATTCCTCGATTCGAAAAATACATATTTATTTATTCACATCATATTTAAGGTGAAGTAAAGACTGCTTTCGTTTGCTTATTTTATCTTAAGGTAGTTGCTATTTTATTGTATACAATGCAAATTAAATCTACTCATAAAGAAATTACAATTTTAATAAAAATACTACTTATTAATAAAATAGTACTATATAACTTTACTTCTTGGCCATATGGGTTTGCCCATGAATATTTCGTTTTGTGTTGATTCAAATATTTTTGCCTTATAGTTAATAATAATACATTCAACTTTCATTTCGATCAATCAGTTACTTTCAGTACCCAACTTTTAAAAGTAACTCTATTATTTCTTAAAGTAAACTGCTTTGCACGGGTGCAATTTGAATGAGCTGTCATTTATGTTTGAAAAATCTCTTTTTGGCCGATTTACAGTTTATTGTAACGAAAAGTGCAATTAGCAAAAAATATGTTAATTTTATAACGTATATTCATTATTATATTATATTATCAGCAGAAATGAAAAACATAAATAAAAATTGGTTAAGATTATTGGTCTGTCACTGTCAAAGTGAAGGTAACACACAGATAACAGAAAATTAAGTTTTCCCATATAATGAGAAAATGATTGAAACGTATGTATTCAAAAACAACAGAAATAACATCGGTTCTTCTTTTATTCGGTTTATTACTATTTTATATTTCGAATAAACTATTTTAATAACATTTAAATCTTAAATTAAGTTTCTATAGGAATCCCATTTAGTGTATAGTGAAACATCTGTTTACATGAAATAGTATTAAATTTAAAATAATTAATAACAACGTTAGTTTTTGGATTTATAAACTGACTTACTAACTAACCATGTATGTTAACAACTTAGTTACAATTCTGTACCTAATATTGTTTCTAAAATCTTATGTACGAAATGGAAGAATATAACATGCACGATACTGCACATTTAACAATAACCTTCCTCTTTACCAATAAAATATGTTCATAAATTTATGGCTTAGGACTAATTTATGTCAACTTGTACGATTTATTTTATTGGGTACATATTTTTCTAAATTTTGCACTTTCCCCAACGGTATACTATACGTCTATGTTACTACTTATATTTCAGGAATAATTTTTTCATGACTTGGTTACAGAAAACTTATTTTTCCTGTTTAAAGAAAAGGTAATACTGCAATTTATTTTACTTGACAACCATCAGGAAAGAATCCTCTAAATGATGGTGAAAAGCGTATCGAATCCGTCTTGTGGTTTAGAAGGAGTTAGCGGAACCAAAATCGCGTTATCATTTTATATATATTAGAGATCTAGACCAGATCTTAATCTTATTCCGTCAAATTTAAAATATCACACCAGTAGAAGTAGACACATCCTTAATTACTTAATGCATTTCAGTCTCAAATTAAGCATTAACGTTTTTATTATTATCCTAACATGTAGTAAGGGAAAGTATTGCAATCGTGAAAATTTTCGAATTCGAGCGTTTTTTTTTTCTCATCACTGTTTTGAGTTTTCTTTTGGTTTTATATTTGTAAGATATATATTTGGCCGTTTCGAGAAGAATTTTATTGATTGATTTCACTTTCACACATTACAACGTTTTGGTCTCTTGGGACATTTTCTAGTATCCATCTTACACATTTGTCTATATATACTCCTTTTATATATATATTACTATATCCTTTTATATATTACTATATACCACAATCGTGCATAGAATAACTACAGGACGGCCGATGATATGTTGGCAAGCTAAATTGGACGACACTGCTGATGAAGTGGTGTAAGAGTATATATATATCTAATATATATATATCATTATGTTATCAGTATTCATCATGCATATATTTTATATATATATATATATATATATATTATATAATATATGCATGATGATACTGATAACATAATGAATGTAACAATTTTGGGTTTAAGCCAACTTTTTTGTATGGGGATTTTCTACTAAAACAAATAATCAAATAATACATGAGTCAGAGAAGTCAATGCTTTTTATCAGTAAACCCTTTAATCATCAAACGTGTTTCAGAAACTTGTGTATTCTTCAGGTGAAACTCGATGATAAATGAAGTTTTAAGAAAAACTTAAAGAATATGTCCAAAATCAATTTCTTAAAAAATATTTATAAAGTCCCTTTATGAAATAAGAGTCTCACATTTTATAGATGCCATAGATTTGGCGCCCGAAACAACTTTTTGCAATTACTCAGAGACCTTTCACAATGTTTCAGTGATTTTTAAAAAGAAACAAACCAAAGTGGATGTTCTAAAGGATAAAATGATATGAAAGTAAATGTATGTGTGGAACATAAAATGAAGTCATTATATTTTTTTTTTCTTTGAGTTTTAATTTATTTTTTCCTAGAAGGGCATAATTAAGGTGTTTGACGTAGGGAAGAGGAAGGAACTGCCTTTGATCCAGAGGGGCTTCCCCTCGAGCTTACTTCCACACTGCTGAGCCTAGTCGGGATGAGGAGAAGGGATTGCAATCCGTATCCCTACTGATGAAAGCTTAATTGAAGGGGTGGTAGCAACCTTTCATGGATAGCTAATGGAAAACCTACGGCTACCCTCGAATCTGTTTAGGAATATCTGATAAATAAATTCGATCCGAAAAAAATAATGATCAGAAGTAGCAACATTACCGACACGTTTTCTCCTTTCAAGCCTCCAACTTATTCTCTCATCTACCAGCACCTGTGACGGCTACTGTAGATATTATTTAAGTTAAATAAACCATAATTATTTCTGTTAAACAACGAAGAACGGATGGTTTTTTTCATCCCAAAGCGGACAGCAAGGAAAACGCGAAAATCATTTTCGATTCATCTTCACACCTTCCGCCTTCCTTCCTTCTACTCCAATACCCTTTCATCTTCCTGGACTGTTCCTGAGTCCATTTTCTCCCTGGTCTCTCCTTTTTTTTTTCTCACAAAAAAACCTATCCTATTTTATTTTTACCCGAAATAAAATACAAACGTATAAAATATAAACGTCTTTGTCCGTTAATTTTAGTCTACCCACTTTCTCTTTCAATCTTTTTTACATATCCCTTAATACTTTTATAGCTTCAGACTTTGTTTAAAATGTTCTTATTTAGTCGCTAATTTTTCATTTTAATCATAATTAATCAGTGAAATCTATATTTCCTGGATCTAATGACTGTTTCCAGCTCTTCCATATTCCTACATAATTATTCAATATATTTTCTCCTTTACCTCTCTTGCAGGTGATTCCTCCTCCTATTACCCTTTGTAGAGCATGCCTTCGACTATTTTTAGACGGAGACTCGTCGAGTGCGCCTTAAAGCTTTCAACTCTAAGCAAAGTAGTTGATTTTCCCTTTCCTAAGATCCCTTTTACTTCAGTATTATCATTATTTTCCCTCCCTATCTTTTCCTTCGGAGTTTCCCTTCATATTATTCAAAATTTAAAAAAAAAAATTGTTTCTGTATAAAAACAATATTCTTATAAATATTATTAAAATGTTAAGATATATGCTCTCTATATCAGTAAGTATATAAGTAATATACTCATATATATATATGTAAAAAAAAATCATTATTTTGTCTCTAAGAAAGGGCCCCAGGCCCTAAGACAATGAAATCTATCTTGCGTTTTTTTAGAATAATTTATTATTTTATATATTATTCCTAACCTCTCTTCGAAACTCATAATGTTAGCAAAAGCATAAATCATAATGAAGGATCGAGAATAGTTTAATTTATGAAAATCACGTCTTGCACATCTTTCAAACTTATCGTCTCTCCTAATGGTCAATTAAAAATTGACTCATTAAGGAACTATTACTCGCCACAGTCAGTGATTAAACGGGGAACTTGGTGAGATAACTTACCTCGAGTTAGTAAAAGAAAAAAAAAAGATGAAGAAGAAATCGACGTGTCTATTCCAAGAGAAAAATTATAGTAAATGGAGGAGCGATTATCTCCAGTTCCAGGAGGAATTTTCTTTGTGAGGCTTCTAATAACTTTCCCGATAGTGACTCTGGGGTCTGGGGTAAGTTTTCTTTTAGTAGAATCAATTGCTAGGTTTTACCGAGAAGTTTTGAGAAGTATTGACATTTGGCTTAAATAGATTTTCGTATCGCTGATCACGAATTTCATCTTTTCTCCTCCGACTTTGTTGAGTAAAAAATTTACAAGTAATGAGAAAAATCCGGAGCGTGCAATACATGACTTTCACTTACCTCTTATGTTAAAATCATTTTAAGAATTTTTTCAAATATCGTTAAATCTGAAATAAGTTTAAAGAATTAATTTCATTGATTTTCGATAGAAACACAAGTGTTTTAATAAATAATCTATTATATTATTATCTAAAACAATCAGTTAAGGTTATCTGATTTTTATGCCTCTTTATTACAATTTAGAACTTTGTGAAAAAGAGAATATTTTTTTGAAATTTTTAGCTTTCCAACGGTATACAATACTTATACATTACGATTCTTATATTAAAAAAAAAAATATATATATATATATATATATATATATATAATATATATATATATATATATATTATATATATATATATATATATATATATATATATATATATATCAAAAAATACGTTTGCACTTTTATCTTTCAGTTGAATATCTAATTCGTTCAACTTGTATATTTAGCCGTTTTTTATGAATGTTAACAACATGAAATAGTTAATTTTTTGGAATCTACAAAATTGAAAATATTTTAAAGGAAAAAAATTAAACTTTCGGCATTTAAGCCCTGTCCGACTATTTAAATCAGAATGAAACCTACATCACATAAAAGCCTATTAAATTTTACATTGATGTAGCGAGTTTAATCAAAACTGATAAAGCCATTTTTGAGAAAATTCTAAAAAGGTGCAAAATGTACAGTATAAAGTGGCTTTTCTGGTTGGCTGATTTTGATGAAAAAGTTGCAGTACCATCTCAGCTATAGACGCTCTTAAAATATGAAATTTCAGTTTTTTACAACTTATCGTCTTTGAGATTTACCACACGGACACATAGGCCTTTTTGTGGGACTTAAAAAGGTGAATCGTAAAAAGGTGCAAAATGCATATGCAGGTGTATAAAGTGCCTCTTCTGGTAGACTCATTTTGATGAAAAAAGTTTTGTCACGTCTCGGGCGTATAGATGTCTTAAATATGAAATTTCAGTTTCATTGGACTTACCGTTTCCGCCCGGGAGTTACCACACACACACACACACACACACAGACACACACACACACACACACACAGACCTTTTTTCGGGACTTGGTTATTTGGACTTAAGGTCCCCTAAAACGTGTATTTCTGTTGAAAACTGGGATTCGAAAATTTTCAAGATCACAATACTTTCCCTTACTATATATTTCATATATAGGTAAGTGAAAGTAAAATGTTTGGGAGCTTAATGACCGTAGCCAAGCCAAAGGGGATGTAGTGAAAACTACATCATAGAAAAACATTAAGTTTGTAAAATTTTATTTATATTTCGAGCTTCAAAAAATTAATTTCTTAGCATTCCAAATTATCTTTTTCATGAAACACTTCATTTATTTAAAAAAAAAAAAAAAATTTATTCGAAAGATCTTTTTACGAATAAGATTAGAGGTAAAGAACAAATATTATATGTTAGGAATTATTTTAAATAAATTAATTTATAACCGTATATTAAATAAAAAATGTACAATACTGCTCTCTAGTAGCACTCCATAAATAAATTGTAAAATTATTATCAAATAACGGACTATCAGTTATGATAGAGATCGCGGATGAGGGAGGAAGCAAAGTGGTCAGGAATTTATCACGAAGTGTGAAGTGTAGGGTGTTATCCGGAGGCGTTTTCCTACTGAAATATATCCTCCACAGTTTACCCACAGTTTCAGTGGCTCGATAAGCTTATAACTTGTAGAGCTCAAGCTGTTCATATTTCATCAGCACTTCAGTCCCTAATCCTGTTTGTATCATTCAAACGTCCAAAGATATTTATATTAAACCATCTGGTGGGGGCATTGTAGACCTGGAACTTTCAAAGTCTAGTTTTATCCCAAACTGAGAGTTATTTTATAAAAACCACAATTCCTCTGAACTCGCTAATAAAAGAAATAGGTAATTACAATAAACACTCTTTTAAGCGCTAAATATATAAAATGACGAAAGATTTATTGTTAAATTCATTATGTGTATCATACCTTTTTAACAGAATATTAATAAATATAACTTGAACTATATATATATATATATATATATATATGTGTATACTCGTATATATAAGTTTACTCGTTTTTATTTACTATACTATATTTACTATATTATTGTTAGCATGTTGATATCTAAATTTGCAATTATTACATATACTTATGATTATACTTTTAATAAATATTATTTTATTCCAATCGATTTATATATTTACTTATTACTTTTTACATTCGTGGATTTAATTATTTTACTTTCTTCTTCTTCTTATTATTATTATTATATTATGAAATATATAGTAAGGGAAAGTACTGCGACCGTGAAAATTTTAGAATTCAGTTTTCAACGGAAATACACGTTTTAGGGTCCACTGAGTCCAAATGACTAAGTCCCACATGAAAACGAAAAGGTGTGGGAACTGAAATTTCATATTTAAGAAAACTATACGCCCCAGATGTTACAGAAACTTTTTCATCAAAATCAGCTAACCAGGATAGCCACTTTATATCATGCATTTTGCCCCTATTTACGATTTTTTCAAAAACGGCTCAAACGATTTTGATTAACTCACTATATCGATGTTTCATTCTGATTGAAATAGTCTGACAGGTCTTAAATGCCGATATTTCAAAATTTCTTACTCTTAAGTACCTTTGATTTCTAGATTTTATGCAATTGACCATATCATCTGATTAGCATTGCTAAAAAACAGGTAAATACATAAATTAAACGAATTCGATATCCAACTAAAGGAGAAAACTGCAAAAATATGTTTTGAATGCAATTTTTAATTTTAATACATGCATTAATATACCGTTGGAATGCTAAAGATTTTAGAAAAAATATTATCTTATACATACTATTTTAAACGTTAACGGATAATGATGAAAAGCCGATAAAACTAACTGATCGTCGTAGATAATAATATAATAGATGATTTAATGAAATACATGTTTCTATTAAAGTCCAATGTAAATGATTCTTTGAAAATTAATTTTGTTTGAAAATTCTTAAATTGGTATAAAAACGAAGGTAAGCGATAGTCGTGTGTTGCGTGCACCATATTTTATTTTATTTTTTATTTATTTTGAGTAGATTTTTTGTGTATTATTTTTCCTAAGACTAACTACCTTCTACTATATATTCAAAAAGTGTCTGCCCAAAATTAAGTTGTTGATTTAAGGAAAACATAAATCATTACAAATATAATTAGCAAATCCTTATATCTTGTAAATATGTAAATAAAACTTTTCTATCTTCTATTTGGTGTGAGCAACACACACACCTTTCACTTACCTCGGTTGTTAAAATAAATTTAGGCGCTAACAAACAAAGTTAAGACTTGAAAAAAATTTAAATCATTATATTCAGTTTCGTTTAGATGACATAATAAAAGAATATAAAATTATGCACAATAATGATTTTAGTTTATGCCCTATACGATGCCCTTCCACAAGTTAGTATTTTGTAAATTTTGTAGTATTTCTAATTTTTTTAGCTTTCTAACGATATATTTATTATACACCTATATTACTATTCTTATTGAAAAAAAAACAAAATTATCTCAATAAATATTTTTGCTATTTTCTCCTTCAGTTAGATATCAAATTCGTTCAACTTGTATATTTAGTCGCTTCTTAACAATGCTAATAATGGTTAACTACAAAACGATTGGTGCTTTAGAGAAAGAAAATTTAAAAACTCGGAATTTAAGTCCTGTCAAACTATTTTAATCAAAATGAAACTTACATCATATCAAAGTTTATTAAATTTTACATCGAAATGACGAGTTTAATCAAAATTATTAGATCCGTTTTTAAGAAAAACGTTCAGAATGGATTGCATAGTATAAGTGACACTTTTGTTTCGTTGATTTCGATGAAAAAAAATATGCTAATGCTGTGTTTATATAACTTAATTTTTGCTTTAAAAACGAAATTTCAGTTTTGTACAATTTATCACAAACTCACACACAGAGACCTATATTTCCGTTGAAATTTGGAATTCGAAAATTTTCAGGATCGCAATGCTATCGCTTACTATATATTTCATATATATTTAAGTGGAAGTAATCCTTAATAGGCAAAATTTAGGAATCCCACTGTATCATCGTCCGATTATCCATAGTAGCATAAAGTGACGTTAAATAAATAAACAAACAAACAAGTGGAAGTAATAAATCATTATATTTTCAGAAAAAAATATCTGTTCATTCTTAAATGATTATTATTATTTTTTTTTTTTTGTAATTCCCAAAAAAGTGGTTACAGAACAATCATCATATCAACCCATTTCGAAAATTTATGCATTCTGACATAGCAACTAGGGCACAATTCTATTACGTCATAATCAGAGTTGGTTAGGGAATGTTATTAACACGTCGAAATACATGACTGGGACGCTAGTGTTAATAACTGACAGCTGCTATATTTATTGGGTTGATGCAAAATTAATGCAGGTTTTTAGTAGGTATTGTAAATACGCCATATCTTTACTTTAACCATATATATTTAATCAAAATAATTTCCATCTGAATCAATGCACTTTTTCCAACGTTCAACAAGCTTTCTTATTCCACCAGAAAAAAAAATCCGAATCCCTGGACTCAATGAAATCACGAAAAGAATTTTCAATGTCGTCCTGGTTTTGAAAATTTTTCTCCCTCAAAAAGTTGTCCAGATGCCTGAAAAAGTGGAAGTCTGTAGGAGAGAGGTCAGGTGAATAAGGCGGATGTTGGAGAACTTCGTTGCCCAACTCGTGCAGTCGTCGAAGCGTTGGTTGTGCAACGTGTGGTCTGGCGTTATCGTGGAGCAGGATCGGCCCCTTCCGATTCATCAATGCTGGGCAAAGACGTTGCAATTTTTGAGTTCCGAGTTCCGCCGCCATTTCTCGTGTGGTTTTGGTTGGGTCTTCTTCCACTTTTGACCTCAGCTGGTCGTTGTCCAGAGCAAGATGACGTCCCCGACCTTCCTTGTCTTCGAGGTCGAAATCTCCTCTGCGAAACTTCTGGAACCAACGCTGCACCGTGCACTCATTAATAGCCCCCTGACCCCACACTTCATTAATATTACGAGCCATTTGCGCAGCGCTGCGCCCTAATTTAAATTCGTAAAAATAAATTTGACGAAAATCGCACTTTGACATTTTCGATTCAAGACCTTTGAACACACTGAACAAAACGATTTTACTAAACAAATTCATGGTGAAAGAGAGGGTATTAGATAAGGTTTGTTTTGGTATAATAATGATCAATGTTAGGATTAGCTTTGTTTACACAATTGGAATTAAGATATTGCAATAGAGGAAACCTGCATTAATTTTGCATCAACCCAATAGTTCTTCAAATCGTATAATATACCATTTGTGGTAATTCGATATGCATTAAATATTTTAAATTAAAATAAAAGATGTATTTTAGTGAAGGAAACATTATTCACATTTCAAAAATCGGTAATAAAAAACATGAAAATAATATTTTTTTAAACTGAGTATTTTGATTTTGATTGATTATTAATAATAACGATTTTTTAATTTAAATTTAAGACGGCGAAGCCGGATTAATACTAGAATCCTGCCCGGCTTTTTTTTTTTTTACTCGCTTTTTTTGGGATCTGCTAACAATTTTCTTTACATTTTTCATTAACCAGAAAATCAACGTTCTTTTAAATATAAGATTTCAGGGAATAAAACGCTGCAAATTTTTACACAATAGTTTATTATTTCTAATAACTATATTAGAGTATGACTGATTATATAGCTGTTTACAATATGAAAATAAATAAATAACTCAAAGAAAAATGCTCTATCACAACTGCTAATCTCAAAACGATAAATCTACTATATCTAAACCGATTTTGTTAATAAATGTTTGGTATTTAGTTACTTATCAATTGGGAGAATAGCAGTTATACTAGACTGTGTTACTATTTCTCTTCTTATCATTCGTTTTTTATGCCAATCATTTAAATGAGATTTTCTGATTTCAGAAAGCCTTACATTTTTCCTTCATCATCAATAATAACGAAGTTATCATGAAATCACATCTCTTATAACTTGTGGCTTGACCATATACAATAAGATTATTTTTTTATTGTTATTTGCTCACTTTGTTCATCGCGTTCTGTTGAGCTCGAAAATCTTTTTGATTTTTCTGTATCTTCATAAATAAATACTATTAAAATTATATTATGTTTTTTTACCCCTCTCTCTCTCTCTTTTTTTTTTTTTTTTTTTTTTTTTTATTCGCAGTTTTTTGGTTAACAACCACCACTGAATATTTTCTCTATCTTAAAAATTAACTGAGTTATTGAATAAAATCCTTATAATCGGCCGCCATTTTAAAACTAACCAGCTAATATCAACCTCTAGGTATTAGGATCATCGTTGAATGGACTAGTATTTTTGGGGCGAATTTAAAAAAAATTGGTCCAGTAGTTTCGCAGAAATGCCGCGGATGGCGGACAAACGGATTTATGTTATTCGTTATTCAGATTCTACGCATCTTGAAACGTAAGCTCTCAAATTTTGAGCAGGGGTAATTTCTCTTCTTATCATTCGTTTTTTATGCCAATCATTTAAATGAGATTTTCTGATTCCAGAAAGCCTTACATTTTTCCTTCATCATCAATAATAACGAAGTTATCATGAAATCACATCTCTTATAACTTGTGGCTTGACCATATACAATAAGATTATTTTTTTATTGTTATTAGCTCACTTTGTTCATCGCGTTCCGTTGAGCTCGAAAATCTTTTTGATTTTTCTGTATCTTCAAAAATAAATACTATTAATTTTTTTTTTTTTTTTTTTTTTTTTTTCGCAGTTTTTTGGTTAACAACCACCACTGAATATTTTCTCTATCTTCAAAATTAACTGAGTTATTGAATTAAATCACTTTTCACCGGATGTCATTTTAAAAATAACCAGCTGATGTCAACGTCTAGGTATCAGGATCACCATTGCATGCCACAGTATTTTTTTAGCGAATTTCCAAAAAAAGTAGTGGAGTAGTCTCAGAGAAATGCCGCGGACGGCGTACGGCGGACAGACGATCTTTTTTTTAAATTCCTTATTCGAGTTCTAAGCATCTTGAAACGTAGGACCTTAAATCTTGAGGGAGAGCAATTTTTTTTTGTCGATTATAAAGGTTCACATAATTGAAAATAATAAACTAAAAGAAAAAAAAGTTTTTATCTTATAACACAACTTTAAAAAATTCAAACAAAATTCTTAAAAATAGAGGAGCCTAAAAGACTTTTTTTTTGACAAATCTCGGCGAGTAGACACCTTTCAAAAAGGAGGAAAAATATTCTTTCTTCTTGTAAAAAATAGTCTTTTCGCTGCATGACATTTATGAGGTAACACAAATTTGGTTTTACGAAAATGTAAAATAGTATTAATATCACGAAACCATTAATCTAAATGAAAAATAAGGTCCATTTAAAAGTGTCCGCGGCCTATCAAAGAATTGCCAGTCCCATTTTGTTATAGCCAAGAAAAATTATTTCTACTGAAGATCAGGATGGAGGAGTTGGCAGACGTTCGGCACAGATACCGACATACGTGAATAAACGTTTAAGTTGTAGAAGTGTTTATTTAGACATGGTGTATACAATACAATTATAATTTTTAATTTTAAATGTAATTATATAGAAAAATATATAAATGAGAAAAAAAAGTAAATAACAAAAGAGGAAAAAAATGTAAATATTAAAAAAAAAGTATTAGAAAAGACTAGGAAATAAAAAATAAAATAAAAAAATTGATTTGGGCAGCATTGCTAAAAAAATAAACCATTTCTCTCTACACTTGTCTTTATTATTCTCACTTCATTTAATTTAAAAAGAAGCTTTGTATTATATTTTTTCGTGGTATTTTATTGAAGTTCCTAAGTTCTTTCTCAAAGTTCTGTGACCTGAAAATCGAATTCCGCATCGCATTTTTTGGCCAATCAAGAGGCAATTATAGACCTACCACCAAAGAAACTTCGACTTCATTAATACGAAATTAAAGCTTAACAAAAGCAGAAGCTTTCTTAGAAGCGGGGGTGTCTGTAGCGGGGTTTGAAGGAAAATTCACAAATTAGGTTTGATTTAGAAAAAAAAAAATGAAAAAAATACTAATGATCTGTTCAACAGCTTGCTAACGCTGGATTTTCTAAAGCGATAGTATGTTTTTAAAACGCTACAAATGACACATTTTTAACACAGTGGTTTATTATTTCCAAATAACAATATTAGGGTATAACATATAAGGCTGTTGATAGGCAATTAAGTAATATGAAAAGCACTAATTAAAAACACCATATCACAACACTACCACTGATTTCAAAACGCAATATCTAAGCTAGTTGTAAACCAAATTTAATGATTCAAAAATTTAAAGATTTAAAAATTTAATTCTCTTTAAAACAGAACTAAAAGCAAAAATGGCATTTATTTATTAATTATGACGAATGGATTTTTTTTATTTGTTATTCTGATTCTATGCATCTTGAGACGTAAGCTCTCAAATTTTGAGAAGGGGTATTTTTTTTTTTTTTTTTTTTTTTTTAGTCGATTACAAAGGTTGATTATTGAAAATAATAAAACAAAAGCATTTATACAGGACTGCGTTACTATTTCCTTTTCTTTTCTTTCGATTTTCATTCAAATAAAATTTCCTGATTCCAGAAAACCTTACATTTTATCTTTATCAATAATAATAACCGAGTTATCAGGGAATCACATCTCTAATAAGTTGTGTCTTGACCATATAATTTTTTTTATTTTATTTTTTCACTTTGTTTATTGCGTCGTCTTCATCACGAAATTTTTTTCGATTTTTCTATATCTTCAATAATAACCTATTTTGGGTGTTACATCTATTATAATCTGTTACTTGATTATACACATTTTATTTTATTTTTATTTATCGCGCTTTACTGATTCTAAAACTCAAGCGAGATTTCAATTTGTTTCATTTTTTTTTTTTTTTTTTTTTTTTATCGCACTTTACTGACACTAAAACTCAATACATACCTTTATGTGTATTTATGTGAAAAATTTATATATTTTTTCTTTTCTTTTTTATATAATTATTCACGTTTTTTGGTTAAAAAACAATAATAAATTTTTTTTTATCTTCAAAAACAACTGAGTTATTGAATAAAATCCTTATAATTGGCCGCCATTTTAAAACTAACTAGCTAATATCAACCTCTAGGTGTTAGGATCATCGTTGAATGAACTAGTATTTTTGGGGCGAATTTAAAAAAAATTGGTCCAGTAGTTTCGGAAAAATGCCGCGGACGGCGGACAAACATATTTATTTTATTCGTTATTCGGATTCTACGCATCTCGAAACGTAAGCTCTCAAATTTTGAGCAGGGGTAATTTTTTTTTTTTTTTTTAAATTGATTATTTCAAATAATAAACCAAAAATGGATCAACAATGCAATAGTGCATTGTAAATTCTACCATCTTTCTTAATTTTTAAATAATCCAGTATTTTCGAAAACGTGAACTACATTAAAAAAAAAAAAAATCCCTGCTTTGAAGTTTGGAAATGGAATGCTTCATAGGACCTTTTCCGTTTCTCTTGCTCGGGGCTGTAATTATCTATGAAAATTTGGTATACCATTAAAAGGCCAGAGAAGGTCAGATTTTGAAATGCTATGTTTTTGAAAATAATTAAGTTATTAGAGATAGTTCGATTAATGTTTATTAATTTCGTTGATGTGCCATAGTAATCGACTAATGAAAAAAAAAAAAAAGGTTAATACCAAAAATCTTCCCAAAAGTTAGAGTTAACACAAACCTAATAAAAAATCAAATATATATTGTCTAATCTTGCGACCTACAAAACATCGAAAATTTATTGAGCATTAATTGAACAGACTCTAAGTTTATATTGTAACAATATATAATAAGTGTGATTTTTGAAGTGGCATACAAAAACTAGTAAGTAAATAGTTTTCCAAGCCAATTAATTTCTGTATAAATATTATGATTTCTTTTATTTAACATAATTTTCATTAAGTCCAATATTATATATATATATATATATATATATATATATATATATATATATATATATATATATATATATAATATATATATAAATATTACGTAAATTAGTTTTGTATCACCCAGCTTGTTTAATTATTGTTTATTTTTTTTTTGTTAAGGAGCACTTGTTTTATCTTTTGTTTATTGTTTTTGCAATGAAGCACTTGACTCAGGTTTTATTTTATGATTGCATATCATGTAGTGAATTTGTACAGGACTTTGTCTTTCACATATAAAAAAAAAAAAAAAAGCTGCAAATTATTACACAATAATTTATTATTTCCAAATAACTATATAGTGGTATAATTGTTTATATAGCTATTTAAAAGCAACTAAGTAATGTGAAGAACAATAAATAATTCAAATGAAATAGTCTATCAACACTGCTAATTTGAAAACGCTCCCTATGCTATTCCTAAACCGATTTCAATGATCCTTTTTTAATTTTGTCGAAAATTTAATGGTCTGTCAAAGAAAATTTTGGTAAAACTAAAACTCAATACATCTTAAAAAATAACTAAATTATAGGCGTATTAATGGATAAAATTTTTTTTTTTTTTTTTTTGTAATTATTCACGGTGTTTTTATTACAAAACTTTTTCTCTATCTGTAAAAATAAGTGAGTCATTGAACTAAATTATTTTTAATCGGCCGCCAATTTAGAACTAATTGGCTAATATATACCTCTAGGTCTTATAATCATCGTAAATGTCCTAGTATTTTTGTACCTTATTAAAAAAAAACAACAAAAAAAAGCTTGTTCTGGGAGTTTCGGAGAAAAGTCGCGGACAGCGGACAAAGGAATTTGTTTTTTCTCCATATTCGGATTCTTTGTATCTTAAAACGTAAGCCCTCAAGTTTTGAGAGAAGGAAATTTGTTTGGTCGATTATAAAGGTTCATTATTAAAAATAATGAACCAAAAAGTATTATATCGTTATCTTACTGAAAACTCGTTACAAGATACGTACTCAAACATTAATTCTAAGAGTAATGATCTCACTAACATTTCTCTTTAGCAGCTGATGTAACAAAAGGGGCGATGGGACAGGACCGATGAACCATTAAGGGGCCGGGCTTCATCAATGGAGCCATTATCGGGCTGGAGATAGGCTTGGCTGCCTGGAAACCTCCAGGTCCCGCCGATTCCAGGCCCAATGGCTAGGCTTTCTTCCAGGATTCAGCGGAAAACGACAGGAGCCACAGAAAACTTTCTTTATCGAGAAGAAAAACCGCCTCTGTCTCTGTCCTGGGAAAGCCATTTTTCAAATGATTCTTCCGCCGGCCTTCACCTCACCCTTTCACCTCTGACCCTTATCGGAGAATCTATCGGGTTTTTGTGGACTTCTGTGAATGTTATTTTTTAAAAACAATGTTTTGTTTTAAAAAAAATTTCTTTTAAATTCCCTTAATTCTTTTACTTAATTAGAGCATTTAAAATTTTAATATATATCCCTTCCGTAGTGGAAAGGTCTTGAAATAATATGCCAAAAGGCACGCTATCAGTAAAGTCATATTTTGAATGATTTTAAATAATATTGGGTTGTGTCACATGAAATGTCCGTTTTCAAGGTAAAGGATTTTTATTAAAAATACGATATGAAAACGAGATAAATTTATTCGAAATATTTACCTTCTTTTTCTACACATTTTTCCCAACGTGACACCAACTTTTTTATCCCCGAACTGAAAAACTCTGAGCTTTGAAGTGAAACTAAATCTGAAAACGCACTTTTCACTTGATCAACATTTTCAAAAAGTTTTCCTTTGACGAAGTTGTCTAAATTCCTGAACAGGTGGTAATCTGTTGGAGACAATTCGGGAGAATATGGTGGGTGCGGAAGAACTTCGTTGCCCAGTTCTTTCAATTTTTGCACGGTATGTTTTGAAACTTGCTGCCGCTCAGTGAGACCATGAGGTACCCATGTATCGAGCTTTTTTACTTTCCCAATACACTTTAAATGTCTAGAAACGGTAGATGCACTTGTATTTAGTTGTGCTGAGAGTCTTTTAACTGTTCGGTAGGGGTTTCCTTCTACTGTATGTTTGAGGACATCGTTGTCTATTACGGGCGGAGGTCTTCCTCGGTGCAAGTTTTCCATGTCGGTACCTCCAGCTGAAAACTTAGCAAACCAACGGCAAATGGTCCGTTCATTAACACTCCCTTCCCCAAACGCCTTGCAAATATTTCTAGCGGCCTCAGCTGCTGAATGGCCGAGTTTAAACTCGTACAAAAATATTACTCGAAAATCGCGTGTTTCCATGTTCATATTTGGAGGTATACTAAAAAGTGGGCAATTGATTGGGGAGCTAATGTTTATAATCCAAAGGTAGAGAGAGGATTAGTAACTGTTTACTTTAAATATGTAAATATTCGGAAGAAAAAAAAACAGAGACCTGTAAAATCCTTTATGTATTTCAGAAACTATAAAAACGGACATTTCATGTGAAACAACCCAAAATATATCTGTTATATACATAATAGTTGTTAGTTCTAGAATATTGATGATGTAGGTTGTTCATTCAATAAATAAATAATTGTATTTACGCTACCGTACTAGAATTTATTGCTCTTATTATATTCATGCTAATTTAAAACAATAAAGTTCTTACATAGAACTGTGTGGATATTACAACAATCTTCAGAAATTACTCCTGTCGAATTTCTTTTAAATATTGAAATATCTATCCTATGCTGTTCCACGTTGGTATTGAATAACGAAAAATCAGGTACGGGCAACAAACGACTTTTACTTATGTTTGTTGTTTGAATCAATTTATCAACCTAATCAATAGATCTTAAAAAGGTTTAAAGAAATATGTTTAGCTTTGTTGGGAAGAAATATGTTGTAGTTTATGGGGCGGGATGGTTCACGCGCGTTGCTTTAAACACTCGTTGCCTAGCTACCAGATGACCAATACCTTGAAACCAAAAATTACGATTTCAACTCTCGGAACCGGAGGGGATATTTATTTCGGCATTAATCCTCACTCCTCACCCTCTGGTCCGAGAAACCACCGTATAGTCTTCAAAGGCGAGGTAGGGTTGGGGAAAAAAAAAAGTTTAACTTTTTTGAAAACATAGATTTTAGATTAAGTAATATAACTATGAAAAATTGTTATCTAAAACAATCAATTAGTTCCATCAGGTTATCATCACTCTCCATTGCCTTCCACAATTTTGTGCATAAGATAATATTTTTTCTAAAATCTCCAGTTTTCCAACGTTCAATTATACTGTCTAATATTACTGTTTTTAGTTTCAAAAACAAAACATTTGTATAAAAAAATGTTTATATACATACTTAACGATTTTTTATCAATACTAAAAAGGCGATATGATTATTTGTATAAAATCTACAAAATTAAAAGTACCTTAAATGAAGAAAATTGGCATTAAAGTCCTGTCAGAATATTTTAATCAAATGAAACCTACATCATATTTAAGCCCATTTTACATAGATATAGCGAGTTTAATCAAAATCGTTAGAGCCGTATTGGAGGCATTCGTAAAAAGAAGTAAAATGTATGGTGTAAATTGCCTCTTCTAGTAAGCTAAAAGTTATTGTTTTGTACACTTTTTCGTTTTCGCGCTGGACCTAACACACTTGGACACACACACACAAACATTTTACGTATCTTGGTTTGGAAGTAAAAATATACAAATTTAATGGCATTTGTCTGGTATTTTTAAAACTTTAGCATTGACCAAAAACTATTTGGGAGCAATCAATAATTTCCACCCTTAACTTCAAATTTTAGGGAAGATTGATCGTTGAGGAGGCGGAGATATAATTAATGTTTTGAATGAGTCTAATGATAAGCTATAACGCATGAATATGGATTCGAAACAATGTAGTACGAATTTAAAAAGATATTTTGAAGAAGGTGAATTTTGTGAGATGGAATAAACAAGTATATATGTTGATAACTCGTGTTAATTAAATAAATGGACAGAAGAACCTGTTGTATGCATATTAAGTAAGGAGGCTTAAAGCATCGGAAAAGACAGCCACCGAGAAAAGACTTTCGATGTAAAGAGGATAGAGCCACTTTTACTCGGTATACCAGCTATTCATGCTATACTTTATTTTCTTTTTAAGTATTTCAGAGACAATATGACACCACTCATTGAACATCAAATATTCACTGACTAACCCTTAATTATTTGTACTTTTGTAGGATTATAGCTGATAACAGTCAAAATCCTCTTTGATTAAGATTTCTTCAATGAGACAGTATAAACTCTCTAGTTATTTACAATAACATCTTATAAAGTAATCACACGGTGATATGGTGGAAAATCATTACTCATACACTTTTCTGATGTGATATCAGCTGCTCTGGTCAAGACCATCAGAACGGGGCTTAAATCCTTTTCGACCAACGCCTATGAGCTTGATCATATAAAAGCTAGCAGAATAATTACATCTCACCTTAACATATCTGAAAAAAGATTAACGAAATAGACAAAGCCAGTCCTAAGCTTCTTCTTCTTCAGATATCGCGAAGGGCCGTCTAAGCGTGATAAGATAACACCACACAGCCATTCCCGATGATATTTTGATATGGAACGCCCGATACGCCTATTTTGTAAGTGACCACCAATTGGCTGACTGGCCTTACACTCCTGAGGAAGAGCATGTGAATGAATCTCTATTAAATTATATGCTTGAAAAAGTGGGACTCGAACTCACAACCATTGTCTTGGTAGACTAGCATGCCGTCTCTCCAGATTTTAAACATTTAATAAAATTAGAAATGCCGTCACTGGTCTATACTTATGTGCGCTTTGTTTTTATGTTACTTACAATCTCTTACAAAATATATTTATAAACGAAATTTTGCTTTTAATTATGATTTATCTTATAAGCTCTGTATTGTGTTTCAGTGCAAGTTCCCGTTAGTAAACCATAACTCAAGTTTCCCTTTTCCGGCCAGATCTGTTAATTTATTTATAAATTATACTTCTAAAATCAGCATGTTCTTAATATTAATAACAACCGCGACAATTAATTAATTCAAAACAATTCTATTTAATATGATAATCAACCACGGCTTTGAGATGCCTTTATAGCAAAGATCTAATTACTGTACTAACCCATTCCTTGGAAGGGTACTAACGCAATATAGGCCAGTTGAGCTCTCTGTTTTGGCATCAATTCATTTGAATGCACTTAGCTGAAAATTTAATTGACAGCATTGAGACAGTTTCCATTAGGTCCTGAGTCTGGTCCTCTTCTAAGTAACCATAAAGGATGCTAATTGTCTCTCCTTGCCAAATGGACTCTCTGGAGGATCCTATAAAATTTATCGGTCCCTATAATTCCAACAGAAAACCAGACAGAGTCCCAATAAACAAAGCCGTAAAGTGCTTGTCTCTCTTTATATGGTATGTGGTCCCTTGTACGTTTAAGTGTCCCGAGAGGGTGGTAAATGCGTTCGCGAATTTATAGGCGAGGGGCCAGACCAACAATAAGTACCATCTCAATAAACTTCCTTTTCAGAAATTGAAAACATACAATCAATGGGTAATAAAGTTCGCGGTTTATAATTCAATCTCAGCCTGTTAGTCAGGTCTTAGGGATTCAGAGGTCTTAGGTAATGAATATTATCCATTTTTTCTTTTCTTTTTTTTTTTTGGTATTATACATTTTGCTCCATTTTGAATCTCTTACCACAACTAACAAATTCATTGAAACAATTATTTTATATGTAATCAAATATTCCGTCATTTACATTTATGAGATCCAGTATTGCCTTTTTTCTAGACAAGTCAGATAGTTCAAGGAACTATTATTCGTCTATCGTTAGGTTTTAGATTTTCCGGATCTTGGAAAAACTGCTTTGTTTTATTAACTTTAAAATGGCGCAAAACAAACCTACCATCATTGTTCGATTTAGGATGCGAGGAGCCAAGAATTAAAATATAAAAGGACCAAAAAGAAAATGCGTGCTTAACATTTGCCTCATTAATGTATAGTCATATTTTGAGATTCTTCTTGTGCAATGAAAGCCTAGGATGACAGAAACAATCTCAAAATTTGATTTTCCTCCCTAACCGTTGACAATCAGAATGGGTTATTTGAACTTTTTTGTTCTACTTAACGTATAGTATCTGCTCTCACAATATTTATGAAACATTTATGAGACGCCCGGTGTTGTCATCGGTTGAGTAGAGAACCAAATATAATTTCAGAATAGTACAGATAAAATATTTTATTCTGGGTCAGGGTCCCTTTAGAATAATTTATATGTAAAATTAAGATATACAATGTGTCTGGCCAAAAGACCAAAGGATTATAATTAATTCTTATATACAATGTTATAAGAAGAAAATAATGGACTAAAGTAAACAATAAAACAAAAGAGTAAAATAAATAACTAACTTCTGACAGATTAATGTGTTGAACAAACCTGAACATTGGGGCTGAATCATAATAATTGATCCATTAACTAAGTAAAATATGAACAATAAATAATAAATTTTCTTTTTTATTAATATTTGATTTGAAATATCAGGCTTGTTGAGCGTCTGTTTGGGATGCCAGTAGGTACTGGAACAGCTGGGACTTGAATGATAGCAGGGAAGAAGCATCGCGAATATGAGTAGGTAGTAAATTCCAGAGAGTAGAATAGCGTACAAGAAAGGAATGATCTAAAGTTGTTTTATGTATAGGAATGTAAAGATCAGAATGGCGCAATCTTGTTTGGAGGGAGTGGACTGACGATTTAAATTGCAGAAGTCTGTGGATACAGGGACGTATCTTGGTAAAGTTATGATCCTAGGAAATATTGAATAATATCATTAAATATATAAGGCTTAAGCAAATGATGAACATATTTTTAAGATTTGTCCTCGGCACACCGAAGAGGTCTCATGTGACCCATTTTTACAGCGAGTTAAAGTGGCTCCTTCTCCAAATCCGCAGACAAGATTTCCTAGTATCATACCTTCACCAAACCATCCACTCCCAGGTACCTCCCTATATCCAGTCTTCTGCAATTTAAATCGTCAGTCTACTCCCTCGAAACAAGATCACGCCATTCTGATCATTATCTTCCTACCCATAGAACAACCGCTTTTGATCATTCCTTTCTTGTCCGCTCGACTACTCTCCGGAATTCCCTACCTATTCATATTCGCCATGCTTCATCCCCACAATCATTCAAGTCTCAACTGTTCCAGTACCTACTGTCATCCCAAACAGAGGCTCAACAAGCCTGATATTTCAAATCAAAGATTAATTCATAAAGAAAATTTATTATTTATATTAAACCTAACTGATAAATCAGTTATTATGAACCAGTTTCAATGTATTGTTTTATTCAACACTTTAATCTGTAAGAAGCTATTTATATTACTCTTTTGTTTGTATTTACTCTTTTATAGACTTTAATCCACTTTTTTCTGATATGATTGTAAATAAATATTAATTATAATCCTTTAGTCTTTTGGTCAGACATCGTATATCTTAATTGTTCTTAAGGGACCCTGGGCATCATAGGCCATTTTACTCAATAAAATAAGTTTAAAATTTATTTTATATTAAAAAATAATTAATTTACGCATACTATATTTCCTCAAACCTTCCGAACATGAAATAAAACGGAAATTAAAATTTTTCGCAAATTTACTGTCCCACAAATACATTTATAAAGACTATGGAAAGGGTTGACTAGCCGGATAGAGGTAAGTACTGAATAAACTGCATTTTGGCCTCACTGACCCGCCAAAATAAGCGAATTAATCGCTGTGAAGGGAAGGGAGAGGGACGATAACCCTGAATTATTTACTACTTTCCAAGAGAAAAGCGAAGAGCACTCTTGCCGGCCTCCCATCGCAATTTCCGGCGGGAGGAAAGGTTTTTGGCGGGACCGGTGGTGCCCATTCCGTATCAGCTCTTCCTGTGTTTGTGTCTGCCTCGTGAATAAAAACATTTCAATAGCCACCATCCTGGCTCAAATGGTACGTTAAAACCGTTATCATCACATTCGTCCACCTTCCAATTTTTCAGAGGATATGTAAAAAAAAAAAATATTTTTTAGATATTTCTCATTTTATTGGGTTGATGCAAAATTAATGCAGGTTTCCTCTATTGCAATATCTTAATTCCAATTGTGTAAACAAAGCTAATCCTAACATTGATCATTATTATACCAAAACAAACCTTATCTAATACCCTCTCTTTCACCATGAATTTGTTTAGTAAAATCGTTTTGTTCAGTGTGTTCAAAGGTCTTGAATCGAAAATGTCAAAGTGCGATTTTCGTCAAATTTATTTTTACGAATTTAAATTAGGGCGCAGCGCTGCGCAAACGGCTCGTAATATTAATGAAGTGTGGGGTCAGGGGGCTATTAATGAGTGCACGGTGCATCGTTGGTTCCAGAAGTTTCGCAGAGGAGATTTCGACCTCGAAGACAAGGAAGGTCGGGGCCGTCGTCGTCGTCGTCATCTTGCTCTGGACAACGACCAGCTGAGGTCAAAAGTGGAAGAAGACCCAACCAAAACCACACGAGAAATGGCGGCGGAACTCGGAACTCAAAAATTGCAACGTCTTTGCCCAGCATTGATGAATCGGAAGTGGCCGATCCTGCTCCACGATAACGCCAGACCACACGTTGCACAACCAACGCTTCGACGACTGCACGAGTTGGGCTACGAAGTTCTCCAACATCCGCCTTATTCACCTGACCTCTCTCCTACAGACTTCCACTTTTTCAGGCATCTGGACAACTTTTTGAGGGAGAAAAATTTTCAAAACCAGGACGACATTGAAAATTCTTTTCGTGATTTCATTGAGTCCAGGGATTCGGATTTTTTTTCTGGTGGAATAAGAAAGCTTGTTGAACGTTGGCAAAAGTGCATTGATTCAGATGGAAGTTATTTTGATTAAATATAAATGGTTAAAGTAAAGATATGGCGTATTTACAATACCTACTAAAAACCTGCATTAATTTTGCATCAACCCAATAATAAAGTACTAAGTTCATCCCATACCTACTTTCTTGATATTTTATTTATTGATGATTAATATAGGTGCGTTAATGGTAAGAGTAACGATGATAAATATAACTTCGCTATTGTCCAGTCAATCACTACATAAACAAATTTAAGTACAACAAATAAAGTAATTATTAGTGCAAGATCTTAATTTTACTCTGCGATATTTAGAGGAGCACAAAAGAAGAGGTTGGCACGCTTAATAATGACTCGATACGGTTTACCTTTGAAATATAATTGTGGAATGTTTTCACGACTCATTTGGATTATAAATGTGAATTAATCCCATTTGTGGAAAACATTTCTTTCTGAAAAATTAAAAAAAAAAAAAAAATATTTTCGTATGTTTTAGAAACAAGTTCTCTTTCATTCAATGAACCTGTACCTCTACAGCACAAGAAAGGTCTTGGCTCAGTAATAATATAGAGATTCGTACTGTTTCGAGGCTAATGACTACAAGGCCTAAAACACAGGGTTCAAATGCTGTTATTTTAAATTTTCTTCCTCTTTAGTACCATTTGGTTTTGTAGTTTTTATAAAAAATAGGTCCATCATCATGTTATAATTGATAAATAACAGATAAATATGCATGTTGAGCGAATTTGACAAGCAAATAAAGGAGAAAAGTGCATACAATTTTATTATGCGATTGTAGTGTTTTGAATATAAAACAAGTGATATAGGTGTATAACATGCCGTTGAAAAGCCAAAGGTTTCGGAAAAAATATTATCTTATACACAAAATTGCAAAAGTTAATAAGGAGTGATAAACTGATTTTCGTAGATATTAATATAGTAGATTATTAAATAAAACACATATTTCCATGGAAACTCAATGACTTAAATTCATTTTCATCTTGAACTGTATTTACAAATTCTCAAGTTCTTTGTAACAACGGAGATAAGTGAAAGCGTGTTTCGTGTGCACCACATTTTAAAAAAATATTATATATGCATATATATTTTTTTTTAGTAACATCTATTTCTAGGCTTATAAATAACTTTTATTCTGATTTTTCACTCTTATTTCTAATGATTCGGCCTAGGCCATTTTCATAGAACTATTAATCTGTCACATTCATAAATATGTTGAGTGTGATAAAACACCTTTACACCCCTAAAAAGCGTTTCTCAATCCAAATTACAAGAGTCAAACCTTCTAACTGAATTAGGAGGTAGAGAAATCAGTGTTGGCTGACTTCCAAGTTCTAAATGTTAAGGCGTCACTTTAGCTACTTTGCGTGGAATTTAATTCCTATCTCAAAAAATAAATAAATGCATACAATATACGATCCCCACACGTTACACATGAGATCCTTTTCTAACAGATAATAAACATACATATTCGTTACATTTTTATATACCGATACATATATATATATATATATATATATATATATATATATATATGTATATATATATGTTGTTAGATTATTATTTATTTAACAGTTGTTATTTAGTAAAGTTCACCAGGGCTGAGCGGGGACAGCGGAGATGTTTTACAGAGTTATGTGCTGTTTGTTGGCACTCATCAAACATAGGTAAGTGCGTTTTAGTTATGGGTCAGTAATTTGTAAATGATAACAATGTAACCAATAAACATATTCAATATTCAGAGTCAAAAGGATTCCGTGTGCAACGAGCGAGGTATCGAAATGATCTTATAAGGTAATATAAAGTCATCAGCAAACCCTATATCCCATAACTTCATTCAATAATAACTGGTAGTAATGAAAACCCTTCGACAATAATATCTAAAATATTTTTGCAATCTGTAAGGGGCAGACTTTTTTGTCTACGTTTTAGTTTACAACAATAAACCAATAAACTGAGCCAATTTCGATCTATTGACGGAAATATATTTCTCATTTTTCCCAATGTTTAAATAAAAAAAAAATATATCATAAAATATAGACATAATCATTTCTTGCTTAGTAAAATTTTCGTTACAATGAACTTCTAATCCCAAAGCGATAAACTCTAAAACGGTCAAAGAGTGCTTTTATAGAGGTTTGGATATTATTATGGTGAGATGGGGTCACAGCAGACTTCGATAATGCGTGTTCCATTTAGAAAGAGAGTAAGATGGAGCTTAGTGCTCGTTCCACAGCACTACGTATACCGTTACCATGTCAGGTTGGGGTAGGAAGGAATGCCCCTTGAGGTAGAATCTCTATAGCAACGAATAAGCCTCATCATTGTTAATGAGAGCTTCTTTACCACACTAGTGTCTTGGCCCTAGGTCAAATTACCTTGAGTGGTTTATTTATTATCTTGAAACGGTAACATAACAAAAATTTTATAACGGGAATCAACAAGTCACAATATAACAACATCCTATATAACAATATCCTTAAATAATACTAAGAATAATAATAATCTTCTTATATTCGGGCATGACTTGACCTGAGATCTAACGTATAAAGTATCCTCTACACATTTTTGAAAATAATTGACACCACATTCAAATTCGACCTCCCGAAGCTGGGCTGATCACACACACACACACACACACACACACAATATATATATATAAGAATAAGTCATCTCCTTAACCCGTAACGCCAGATTGAGGGGTTATCAAAACGTATTAAAATTCACCATAATAACTTCCGATACTAAGTAAAATCTTTTTATTTTTTTTTTTGTGGGGGAGAGGGAGAAATACGATTAAAAATACGTTTTTCTTTCTTAAGAGTTTAATCAATCGAAATTTAAGCATGAATACCATAAACCTAAACGTATAAGATAAACTAGTCAACGTACATAATGTATCAAATTACAGTTAAGCTAGTGTGAAAATGAGATTCGAAATGTAATCCATTAAGTGATATTTCAACGAGGAAAATCCAATTCACACTTCATGGTTATTTAGTAAGAGTACCGTAAAATAACTCGAGAAACTAGTTATATCTTGTAAGAAAGATTTATTAAGTTCACTCCAAGCTATCTAAAGCCCTTATTTTAGGAGGTTGAGGTTCCAAATCCCACCAGAGATTTATTTTTAACGATAAAGGTTTTTTTTTTTTTTTTTATATTGCTGTCTTGGGACAGTAGATACTGGCAGTTTGGTGCCAGGCTAAAGTTACCAACCTTAAACAGCCTGAAACAAGGTCCTATTTTGTTTATATCGTTTCTTTCCTCAATCTTGTTTTTATATTAAACATATTGCATGGATAATTTGTTTAAAATGATCTGGTGCGCGCGTCACACAACGTTCACTTATCTCACTACTTAAAACACAATTTTAAAATGCCAAATTATTATTATTATTTTTTTATCTATTCCCGTAACTGGTGACAAAAAAAAAAAAAAAAAAAAAAAAAATATATATATATATATATATATATATTATATATATATATATATATATATATATATATATATATATATATATATATATATATATATATATATCTACATCGTGTTTCAATGGAAACTATTATCAAAGAATAAATAATATACAAACACAATTATTGCCAATCTTAAGTATACATATTTTTTTTAAATCTATCCAACTGTATGTTTTACATCTATACCGACCATCCCCTTTTTATGAAAGAAGAAAAAGAAAAAAAACAACAACTAGGAAAACAGTTTTTTAATCATACCTTTAGTTTAATATCAAATTGTTTTATAGTTTTTATTTATAAAATTCTTACAAATACAAAAAACAAAAGATGGCTCATTTTTTAAAAAAATCTTCAAAACTCGAGGTAATTCAGTATTTCATAAGAAGGAATTTTGATGTTTCCGCATTTAACCAGTATCAGACGTTTTCCATTACGATAAAATATATCTGATATCAATAATAATATAATTAAACAATGTTGTATTGAGTTAAAATAGGAATGTTGGAACTGAAGAAGTTGTGAAAAAAAATATGGTATTGTTTATTCGTTTAACGCCTCTTTATGAACGAAATAACAAACGATTTTATACCCTTCTAAAATCTTGGAGCCATCTGGTGTAGTCCGGTCAAATTTACGCTAAAAATAAAAGTAAAGGTACATAAATTCAAAGGTCAAACATTTTTTTTCGCAATTTACAGCAAAAACAGTAAGTTTTGTCATAAAAATACCTCAGCCAAACATTGTAGATCATAAAATTACCTACAAAAATGTATTAATACTTTTTTTCTACGAGCCACCATTTTTGAGATATAACGATTCAGAATGTTGTAATCGTCATAATATGCACACGTTTCCATGCCACCAATGAGGTAGTGTACTGAGCGCGTTATTTTAATGTGTTTTCCCCATTAAATTTCCCTATTCGACGGGTCAGTTGTGATCCTGTTTAATTTGAAACTATTGTAGGTGATATCGCGATAGGGGGCGGGGAAACGTGTGCGTATTATCACGATTACAACGTTTTGAATCGTTATATCTCAAAAACGGTGGCTCGTAGGAAAAAAAGTAATAATAAATTTTTTGTAGGTAATTTTAAGGTCTGCAATTTTTAGCTGAGGTATTTTTATGATAAATCTTACTGTTTTGCTTAAAATTGCGAAAACTCATTTTTTGACCTGTGACCTTGAATAAATTTTTTTTCTTACGAGGGAAACATGGGGAACTTTCAAATTTGTTTTTAATCACATTTTAACAATCTTACTGATTTTCAGCTAGGTGGGAATTTATGTAGCTTCGAATGTCTAAATTGACCGGACTAGTGGGATCGATCTCGTGATCTAGGTGATAGAAGACTATTATAATAACCACTACACCACAGGTGACCCCAGAGGCGTGGTATTGATTCAAACCTTCAAAAAGACGATTTTTGTAATATCTATGTGTTATATATGCAATTTCAGTTTCACTCTACTCACCACATAATATCCTCTTAACCAAACTCCATAGACTCCCAGTATCCACAGGCGCTCTTCAATGGTTTCAATCATTCCTTACCGGCCGTTCCCAGTATGTTGTAGTTCCCAATAAACCCCGCTCCGACTCTCTGCCATTAACAAAAGGTGTACCCCAAGGTTCCTCGTTATCTCCTACCCTTTTCTCCATATTCATAAATGATCTTCCGCTCTCCATCAAGCACTCCCAATACCACCTCTATGCCGACGATATTCAGATTTATATTTCCTTTACCCCAAATGAATTTCCTGATGCTATCTCTAAACTTCAGGAGGACATAAATAATATAAGTGCTTGGTCAAACAGCTACAAACTCCTGCTAAGCGCTGAAAAAACAAAAGCCATCCTGATAGCATCACCTGCTCTCCTTAAATCCTTTCCCAGTTACCCCAACCTTTTCCTAAACAATACTCCTATCTCTTTCCATTCATCTGTCAAGAACTTAGGTATTACTCTTGATCAAACTCTCTCTTGGAAACCGCACATCTCCCAAATATCCCGCCGAACCATAACAACCCTAAAGCAATTCCGTCGCCTCCATCACCTCCTACCATTCAATATTCGTAAACTCCTTGTTTCTTCCCTTGTCTTTCCCCACTTTGACTACGGATGCGAGGTGTACAGCGGACTTTCAGGTGAGCTCGAAGCAAAACTTAAGCGTATTATGAACTGTGCAATACGGTTTGTATTCGGAATCACCAGAGACACGCATATAACCCAGTATTACACCGAGTTAAGGTGGCTTTATCCTCGTTATAGATGCCAGTATTTCCTAGCCTCCTTCCTCTACCAGGTTATCAGAACTCATCGTCCCAGCTACATCTTCCAATCCCTTCAATTTTTTTTTTTTTTTTTTTTTTTATTGAGAAATATTACAATCTGTTTCAGAATGAACAATAGTAATAGAGATATAGGACCACATTCATACAATATATACAGGAAATAACGATAAAGTCAAATTACATAAAATAGAAAAAAAAAATCATTTATATGTACAATAAAATATAACAAAATATAAAAAAAACAAAAAAAACAACAACAACCTATAATTGAAATAAATACAAAGTTGGCAAATAAATAAAAATCATACAAACAAACATAACTATATACAATATTTACAACTGCTAAGGGGACCCCAGACTGGGCTTTTCCCTCCACTTGTGGAGGAAAAAAGCGGAATCCAAGAGATCCCAGCGCCTCTCTCTCAGCCGCATCACTGGTCTTAGCCAGTAGAGGCTGAGTTAGGGCGCAATAGCCACAAACATACAGTACATGAGTGGAGGATCTGACCAGTGTCAGAACTCCAGTATAAATGTTATAGAACGTCGCGGGGCCACTGCCGTTTCAATCTTCGTGGAGGATTGTAGGGGTGGGTGGAGCTGGAGAGGGATTGAGCTAAAGGATTAGGATGATGAAGGAGGTTCCGATGGAAATTAGAAAATTTGGATGGTACCAGATCTAAAATGAATGGAATATTGAGGTCGTGGTGTAAGGTACAGTTGGAAACATAATAGGGAGCATTAACTATTGTTCGTAGGACTTTGGATTGGAAGGATTGGATGCGTTTGATGTTAGAGTATTTAGCTGTCCCCCACAGCTCAAGTCCGTAGGTCCATATAGGTTTCAGTACTGTTTTGTATATTAGTAATTTGTTGTCAACTGTAAGATGAGATTTTCTGTTTAATAGTCTGTATAACTGGCCGAATCTGCGGTTGAGTTCTTTTCTTTTAAGTCTTGTATGTGGGTTCCACGTTAGTCTTTTGTCTAGTAAAAAGCCCAGATACCGGACTGTGTCTGAGGAAGGAAGCGGTATGGAATTGAGTTTAACTGTTGGGCAGGATTTGCGTCGAAGGGTGAAGGTGACGTGTGTGCATTTTCTTTCGTTCACCTTAATACGCCAAGCATTACACCAGTATTCGACAAGGGAAAGGTGCCTTTGGAGATTTAGCGATGCTGCTTCAGGATCGGAATTGGATGATAAAATGGCTGTGTCATCAGCAAATGTTGCCAGAAAGGTATCGGGATCGGTAGGGATATCGGCGGTATAGAGGATGTAGAGGACGGGTCCTAAGACGCTGCCTTGAGGAACACCGGCCTCAACAGTATAATGTTTGGAAAACTCTAAACCACAGCGAACTCGGAAGGAGCGGTTTGATAAATAGGACCGGAGGACTAGGTATAAGGATTGGGGTAAATGGGTTTTGAGCTTAAAGAGCAATCCCGGGTGCCACACCCGGTCAAAAGCTTGCGCTATGTCCAGAAAGGCACCCGAACAATACTCCTTGCACTCAAGGGCGGAGGAAATGTGGTCTACAACTCGGAGTCCTTGCTGAACCGTGGAATGTTGAGGACGGAATCCAAACTGGTGTGAAGGAAAATTGTGAAATTTGGCTAGGATTCGTTTTAATAGGAGTTTTTCGAAGATTTTGGAGAGGATCGGAAGAAGGCTAATAGGTCTGTAGGATGATGTACAGTTGGAGGGTTTACCTGGTTTTAGGAAAAGGATGATAGTCGAGTGTTTCCACAACAGAGGGAAATAGGTAGTGCGTAGGATACAGTTATAGATATATGTAAGGAATGTAATGGCTTTAGGTGGAAGTTGTCTTAGAATTTGAGGAGTAAGGAGATCGTATCCAGGGGATTTACGGTGAGGAAGCTTTTTAAGAAGATATTTGACCTCAGAGGGATTGATTGCTTTAGGTGGTAAGGAAATTGGTATCGGTGACGTAAGGAACTCTTCAACTATTGCGGTATGGGTTGGATTGAGATCAGAATGAGGAGTGAATACCTTGGAAAGGTGTAGTGCAAATTCCTGGGCCCTATCTTTGTCAGAAGCAGCCCCCCTTCAATTTAAATCATCAATTTAAATCATCAATTCAGTCCCGTTCTACTAGATCCCGTCTTTCTGACCTCTACCCTCCTCCTCACCGTACTTCTGCCTTTGACAAGTCCTTTCTAGCCAAAGCAACCACTCTTTGGAATTCTATTCCTCCTGAGATCCGTCATGTAAGTACTGCTTCCTCCTTCAAATCGCTACTTTTCAACCACCTTCTCCTTACCCAGTCAAACAGACAATAACTTCAAACTGCAGATGCTATAAATACCAATTATTATTATTATTATTATTATTTCTGTGTGTTTATAGTACTCAAATTATCATTGATGAACCAGCTATTTCTGTTTTTTTTTGTTTTTCTTATTTCGAAAGTCTGACTTGTAAAGATGTACATATATTACTACCTTAATTATTTTTTAGTTTAGTATTTTGTTATTCTAAGCCATGACCACACTGTTCCGGTCATCAATTATGTATTTTATTTTATTCTTAAGGGACTTTAGTCCCAGGATAATAAAGAAGCTTTTTCATTTCATTTCATTTCACATACCAACAAGGAATATTTTACTAGTACTTGGGGACAATTCAAAACTTAGGTTTCGAAAATTTCACAATCCTTATATTTCATACATAGGTTTGGGAAATTAAAACATTATATACTTGATATTTTACCAAGTTAAGATTTTACAATAAAAACATTAGCCAGATGTATTATTGAAAATTCATTAAACGAGGCTAATTGTTTAGTTGATTAAATAATTGAAGCATGAACTCATTATAAGCTGGTTGGAGATCACAAATAACTTCCGGTAAATATCCGATTTCAGTTATTTTTCGAAGGGTAATATAACGCGACCCATTGTTATATTGCTTTCAGAGGATGGAATTGAGACACCACCTTAGAATAAAACCAGCACTATCATATTACTGAAAAATACGATAGAAGCTAGAAATTAGAATATATGAATTAACATATAGTATAATAAGCAATTATTTAAAACGTAACGATAAATTCATAATTGTTGGAGGTCACCTTTAAGTTTGTTTGTTTTGGTTTTAAGGCGTAAAACCCTAAGGTCATCAACGCCTAGACACTATATGCATATTCAACCTTTATAGGAAAGAACTATTAGGTAATGAGTAATTGAGAGAAAGAAAGAAAAAAAAATAATAATACAAAAAAAAATAAATAAAAATATATATAAAAAAATAAAAAAATAAAAAAATATTTTTATGTAAACAATAGTTTAAAAAGCTAATGCTAGTAATGCTAACTGACAAGAAATAGTCTTTATAATTTCGATAATAATGACTGCTCCTTAAGAAAATCAAAAACTAATTCAATGGTTTTCTCTCTATCATCCAGCACCGCTGAAATATTCGGGCTTAGTCCAATTTTATTCAGGTGTGAGGAATAATAAGGGCATTCTTGAAAAATATGCCGAATGGTAAGGGTTCCATCACAGTGCCGGCATCGGGGCACCGGCTGCCTAGCAAAAAGATAAGAGTGCGTCAGCCGTCACCTTTAAGTATTAACTAACATAAAATCCTTCTATGCCCGTATTCAAAACTGGCAGATGGCCGTAGATGTTTTGAAGGTTGCAAAAAATACTTTATTATGCAGTCCTTTGCAGGAGACGTAAAATGGTAGTCCCGAGTCTGTTCTTGTTACAGATGATTATCCTAACGCAACCTGGATACGAAAAATTTAGGAATCTCTCTGCTAATCCCATCGCCTGATTAGCCACAACAGCGTAATGCATCGTTACATTAATAACCAAATCATAATTTAATTTTGTATCATAAGATATGTGTACGCATTCGTGTCTTATCTTTGCATTCCAGCAATTGGGTTTAAGTAACGGTAATCAGCTAGCTGACCGATTGAAAAGAAACCCATTTGAATACATGAGACATTAATAATTTATCATTTATGTAATTAAAACAAATTTGAAATTATATCACGTTTGAACGATAAAATAAAATATTTAATAAAAACAAATATTCAAATAATTCCTTAAACTTTAAAATGAAAATCCGCTATTGTGAACGGTCAGAGTTTTTAAGTTCCTAGACCTCAGAGTTTTTGCCTTCCCTCACCATTCCATCATACTAAGGGGGAGTCTGTCGGTTCTCTAATATTATTTATGAAAATAGTTTTTACGGACTAATTTTATTTTTCAATGTGGATACAATTAGTTCACCGTTAAGAATTACTGGAATGAATAAGTCCAGGTGGCGGTCAATAAGTGAAATAATTAAATAGTTTCAACTATTTATTGTCTGCTAACGTTTCGAAAATATTTTCCATTCGCCCACAATGCGCCCTGATGATGACCCACAATGGGGGTCGAAACGTTTGCAGACAATAAATAGTTAAAACGATTTAATTGTTTCATTTATTGGCCGTTACCCAAATAAATTTCTTCCAGCAATATTATTCTACTTTCACTTACCTAATATAAAATATACAATGAGGGAATGTTTTGTGATCGTAAAAATTTAGAATCCCAGTTCTCAACGGAAATACACCCCATAAGTCCCCTGGGTCCAAATAACCAAGTCCCGCAAAAAGATCTGTGCGTGTGTGAGACACATTCTACCATGCATTTTGTACCTTTTTACGATTTTCTCTATAACGGCTGAAACGGTTTTTATTACACTCCCTATATCGATGTAAAATTGAATGGGCTTTAATATTATGTAGGTTTCATTCTGATTGACATAGTCTGACAGTACTTAAATGGCGATATATTAAATTTTCTTTATCTAAAGTGTCCTTTAATTTTGTAGATTTTATAAAAAATATCTATATCGCCTTTTTAGCACGATGAAAAAAAGGAAAAATATACGATTTGGAAGAATACGATATCCAACCCTTTTCTCTCTGTCAGTTGGGGACTTGGGTCTCAACCTTCCAAGTGGAATAAAACCATTACTATTCGCTGACGACATGGCAATTATCTACAGATCCCACAACATTAGAGAAATTCAAAATAAACTACAGGAAACTCCAATCGGCTGAATAGACTGGTCAAATTCTAAAGGACTCCACTTTTCACCAGAAAAACTAAATGTCTGCTCTTCAGCCGAAAGCGGAATACACTACCACTACCTGAATTGTCCTTAGGGAGCACTAAATTACCATTTACTACTTACCAAAAATTTATATGCTTGACATTTGATAGAAAACTGACCTGGGAACATCAATTTCCATCATAAATGCACAGCCTACAAAAAAATCGAACATACTGCGAGTTCTCAGCGGCACTACTTGGGGTTCAGACAGGAAAACTTTATAATACACTATAAAATTTGATAGGTTCAAAACTTAACATGGGTCATTTAATATGCTTCGGCACACCCACGAATTCTCGTAGGCTCGGCACAGTACTTCATGCAGGAATTAGAATATCCACTGGGGCTTTTCGAACCAACCCTATCTTATGCTCAGTCGGCTTATGTTCAGAAGCCGGAATTCCTCCTCTGATTTTTATACGACAAAAACTTGCCATAAATTATATTTCCAAATTGTACCCACAGACAAATCATCCCACACACAGATACATATTTAAATACCCCCTATATGCGACCCTTCCCTTCGCAGAAACAATTTCCTCCGCTTCTTCTTTACTTAGAGACCTTCCACTGTATAAAATAAACTCCCACGAAAAACCCCACCATGGACTCACCAACCACCTAAAATATTCCTTCTACTTTCCTAACCTCTCCAAAATGCTTCCCTTTCCGAATTCAAAAACCGACTAACACAGATTATTCAAACCATTCCTGAACCCTTTTTTAAGTTACACTGACGGTTCTAAATCAGATACCTCTACAGCTTCCGCTTTGTGACCCATAACTCGAACACATCAAATTCAAACTGCATAATCTATGAAATCATTACACAGCGAAATACATGCGTGCCTCAGCTCTACAGTTCTGTATGAAAGTGAATCAAGACCAAATCGTTATACTAACCGATTCCCTTAAGCGCAATTAAAGGTTTGCAGAACTTGTATCCAATTCATCCCATACTAGTTCGCAGTCACTCTCATATAGCTGCGTTGCGAAACCTGGGCAAATCGGTAAGCTTCGAGTGGGTGCGAGCCACGTAAACGGGAGCTTGCGGACCGGGTAGCGAAGCAGGGGCACACACTGCCAGGGAGAGGAACAGCCATCTTGACCCCGTCTGAACTCAGTGAACCGCTCAAAAGAAGAAGATGACCGATGTCAGAAAATGTGTGGGACGATAGCCAGGTAAGCAAACTGAAGCATATAAAACAAACGTGAAACCCTGGTCACATCTAGCCGTAGCAGCCGCAGGGAGGAGGTCGCGTTGACCCGGCTAAGGATAGGACACTCCGGCTGACGCACTCTTATCTTTTTGCTAGGCAGCCGGTGCCCCGATGCCGACACTGTGATGGAACCCTTACCATTCGGCATATTTTCCAAGAATGGCCTTATTACTCATCACACCTGAATAAAATTGGACTAAGCCCTAATATTTCAGCGGTGCTGGGTGATAGAGAGGAAACCATTGAATTAGTTTTTGATTTTCTTAAGGAACAGTCATTATTATCGAAATTATAAAGACCGTTCCTAGTCAGTCTTTAATCAATATTTTTTTTTTTTAAAGTTTTACTATTATTATCTTTTTTATTTACTATTTAAACTATTGTTACATAATAATCTTTTTTTCTCTTAATTACCCATTACCTAATAGTTCTTTCTTATAAAGATTGAATATGCATATAGTGTCTAGGCGTTGATGATCTTAGGGTTTTACGCCATAAAACCAAAACAAACAAACAAACGATATCCAAGTAAAGGAGAAAAGAGCAAAAATATTTTTTGTGCAAGTTTTGTTTCTTGAACATAAAAATAGTAATATAGATGTATAATATACCGTTGGAAAGGTAAAGATTTTAGAAAAATATTATCTAATACACGGAATTGTAAAACTTATGGAGAGTGATGAAAAACCGATAAAACTAACCGATTGTCGTAGAAATAATAAGGCAGATGATTTAATAAAACACCCGTTTCTATTGAACCTTAATGTAATTAATTCTTTAGCATATTTGTTTTCATCTCATAATAAATGTATTTAATGATTGTTAAATTGATTTTAACAATTGAGGTAAGGGAAAGTTGTGTGTTGTGGTCATCAGATTTTTTAAGTGTGATTTTTTCTTTAAAAATATTGTGCTAACATAATAAGATATATTTTATAAAAGTGCCTACATCGATATCTTACATTATTATTGTATCTTTTTATCATTATATTGCGGTTGTTAAAAAAACTATTTAAAAGAAGCACGCTGACTATCATTGTTAAACTTTAAATTAGTTAAACAGAAAGGAAATATATAATTTTGTTATTCGTAGCGAACAAAATGCTGTTACTTGCTTCCTTCCCCTACCGAGAATCCTGCACAGGCCTTAGCTGAAAGCCATTTAAAATGGACAAGACAAATTAAAGCAACGGATCCTTAGACTTTGTCGAGTGGATAATTAATTAGCACCATGCTTTTATAATAACTTTCTAACTCCACTCCAAGTATTCGATTAATATAAATTATATCCCAATTCCTTTTTTCGGGAAAACGTGCTCTACTACAAGATTATTCTGTTTTTTTATTTTTATAATAATCTACTAAATGGATTCTATTACATTATTCTTTTCTACTTTCATGTGTTTTTGCGATAGTTAAGAAAAATAAAGTTTTGATTAGAATAATTTATTATTTAATTCTGTTAAGGTGGCTAAATTAACGTGGGAACAATGATTCTATCTTGAGAACAGACTGTCTTTAGAATAAAAATATTACAAATTTAATACAACCTAATAAAAAAAGGTAATTTTCAATATTTAACAATTTTTGGTAATTCTTATATATTATTAAATTTCGTACAAATTAACATGGTTGTAATACAAGCTATAACCCGCAGCTTTCCTTAAGAATATTTTGTATTAATTTAAATATATCAGCGTTAACAGTAGTAGTAACTACATATAATGTATACAACTATCAGTCAATCAATTAAGCTTTTAACTATACACAATAAATAAAGATATTTGATCATAATTTTATTTGAACAAATTCACAAAGAAAACTAGTTGAAGTAGGTACACCCATATTTACTCAATATGTTTCAGCTTTTTTACACGTTCACGCCGGGGTGACCCACCGGTGGGTCATACTTGTCTGTTCCGACGTGCATCACAGGTGAGTCACTTATTTTTAGAAAATAAGTTTATTTTATTTTTTCTCAATATTAAATGTCGTAGGAATTAACAAGCATAAGGGTTTATTTATTAAATATTTTAAAACTTTCAACATGCTTCCTCAAAGGACTCTTACCGGTTAATTTCATTTAATTATTTTTATAAAGAATTTTATTTAGCTTTGCGGGATTTCATTTAATACTCATAAATAAGAATATAAAAGTATTTCGATAATTACTCATACAAGTCATATGTGGACACCAAAACTGTTATCAAAACAATATCACATTAAACATGTTGGAACTTACAAATGTGTCGCCCCGCCCCACAGTAACGGAAAAAAGTAAATATTCGTTCCGCCGTGATCGTGTAATTATTGCTTTCATGTGGTTAGAAATTCTATTATCTTTTATATAATTATAATTATATTTTTTATATAAAATGCATAGTTTTTGAATTATTCGAAAACCAAATTTGTAAAGGGCTCTAAAGAAATACTTATTTTTTCAACGATTTATAGGACGAATTTTTCCAAAACTTTTCTAGACGTTAAGAGGGACTTCTATGGAATATTGTGAACTTTACAACCATAGTATTTTTTGTGATAATGCGATGAACAGAAAAAATGAGTGAATAGTGACTTACTTTTATAAATATAGATAAACAAAAAAAAGATAAATTTACAATTATTGACATGCAGAAATAAAAAAAAAGATAAAATTGAAAAAACAAATAAACAATAAGTACATTACCTAACTTATAACCACCCAAATCTTCCATAAGAATAATTTCAATGAAGCCACTTACCTGAAAAAAAATTATAAATTAGATTCAAAGCAATTTCAACATAACATTAAAAAAAATATATAGTATCCTGTACAAATATAAATAACTATGTATACAAAATGATAACGCAATTTTCCGTTTCATCGAAATCCTTCTAAACCACGGTACGGATATTAATACAATTTTCACTATAATTTAGGAGATTCTTTCCTTAAGGTTTATATGTAAAATACATTGCAATTAAGATTTTATTTAGATGAGAAATTTTGTGTAATCAAGGCATTTCCTGAAATATGAGTAGTAATATAGAGGTATAATATACTGTTTGAAAGCGCAAGGTTTTAGAAAAGTTAATATACCAAAAGTTGTACAAGTTAAAAGAATATCTTGACAAGCCCATAAATTAATAAAGATATTTTATTTGTAATGTTTGTAATAAGAGAGGCTATGTGATTCAGTTTTGCCGCCGTACAGTATCGTACATATAACATTCTTCCATACAGTACCCAAGATTTTAGAAACAATGTTACACACCAAATCCTTAGTAAGCTTTTATAAAAAAATAGAAAGTTGTTATGAATCTATAAACCGACATTGTTATTAATAATAGAAATAATAGTATAGTAGTATAGTAGTATAGTAGAAACTTTAAATATTATATAATGAAAACAAATGTTTCATTTTAAGCTAAATAGAATTTTACGGAATCTAAATTTATCTTTTTATATGTATTTTAATTAGTTCATTTTCTGATTCTACTAATTTTATTTTTGTATAAAATATGGATTAAATTAGAATCTAGAAAAAAAAGAGCTTTACCACAGTGTATCAGATGGCAGCAGTATAGTCACACGAAGTAGTACTATTACCACACTTCATGTTGTCTGATAACAGCACAACTTGTAGGAAGGCAAGGGACACACCAGCAACATGTGCCAACTGCCTAGCGAACTAAAGCTATAAACCCTTCAAATGTCACCTAATCAAATAACTATAGGCTCGTGAATGCAACAAAAAATATTTCAATTATGTAAAAAAATGCTGGACAACATACATAAAAAACCTGACGAGAAAACGAGTGAGAAGACACAACAGAGTATTATCCTTTCTCATGCCTGACATATTATTTTATTCATTTTTTTTTTTATATCTCATTTGCTGGTTGTCACACTGCTGACAAGTAAAATAATAACTAATCGAATAAATTGATCACCATTTTTATTTCTGTTTTTATCTTATATACACAGCATTAACCTTGGTTGCTGGTATAAGAAGAATTTTTTTATATTGATTCTTTTAAATGTAAGGTTATCTATGAAAGTTAGTATTGAATATTTCTACTCTTAAGTCTGTTTTCTCTTCAATGTATACATACATCTCGTGATTCTTAGTTCCTGCGATAAACTCCAAACTTTTATACATAAATGACACCATATTTAAACTGCACCCGAGTGAAGCTGGGACGACTCAAGCAGCATTTATTCCTAAAGTATTATAAAAATTAGGAAATAGGAGCAATAGAAATTGCTAGTGTAATATATCCTTAGTTAAGTTCATTTGAGGCGTAACTTCCTACCGATTAAGTCACCTCTACCGTAAGACGCCATCAATTAATCTTCATCTTATTTTCAAAGAAATCTGTGTAAACTAGCTGAGCTTATTAAATGATATAAACCAACTCTGCACTAATTTGAAAAAAGTAAACGGTAGGGAAACATACTGCCCGTGGCAACGGGCTAACAGGCAACCTCAGGGAGGGATGCAACTAATGAAACTTTAGCATTTTTTCCCTCCTAAATTCCTCGGTGTAATTGATGAAGCCGGGCTAAATTGGACCGAAATGTCCCTCCCCTCTGGGCCCGGGGAAGGGAGAACATCTCTTGATTTGGAACATCTCCGGCGACATCCCCGGACGGCTCTTAGGGAGAATATTCTTCCCGCTCTCAATAAAGCCACGGATTTAAAAATGTAAAATTAATTAAAAACAATTAAGAGATGTACATATTTAAAACAATTCATAAACGCATATAAAAGGAAACACAGTACCTAAAATCGTAAGATTTCTTATAAACAAGAGGCACAAAACTGTATATCCAATAGTAAAAAAAAACAACTATTTATTAATCTACGTTCCGACCCACCTTAGGGGTCTTTATCAGGGCTAAAAGATAACAAGATACAGTGTGTGCTTGATAAATATATGACCATCAAATATTAACAGAAATGCAAGACAGCGAGTTAAAATAGGAATAACAGACAATTATGAAATACAATTTCTGAATTAATGCGGACATATTAGTTCATTTCTTTACTAGTTATTACCAATTTCTTCCTTGTTTTATATTCTCATTGTAACTCACTGTATTATATTTCTATTAAAATTTTATGGTAATTTATTTATCAAACCTCTAGACTGTATCTTGTTATATTTTAGCCCTGAAGAAGATCCGGAACATGGGCTTTCTGTTCACCATACAAACGGACTTCTTCGATACAAAGACGCCATACTGGAAAAAGCACATAACCATTATCTCTCAGGCGACATACAAAGGACCCTAAATTCGACTAACTATCCTTTATATAGATTACTATGCAATTACAATGCTCCCGACCCTGAAATGTACCTCACATTTAAAGTACATATAAAGAAATTGAGATGTGTCAGCCAATTAAGAGTTGCAAATCTAGAACATATTAGAATCTATAGAAAAAACTCATCTTTTTTGTTCAAGTCACAAGAAAGCTGTATATTATGCAATCGATTTATCTACAACAGCCTACATCACATTCTCCTTCACTGCCCGGCACACAATGAAAATAGACGGCAATTTCTTTAAAACTTCATCTTAGAATCTTCCGACATCCAAAGTATCCATGCTATACTGAGTATCGATAGTGTAGATAAGTTACATAAAGTGTACTATTACATGATAGGAGTTCAAAAAGAGCTCAATTCTTTATCCTAGAACATTTTCTATTCAGTGTTTATTTTTATTTGATCTTCAAAGTGATATTTTGCTTATTTATTGTGTCTGTTATAGCACCAGTAACTGTTTATTCTTTAATCTGTAATTTATTTTTGAAAGTCAAATTGTTTTAGTAAATTTTCACTATTATTTTATTTACTTTTAAATGATATGTATATAAAGTTCTAAAACCATAATATTGTAATTTATAGCCAAGCTAGGCTCTATTTGTATGGGGAAGCCCCAAAGACAAAATAAAATTTATATTCTATTCTATTCTAGAAGATCCGGAACATGGGTCGGAACGTTGGATAGTAAATAGATTTTTTTTTTTTATTGAGAACTTCACCGAAACCATTTCATCCCTCAAATTTATCACACAAGATGACTTTACTGCCTATTATTTTCTACTCCTCTGGGTGGTGACCCTCACATCAAAGCATAGGAGCCAGATCCAGGCAATGGAGATAAAATACCAAAGGAAAGTTGAAGGGAAGACCAGGAAATATATGATTCGGAATACGACTATCAGATCAAACCCTGAGGTGCAGCCGCTGGAAACTATTATAGGGGAAAATAAATTGAGATGGGTTGGTCACCTACTTAGAATGAATCCGGGTAGGACTGCTAGGGTGAACTATGAGACACTAGTAGAAGGAATAAAAACTCGGAGAAGAACAAGGACCACCTGAGATAAAAGTGTAGATGAGGCATCAAGCGTGGGCTAGATTGAAAAAGGAGAAGAGAACAGGTCTTAATTTTTCCCAATAGAATGTAGAAGCATATAATTATATAGTTCGAATATAGAGAACTTTAACTTGATCAAGCCTTAGAAATATTAAGGATAAAAAAAAATAATAAAAAAAACACGGACATACAAAACAATTTTATTCGTAGGTCTTTGAATGCTGTTCTCCCGAGTTAGGGCCAAATCCCTTTCCCCATTTGATGTTCGATCACAAAGAAAGATTATCCGTCAATAATACCTATTGTTAACATACCTCAAACGAGTAGCCTGCCCCGAGGGGTACTAAGGAAATATCTGGAGATATATGAGGAACAACAATATCAAGCGGTAGAAATAATGTTGAGAATAAAAGCGGCTTTATGGGGTAATTTCTGGAGTGGTTCCGGCCCGTAATGGTCCCAGGCACCTACACTATCCCTTATTTAGAGGTGAGCTATTTTAGGGGCTCAGGGGGCATCGGGAATTATGGTAACGAGGGGGAGGTATTGAGTCTTCGAGCCGCTTACCGTCTCCCTCCCCCATCTTTCCGATTTGGAGAGTCTTGGTATCTCTGTAATCAGTTGATTGATAGTGTTCCCGCCGGTCAAATGGAAAGGGGAAAAAATCTGGTTCGCGCAACACACGACATTCACTTACCTCTGTGGTTGAAATTAATTTAGGAATTTTTAAATACACTAAGAGATGACAGGTCCAATTATTAATCAAACAAAGTTTCGATACAAACATGTGTTTTATTAATAATCTATTATATTTTTATCTAGAATAACCAGTTAGTTTTATCGGCTTTTAATAACTTTCCATTAACTTTTACAATTCCGTGTATTCGATAATGTTGTTTCTTAAATATTTAGCTATCCAACTGTATATTGTATTACTATATACAGTAAATCTATATTACTATTGGGTTCAAAAACACAAAAATTGCATTAAAAAATATTTATGCAATTTTCTCCTTTAGTTGTAGATTAATTCGCTCAACATGAATATTTAGACGAAATTTATCCATTCCAACAAGATGTGTTCTTAATTGAAGACTACAAAATTAAAGGTACTTCAGAGGAATTTATTATATCGGCATTTAAGCACCGTCAGACTTTTCAATCAGAATGAAACCTACATCATATTAAAACCCATTAAATTTTACATCCATATAACAAGTTTAATCAATATATTTAAATATAAGATTTCATACATGGCTAAGTGAAAGTGTTATTTTTTTAAACCAAATAAAGTTTAAGATAACTAACTTTTTCCATTTTTAAGCCTCCTTTTTGAAAAAAAAAAATCACGAAAAATTCAATTTTTCCAAATACGATGTAAAATCTAATGGCTTAAATATCATGAAGGTTTCATTCATATTGAAATATCCTGATAGGGTTTAAATGCCGATTTTGTAAATTTTCTTTCTTTAAAGTATCTTTAATTTTCTAGTTAAGTAAAAATCACCATATCATATTTTTAGTACAAAAAAAAATGATAAATATATAAGTTGACTGAATTCATGTACAACTAAATGAGAAAAAAGCAAAAACATATTGTATGCAATTTTTGTGTTTTCGAACATAAAAACAGTAATATAGGTGTATAATATACCGTTGGAAAGCCAAATAATTCATAAATAATATTATCTTATCTAAAAATCGGAAAGTGATGTAAGTCCAGTAAAATTAACTGATTGTCATAGGTAATAAAATAATATATTATTTAATAAAACACATGTATCTATTGAAACTCAATATAATTGAATCTTTAACCATTTATTTTCCTCTATAAATCTATTTAAAAATTCTTAAATTAAGTTTAACAACTGAGGTAAGTGAAAGTAGTGTGCAGTGCCACTAGATTTTTAGCCTTTTTTTTTTTTAAGTAAATATATTGTAAAAGTTCTAAATTGTATTAAGATATATTGTTATTAGAGATTATAGTAATTAATTTTTAGCTTGTTTCGAGGTAGATGCTTGAATGTATAAAAGTATATTTAAATTATTATATATTATAAGTACGGTGCATTTCACAAAAAGCAATTCATATTTATATATCTGTTTATTAAGATTTAATAGTAGCTTTCGGCGTCATAGCCCATATTCATCTGTAACATTTTAATTTTTTTTTATAGTAAGTGAAAAGAGAAAAAAATATTTTTTTTTTCATTTTAAAAATTGTCACACTAGATGTTGAAATTCATCCCATTTTCAATTATTTTTATTTTATAAAATCGTCCAAACTTTAGCTTGCTGTCAAATTCGAATTATAAAAATTATTAATAATTAATTATTTAAAATTGTTTCAATATATTTAAATTAATCAAATATATAGCAAGGCAGTTTTTTGGTTAAAATATTCATAACAGTAATTCTTTGGAAAGTAGGAAGTTTTTTTTCTCTTTTAACTTATAAAAAAATTAAAAAAATGTTTCAGATGAATATGGCGGCGCTATGACGCCGAAAGCTACTACTACACCTCAATAGGAGGTATATAAGTATGGACTGCTTTTTTGTAAATACATTACTTATAGTATTAAACAGTAGTCTATTTATTTAAAATTATTATATATTTTTATTTTAATGATACACAACAAAGTTTTAGTGCAATAGAAATAGAATAAATCGACCTTGCCGTTAAATATTTTTTATATTCATGATTTTTTTTAACAGTTATTTTATATCTTATCTTGAATATAAAACCGTTAGATAAAAATACTTTCAGTGCTGCAGCCAGAAAAATATTTATCTACTGTTTTGTATTCTAAAATAATAACTGGTAAAAAAATTACAAAAATCGAAAATGTCGAACGGCAAAAATAATGAAATTGATTTCAAATAGATTAGCCCGTATTTCATTATGTATAAACCAGTTAAATGTACATTAAAATAAATCTTAACTAAACATACCTTATAAGTAAACCGTTTACTATTCCTAGGGATCAAAGGTCTCAGAATAAAGATTATTTTGGTTTCGAAATATTCTACAAGTTGTAGAATGTAGTTTCTGTATAGTTGATTCAAGTTAGGTGCTACCTACATAAGAAAACAGATAAGTAAAGAGTTAGCCATGAAAAAATACTTTAGTTAGAAGTAATTAAAAGTACAAATTAAGGTCAAAGTCTTTGGTATCAATATTTAGTGAGGAAGTCTAGTTTCTAGAACTAAGGTAATATTAAGAAATTAACTCACCGCGAGGTTTATCACTCTTCTACAATTACTTTTACTAACTTGATAAAACTTGTAGTGCATTTGGCGAATCTATCGACTCCATTACAGCTGATATAATCAGCATTATGAGCCAAAACTGGACTTATAAAAAGACAATTGTATTTTTTTTCTTAATAAATGAAATTTACACTAATAAAAAAGTCTATAACAAAATAAATTGTTTATTTAAAAAAGTAACATTCAAATTTATTTAAAAAAAATTAAGTTAAAACAAATAAAAAATATTAATTTTTAGAGGAGTGTCTATAACACTAGCGCTTACGTGGCGAATACCGAAAACAAAGGTGCTGGCTGTAAAAAACCGCTTTCATTAGCCAAATTAGTAATCTGAAATTACTCTCTTTACCTCTCGGGTTTGCCTAGACTTGTCCAACTTGTGTTAGGACCGTTACAAAGTTAAAATTCGTAATTAATATCCGGAAAAAAAAATCAGTATTAGAAAACTTTTCTTATAATTTTCACCAAGGTATGTTGTTAAAACAATTTAACATCTCACAACTCAAAAGCAAGTAGCCAAACTAAAACATCATTAGAATTAAAAATGTTGGTAATATACTCTTGTTTATTGCAGTATAAAAGTGCATACTAAAATGAATTAAAATAAAGCTGTTTTCCAGTCATATAAAAAAATAAAACATAAATAAATGTGATTTCAAGATATACATCCGTACATTGCACTCTTAAACTAAATTAAGTCTAGAATAACATTTTGATTAATAGTTCCTTTTACCATCATTAATATCTCCCCTATTTTGTGTACTCGATAAAGATTCATTGCCATTGGGATACTTTTATTTTACATTTATTTATTTTATTAAAAAATAGTTATCATTTATTGTACAGGATGCAACAATGAGGTACGAATTCTAGGAGAAATAAATTTGAAACACTGATTATTTTTAGACAAATAATATCTAAAAGATACTTCGATAAGTATGAGTTTATCTGTTTATTCAATATTTATTATACCTTAATACAGATATTATGCAGTGCATTAATTGGTATTTAAAGAAGAGGAAAGAGGAACACGGTCTAGAAAGAAAACACATTTGAATTGTAAAACTTCTTTTAATGCTGACATTATGTGTTCTTATTGATTATATAATTTTCAAGTACTTTCGTATCATATGTGGCTACAATAGTTTATACATTTGTGCAAGGTTTCATATTCTATGACATAATAATCTTTATTCTTAATTTTTTTTTCATATTTCTGTAGTCGTATCATGCTTTGCAAGTCCTAATGATGACATTTAATTTAATCCAAAAGAAGTTTTGCACCAACTGTGTTTTCCTTGACCACTCTCAACCAACATTTACTCTATTCTGATACATTTTTTTGGATGTCATTTTATGTGAAATATATGAATTATCAATTATCACTTTTGTATTAATAAATGTTATATTTATTGTTATGACTCTGCTATTAATTATTTCAAAACACATTGAAAACCCATAGCGAGGACAAGAAAAATGTATGGGAAAAAGATAAAATTATTCAGTTATCGATAAAATATCTATCAATTTAATGTTGATGATTCATGCATTTGAGTGTGCCATTTTTTTTTTTTTTTTTTGAACCATCAATGGTTCAATTTGTAAAGTCGTTAGATTAAGTTATGACCAAATTTTCTCATTAAAAACTTATTTTCGTAAAATTTTAATTTATTTGCTTAAAACAAAATAATGCCATTGTTTTGTCCTACAGACCAACTAATATGATGATATTTCTCATCGCTACAATGATAAGTGATTTTTCAACAAAACCTGAATAATTATCCATTAAAAGTTTTTTTTTTTTTAATTAAATGTCCTACAATATTTTAATAAGTGATATCATACTTATTAAATTTGGATTTATTGTTTTCTAGTTCAAGAACAAGACCAGTGCAAAATTATCTCAGTCGATTGGAGTGAAGAATGGTAAGTAAATTGTATTACTTATAATATATTCTATACATAGTTTTTTCATAAATAAAAACTGTACCTGATTAATTACAACTTGTGCCTGAATAAATTAAAAATGGTTTCATTTATATTTAAATTTTCTATCATTAAAAGAAAATAACTACAGTTCTTAAAAATGCCATGCTATTTTTACTTACTTAACTAGCCTTGGAAAGAAAGAAAAGAACATTTTAGAAGGGTTATCTGAGCAGGATGGTTCATGACAGATAGCTTTGCTTTCTTTTGAATTGAAGATCAAAGGAAGTTAGTTCCAGTAAAATAAATTAATTTGTCAAAAAAACTCCTTCAAAGGCTCCTTTTCGGTTTCCTTGATATAATGTAATAACTGTGCCTGTTTAATATTCATTGAATCATTAAATATAGGAATAATAAGAATTTTATACAACAAAGGTAATTTTCATTCAGCTGAAAAAATATTTTAAATGTTGAATTGAAATTATTTATTATCTTTTTATTGAGTTCAGAAAGATTCTTTAACAAAAAGAATAGGGTAAAATTCACTTGTTCATTCAAGTTCTTCCTTTCCTTGATTCATCAATTGAGTCATTGATTACCCTAAGGTCCTATATCCATGCTAGGAAATTTTACGGGAAGCGCAAAACTCTCTAATTGCTTTATTATTAACCCAAATTATTTGGGTTTTTTCGCATTGAAATCTAGAATTGTTTTTTACTATGTTAATAATACTTTATGTAAGTTATATAATGAAATGTTTTAGTATGATTTGGATAAAAAATCAATGCGTAATTAGTACCTTTAGAAAAGAAATGCATTTCTAAATTTGGGCTTTTAAACGATTTGAGAATTCATTAGATAAAATCAAACAGAAGATTTAGGTAAAGCTAAAGGATGAGAACATAGATATTTCAAAATATTGATTTCATAAGAAATGTCTTTTAGTTCCTTTTGGAAATTTTGAATTTTATAACAAATTTTCACAGGAAATATATATCTATATTTTTTCTAATTCTCTATCAAAAAATATTATTTATTAATACGGCATTATTATGAGTTTAAATATATTAAGGATAAACTGTCTTATCAATGTCAATCTTAATTATTGATTTATATGTTGCTAATGTTGAATTTGACTAAATTGACAAATATTAAGTTGTTATAAGTGTTTCTTGACTTCCTTTTTTGCACTGATTCTATGTGAATAATATAAATTCATTTCGCTCTGTGTCTTAGGTCTTAATTTGGTGGTATTTTATATAGGTAGTACTACAGCCTTCTTTCAGCTAGAGTTATTCTTGCCTAATGTAATATTAGAGACTTTTTAACACAGAAAATGGAGAGAGCTGTTGAAAATTCATTCGAGAAAGAGGAAGACAAAATGTATAGTTCATTATCCTATCATTCATATGTTTGAATCGGAGTTTGGTTTGTTGAAATTTATTTTGTAGCAGTCCCACAGAATGAATCTCAACCAACCCACTGTGGTTAAAATAGGTTAGTTACCTATAAGATAATCTTCCTTCTTGGCTATTGCTGTGATGTAAAACCTTTGAAAACAATAAAGTAAAATAGTCACTGACCAAGCATTTTATACTTGTGTATTTTTGTTTTATTCATGATCATTTTTAAATGGTACTGTGACCCCTTCTCAATCCCACTTGCATGTGGCTTTATAGGGAACATTTGGTGCTCATTAAAAACTTCTAATTCTTTAAAAGAAAGTATTTTCTTCTGTTATTCTTTTTAAACGTTTCTGATTCAGCTTCTTATTGTTTTGAAAAACGTTTGGTTAGATAATAAAAAAATCAACCCCGCGTATGTTGAAAATCAAAATTATGGACTGATTCCTTAATATAATGTTATTAGAAACATTTTTAGGTTATCCTTGGAAACTGGGTAGCGGAGGTGGGAAAGGTTAATTTTAATGTGGAATTTTTAGTCTTTTTAAAAAGCAGTTTTCTTTAATTGCAGGATGTCTTAGTATTTAATCATGATCTTGATGAAACCATGTTCTTACCGAGAATTTGGTATACTGAATAAAAGTTACTGTATGTGTTGTAACTGTTCAGATTTTGTTAGAAATAATTCTAAAAGGAAATCATTCTACAAATTAATAACTATCATTTATTTTATAATTATTTTAAATAAGAAAAATAAAATAAAATGAATAAATAAAAAACATTGTTCGGTTGTTTAGATCATGTAATTTAAGATAGGATATTTCATTTGTACTCCTCGTTTATATTATTTTTTCATACGCTATCTCATATATATGTATTTTTGTGTGTATAAGTATCATTGTCTTTACCAATCAAGTGAATCAACACAAATCTATTTTTTTAGTGTCATGACTGCTTACTTGGTGTGTTTAGTCAATAATATGCTTTCTAGGTTATTATAAGGCTGATAATTCTTTTGGAACTTGTTGAAACTCGTCATCAGCTTTTAAGGATCAAATGAATGTGATTATGTAAAAATACATGTCTAAATGGTTAAATGTCACATTTATTATTACTCTATCTTTTTCGCTTTCTCTTACAAATTTTAAAACATACAGTAAGACAATGTATTACATTTGAGATAACATTCTTACCGATCATTTAACAAAAATATTTTTTTTTTTTTTTTAATTATTCAATTTGAAAACAACGAAGTATTAATAAAAATAATGACAACTAATCTCACAAAAAGGAATTATCCTGATTTATACATATACACACAAAAAAAACTGCAACTATTTTGACTTGTTTAAGTGCTGACTTGAACTTTTATTGATAAAAATATTGTTTAAGTGAGTGGTAGATTGTTGTAGATAATAATCTAATAGATTTTTTTAATAAAACACATGTCTCTATTAAAACTCAATGTAATTAATCCATTAACCTTTTTTTGTCTTTAACTGTATCTAAGCTAAGTAAAGTAAAGTAAGGTTGTTTTTTTTTTTTTAATATAAATTTAAATCCAACCAGTTATAAGTAACACTTCATAACATATATCTTTACATTAAAATAAATATTAAAAATAAGATTTCTATATTTACTACAAAAGAATAATTAAAAATGGTTGGGATAAAGAGTGGGATAGCCTCAGTGAGTAGGCTACTATACAACTGATTACAAGGTTCTGGGTTTGAAAGTTCAAAGGTTTGTTGAAAGTTTGTCACAAGACTTGTAAGTTAAATTTTCTAAATTTCTTCCTCTAAACTATCTTTGATTTCGATTATTTGAAACAATTAACCTTCTTAAATGCTCAATATTAAGATTTTAAATGATCTGATTATCAAGAAAGTGGAAAAAAATAATAATTTTTCCCATGTTGAAAATAAACTACAATAAATAACAGTATTCCAACAATACATTTGTATAGTTTACAGTTGGAAAGCTCACAAGTTGAGAAATATTATTTTATAAAAATCAAGTCATAGAAGTTCAATGAGATTAACTTAAAACTCACTAAAGTTAGCTCTTGTAATTAATGAATTTTGCTTAAAAACAGATGTTTAAATGGAAAATAAAGAAAAATTTCCATGGAAAAAGTTATGGGCACTTTTAAGGCCAAATGTAAAGTTGTTTCAAGTTGGAGAATTGAGCAAACGTTGTGTGATGTCCACACCATGCTTTTTAATAATCTGCTACAGTGTAAACAGTATACCCTTTTTGGCCATGATTACAGAATGTTGCAAGGTTTTCATAAATTTTTGGATATCCACTGAATAGTGACTGGGTGGTCCTGAATAATTATTCTGCCACAGCCAGGATGAAACCAAGATCCTTGTAGTAAGTAGCCCAGTAACCTACTCACTATGCCATCCCACTCCTAACCCCAAACATTTGTAATTATTATTTGTTGAAATATAGAAATCTTACTTTGAATATTTATTTTAATGTAAATATATATGTTGTGAAGTGTAACTTATAAGTAGTTAGATTTTAAATTTATATTAAAAAAAAAAAAAAAAAAGCTTAAATATAGTTGGAGGTGAAAAAAGATTAAAGAATTAATTACATTGAGTTTCTATAGAGACATGTGTTTTATTTAAAAGATCTATTACATTATTATCTACAACAATCTACCACTCACTTATACAATATCAGTCTTTCTGAGAACATTAACTATTGGTTAATATCAGCTGGTTATTACATCAAATAGCAGCCATGAAAAGTGATTTAATTTATTAACTCAGTTATTTTTTAAGGTAAAGAAATTATATATCCGTGTCTCTTAAGGGAAAAATCGCAAAAAATTAAAAAAAAAAAGAAAATGAAATTTTACCTATAAAAACCCCCATAACTTAGTTATTTTTAAAGATTGAGAAAAATTTGTAAAGAGTTTTAGAACCAGTAAAGCGCAATAAACAGAAAGAAAAAAAAAGTTTTATATATATATATATATATATATATATATATATATATATATATATATAATAATATATATATATATATATATATATATATTAAGTCCCAAATTCTAATTGGTGTAATTCAACTGAAATTCGGTTATTATTGAAGATAGAGAAAATCGAAAAGATTAGCATATATGAACAGCTATATAAACAGTTATACCCTAATATAATTATTTGGAAATAATAAACCATTTTGTAATAATTTGCAGTGTTTTGAAATATCATATCCTGTTGTTTATAAAAACAAATAAAAATATTAATATTATATACAAATAATAAAAACATGAAACGTAAGAGGTGAGGATTCATATAATAGAAAAAAGAAGTAGAAGATAGACTTGCCAAAGAGGTAGTATTTGCATTTTACTTACCTCCAGAACTCATAGAGAAGCTGCTAATTGGAGGTTATGTCCTAATCCAATTTTCTGCTGCCAACATGGCCTGTTTCTTACCCAGAGATTTTTAAATTTTTAAATATTTCTCTTACAATATTTTTTTAAAATATATATTTTGACTGCAGTGTTATTATATATTTTTTTAATTATCGTACTTTAATTTTTAGATTTATTTTAACAATATAAACAAAAAAAATCCATTAATTTGTTGTTAAAACCCCTCCCTCCTGAATTGAATCTTTAAACAAAGAGAGTTTTTTTTTTTATTTATTTAATATGGAGCATCTTGTTCTCTATTTCTTAAAACCTTTTAGTAGCTTTACTATAAAGTTATGTTTTTATCACTTTAACATTAACCTCCTCGGTATTATAATAAGTTATTTAATGTTGTTATATTGCATTTTTATGAATAAAATTTCAAAATCAGTATACCGTTTATTAAGGTAGATAAATTCTTATATTTCAAAAAAAAGTTGTTTCAAGAAATGATACATAGTAAAAATTAAAATTATTATAATCTCAATAAGTTTGAACCATATAGAGTACATAAAAATATATTATAGACTAAAAATATTTATCTAAAATAAAATTTCCCTTTTCGCGTCTGATGTTCAGCAACCTGTACTTCAGGGTTACAAAAACAGGTCGGTTATGACACGAATAATCAACTCTTTCAAAATTATTGAAAATTAAGTGTTATGCGGTCAAGAATTGCGCCGAAAAGGGATGATGGATCATTCTGATACACCAATACTCGAAATCTGGAGTGTAATGATTTTGAACCGTGTATAATTTATAGGTATAATAACGTAAATGCAGTATAAATTATGTGCGTGGAAAATGAACAAATAAGAGTAAGGAAGTGATCCTCCAATGATGATAAAGTCTCCAAAGGTGCTGAAAAAAATATTATGAAACGATCTGTGTTTAATATTTTCGGAAAATTACTAGGTACTGTTTTATTAGCATTATTTCTTATATTTTTGGTGTTTTGTTAGACATTATGTATACTTAATAATTACTCTAAATTGTAACATTTGTAGTTGTTTTATAGTTTTTACATCGTGCAGCACAGTAGTTAGTAACAGGTTTTTTGTTTTTTTTCCCATAGTACATGAGTTGAGCCTCTTTTGACTGGATGGTAACAGTATCTTTTGAGCCCAGCAACGATTTCACATCCTGAGACCACCTCGTCGTTGCCTTAGATTAGACTTAAAAACGTGAAGTATATTTGTATTGTACACAGATTTTCGTCAATTTAGAATAGCCGTTTCGCGGAAGTTAAATCGTATGCATACGAATTTATAAGGTTAGATCTGCAACGACCTAATAAAAAGATAAAGTTATACCAAAATATTCAAATCGAAGGGATAGGTCCAGACGTAAATGTAACGATAAGTCATAATGTTGTTGACTGAAGAAGAAAGATAAAATGCGGCGAATAGATGAATAAGGGCGATAAAGACTCTGTAATGAAGACGATAAGAGGCACAACTGCAAAATAAGATGTTTATTGCCAGTGTTGCAATTTAAATATTGGCGGAGATCGCTATTGCCAAATAGGTGCAGATACAAATCCCATCAAATTAACTTTACCCTTCGTTGCAAACCTACGACTGCTTGTCCAACTGTATCCTTTAGCAATATTCCTCTAACCCAGTTGACCAGATCCCACACATAGTAGTCCACCTTGAGCTACGTCTCCCTTAGAATCCTCACACTCAATTGAATCTGCTTTCAGATATTGATTCTACTACAACATTCTAAACTTCCCACATACTAAAAAAAAAAAACTAATTCATATTGCCATTATCAGCCCACTCAAATAGATAAACCTCCTTCAATTCCAATTTACCCGTCCACTCAAACCCACTTGTTTGTATAGTTTCATCTCCATCTCTTCCCGATAATCCGCCAAGACGTCTGAAAAGACAGTGGCCTCGAGATCTATTAAATTAAATAAACGTTATAGTTCTGCTGTTGGATAGTTTCTTTTTCGAAACATAGTTTCTTCTTATGCCCAAAAGTGTTGCTCATTCAATTGTCTTTATTTCACACATATTTATTTAATTTATCTATTTATTTAACCACCCTTCCTTGTATACTATGCAATACGGGTTGTGACATCTTGCCAGTTATACCAGCAAGTTAACGTTGCCAACAATCTTCTTTAAGGTAGTCCGTCTTTCAATTTGTTTACCTTAACGAGAAGCTTCTCTGCCTTCAAATCTTCGTCCTGGTCTTCTCCTGATCCTAAAATGGTCTGGGCCCATAGCTGTTTTCCAACCGTATACAAAAATTTTGTAGCACGGGTAGTTTCTTTTTGTAACCATCTGAGGAAATTCGTTCCTTCATAGGACTTAGAGTCCGGTTTTCTTCTGAAGTCTGATCCGTTGGGGTTCGAAGACGGTGCAAGTAGACAGGATATGCTCAGAAGGCTCGACATATGTGTAAATATCAATGAAATATATTGATTATGAAAAAAAAAAACGTTTGTTTTCTCAAAAAAATATTTTCATAGAAATATAATGGCTCCCTAAAACTGAGTTTAAATAAAAATGACTTCTTAACAGAATCTGAAATCGTGACAGTAATAAAGATGGTGGGGTGAAGCAGTTTTAAGGCCTAGTAAATTTCAATGAATACCGGAATTTCCCTCCCCTGTTTGAGGGTCCTGCGAGGCAGTAAAAGAAAATTACGGTTTCCATAAGACAGAGCCCTCCCCTCCCTCGGAGTTGTGGGGTTATTATTGCCCCTCAGAGCTATCTCGGTTTAAGCCATCCTAATCCGAGCTATGGTTGTGGCCTTTGTCTGCGACTACTTTCTATGGATGGATACTTTTACGGATAGGACATTCCGCTATGGATTTTTCTCTTAAGTAAGCACTATCCAAAGTCGACTTCATCGATTCAGCCCAGAGCCTCTTTTGTCATGACCAAAATATTTACTGTTATCTAGAGGAGATGTTCCGGAATCTTTTAATAATAATAAATCTTTATTTATTCTGGGACTAGTCCCATTAGAATAACATAACAAGAAAATAAAAATAAAAACTTTAAGTTCTTCATTTCATAAAAAAATAAACACAATAAAAATTACAAATAACAGATTAAAAAGCATCCTCAAATACAAATATTTAAAATTAAACTAGATAATAAACATAATAAAAAATATGTACACATAAACAATTTTGATTAAAAAAAATCTTTAGTGTTTTTTTTTAATAATATCCTAATAATCGATCATGTGCAAAATACAAGATAACATAAAATATAATATGTAAATAAACGTTTCTATCTGTTTTGTTACTAATTTTAATTGAATTCAAGAAACTAATTAGTATTCTTCGGAAATTAGAGGAACAAGAGGTGATTGAACAGACGGATTTTAGAAAGTTGGAAGAGTATTGGAGTCACGGATATAAGAAGGAATGGAGTTCCATAAGGATGAGGATCGAATTAGGAAAGATCTGTCGAAAGCTGCGGCGTAATTGGCCTTCTTTGCTTATTCGTTTAATGTTACTTAACGCTACAATGGTTGATCGGACGGTGCTACAGAGAGAGCCCTGAAGGTTTAATTAGGATAGGTATCGTAAGGGCACGTTTATATTTCCTAGTTTTATAGAACCTCCTATCACTCCAACCCCCAAAACTTCTGCAGTATAAACGCGCCCTTAAGGATTACCTGAGATCGTACCTTTAAAAAGACAGGTTTGAAGTTCAAACTTTAAACCCATGATCTTGGGCTTAGGGTGACCTAGGTCTATAATGTTAGAATCTCTCTAGCTCTTTACATGTGACTGAAAATTATCTCATAAACTAGGAAGTTTATTTTGGTGTTTTAATTTCACTTGTATACATAAACACTTATCTACTATTGATATACGTACTTTTATTACTTTCTTTACTTTTTAAATTATATTCATATAAAGGAAGAGAATAAATCAGCAAAAATGTCCTTTGTAATTTTAATTATCCATTTTTGGAAAAATAATAGAACTACCTAACGAAACGGCAGTATTAAGCCACAGTCACATTTTTTTATCATTAATTATTTAGATATTATTATCTTATAAATTATACGAAAACTATACTTTTATTAATTACTCTATTCATGCCCTCATGACAATCGTTTTAGTCTTGAATAAATGAATATCGCAGTTTCCATTTCTTTGAAGCCCCTTTACTTGTTCAATATTCGAATCCTGTCAATATATCGACTAGTTGATAGATATAATGCAACAACATGTAACATATAACATGTAATATATATATATCTCTATATCAATAATATCGACAGAGTGAGCTGGATTAGAAACTTGAAAGCTCCCTCCCGTTTTGGAACGCTGCCCCAACCGGTCGACTCCTTCACTGCTGTCCATGTCTGCTCTATTTCTTTATCGGTCACTCGAAAGCCATGATCGTCTAGTGGTTAGGACATTGCGTTGTGGCCGCAATAACCCAGGTTCGAATCCTGGTCACGGCACATTTTTTTATTTTAAGAGAATTTAAATTATATTTAATATAAACCTCTCCAAAATATTAATAGAAACAAGGTCCGTACAATAAATAAATTATATTTTTTTGCGGCGTTTTGAGATTTGTTTGCTCTTATATGCTTTTAAAGGCCTTCAATAAAATAAAATAATTGACACAAAAAAAAAGTGATTATTTGACATAATATTACACAAAAATATGATCAAATTAGGTACATATAATTAAATTTCTTGAAAAAAAAAAAAAAAAAAAAAAATATATAAAAAAAAAAAAAAAATATATATATATATTAGAGATTTTATACGCATTTGATAATTATTTTAATTTTATTTTAACAGGTTTATTTAAAATCCATAATCCGAATTCATATAAGAAACACAAGTCCTTTAAAACATGTTTTCAAAATTTCCCTTATTTTTAAAAGTTACTGAATACATATTTAATTTAATTTAATTCAAAATCAATCTCAATAACTATTTCCTTCCAACACGTAAAAAAAAAAGTTTTCCTTTAATCCAGTAACAATAAATCTAGATTTTAATTCAAACGAATTCAGCAAATTAGTTTAATGATAAATTAAAGGGTAATTGTGTAGTTTCCTGTTAAGTCCATAAAATGATATTGTACTATTGGAAATAGTCTCGTTCCATGAACAATAAGGGTCCATTGTATTGAAAATCACAACTAACTAGATAAACCAGCATGCAAGGTGGTAATACAAGTTAAGAAAAGTATAATTGATTGGTTGCTCGAGACTTCATCCAAAATACATTATTAATTTGTGTGTGCCTATAAAATGTTATAGTATGCCTTTATAATTATTATTTTACTGGTGATTGTCATAAAACAAAAATGATGTCTAATTTGTTTTATTAAAAAATGAATATAAAATAAAAAAAAAAAATCGAAAATAGGAATAGCAATATATTTTTACATTACCGATTTGAAAGAGCTTCAAGTGATTGCAAGTGAACGAATGAAGTCGTGGAAGTGAATAAACATTGAAAAATAGTCATTAACTTAAGTTATGAAGATTAATATTTATCCTTTTATATTATTTCTTGATGATTCCCCAAAAAATAAACTGAATTCATATAAAAATAAGTAGTATTATTTTTTTTTATTTTATATTTTACAAAATTTAAACTTATGAATTTATTTATTATTTATGCTAGGAAGTAAAAGTTGTGTTATCCTCCCACAGATTTTCGAAACATCTACTAAACATTAATTTTTTAAAATATTCTATGTAATTGTTCTAATATCGGAGAATGTGTTTTTATTTTTACAAGTAAACTCATCTCTTAAGAAAAAAAAAAAAAAAAAATTTCAAGATTTATATCCTGCATAAATATCCAATATAGATTAAAGTTTATTTATTTTATTGATACAAGCAATCCGACAAAATGGCGATGTTTGCCGTTGTACGAAATTGATATTTCAAAGATATTGCTAACAAAAGTTCATAATTGATGTATGAAAAATGCTATTAAATGGAGTAACAAACATCCTAGAATTTTGATATAAATAATAAGGTGTAAAATAATGTATTTAAAAAAAAAAATAATATATTAATCATGATAATAATAAAACGTACAATTTAGAGAGCTTTCGTGAGATTCATATACCTAATCTTGTTTAAAAAAATGCTTAAATTATTTATTTTGTATTTTTTCTTTATTTATTTATTGATAAAGACCAAAGTGAGAATTCATTTAATAGCATAGAAATTATCCCGCAGATAAACAAAGCTGATTGCACAGTAAACAGAACTGGCCCCCACCATTACGTAAACATTTATGAAGGCAACAAAAACTTCTTTGTCATAAAAAAAGAAGAGATTAATTACATTCAGCGTGAAATGACATCTCCTAATATTTGTTATATTTTTTAATCTGCGTTTCCTTCTCTCCTCATAAAGCTCTCTGACATCTTTATTTTTATCATACCGTTTTTATTTTAGGTTTCATTTATTTTAACGAAAAACTGTATTCATGTATTTTTCATTACTTGTATTTATCAAAAAAATAAATTTTTACAATACGTTTCATTTGTTGCAAAATTTACTAATACACTATTGCCTCTGTCTTAATGCAGATTTAGTAAAAACTTAACTTTATAGTAATGAAAATTACTATGTATAAGTGTAACATCAGTTATTTAACTTCATACAAAAAATAAAATATATATATTATCAGATATATACCTCTTTTTATTTGGTTACTTATTTCTATAATTTATTTATTTTTTATTTTTAAAGTTTAATCAGATAGAGACACTTATTCCTCTTTTTGGGACTTATGGATTATTTATACTTATGGGATCTTAAAAGTGTATCTCAATTAAAAAATCTGTTGCGCACAACACACGACTTTCACGTATCTCCGTTGTTAAAATAAATAAATTTAGAGATACAAAAAGGTAATTTACGATAGAAACATGTGTTTCATTAAATAATCCATTATTTTATAATCTGCTACAATCACTTCGTTTTATCTGCTTTTCATCACTATCCAAACCGATTTACAACTTTATGTATAAAATAATATTTTTTTCTAAAATCTTTTTATATTCAACGGTATATTATACGTCTATATTACTGTCCTTATTATAAAAATCTGGTGCGGGCAACACACCACTTTCACTTACATTCGTTTTTAAATCGATTAAAGAATTTTCAAATAGCAGTAGAGATAAAAATGAGTGAAACCATTAAAGAATTAATTAAATTGAATTACTATAGAAACATGAGTTTTATTAAAAACTATTATATTATTATCTAAAATTATAATTAGTAATAACAGTTAGTTTTATCGGCTTTTTATCACTCTTTATTCAATTTTACAAGTTTGTGTATAATATAATATATTCTGTATAGTCTTTCTCTTTCAAACGGTATATTATACGTCTATATTAATATTCTTATATTAAAAAACTAAATTGGCGCGCTGTGCTTCATTGACAAGCCGCCAGGTTGCAGCACCGTCACCATGAATTTTCCTTTTCGGGAACTCAAAAAATTAGTTAGTTTTATCGGCTTTTCATTACTCTCCATTAACCTTTAAATGTCCGTGAATCAGATAATATGTTTTCTAAATTCTTTAGCTATCCAACGGTATATTATACATCTATATTACAATTGTTGTGTTCAAAAACCAGAAAAATGCATAAAAAAATATTTGTTCAGTTTCCTCCTTTAGTTCTTTATCAAATTCGCTCAACGTGCCTATTTAGCTGTTAATTAGCAATGGTAACAAGATAATATAATTATTTTTATAGAATCTACAAAATTAAAGGTACTTAAGAGGGAGAAAATTTAGAATATCTGCATTTAAGCCCCATCAGACTATTTAATCAGAATGAAACCTACATGATATTAAAGCCCATCAAATTTTACATTAATATAGCGAATTTAATTAAAATCGTTAGAGCCGTTTTTGAGAAAATCCTAAAAAGGTGCTAAATGCATAGGATAAAGTAGGACTTCCGATCAGCTGATTTTAGTGAAAAAGTTACTGTAACATCTCGGGCGTATAGTAGTCTTAAATACGAAATTTCAGTTCTGTACGACTTTTCGTTTTTGCGCTCGAGTTACTACACACAGACACACTGACCCACGGACACACAGACCATTTTGTGGGATTTGGTTATTTGGACTCATGGGACCCTAAAACGTGTATTTCCGTTGAAAACTGGAATTCGAAAATTTTCAGGATCGCAATACATGCTCTTACTATATATTTCATATATAGGTAAGTGAATGTATTAAAAAAAAAAAAAAAAAAATACATACAAAAATATTTTGGCTCTTTTCTTCTTCAGCTAGCTATCAAAATCGTTCAACTTGTATATTTAGCCGCTTTGTCAATGCTTGTAAGATGATATTGTTATTTAATTTTTTTTATCTACAAAATTAAAGGTACTATGAAAGAAGGAAATACGAAAATTCGGCATTTAAGCCATGTCGGACAATTTCAATCAGAATGAAACTTACATGATATTAAAGCAAATTAATATCATATATATGTGCGTTAAAATCAAGTAATGAACATTTATATTATATTAAATAATCCAACGAAATAAATCATTATCTACAACAATTATTTAGATTTATGCCCTGTTCCCTTTTTACTATCTTCAACGACTTTTTATGTAAGAAATGAAACTATAAGTAAATAAGTTTATGTAAGATAAAAAAATAATACATGTATAAAATAATTCAAATTAGGAAATAAAGTAAATGTGAAGCTAACTTATTGAAATGGTTGATTTTTTTCTAATTAAGGAACTTTAGTAATAGATTAGCCAATAAACTTCGATGAAGACGAATAGCAGTAAGCTATAAATGTGAAATAATGAATGATATTGGGTTGTTTCACATGAAATGTCCGTTTTTATAGTTTCTGAAATACATAAAGGATTTTGCAGATCTCTGTTGTTTTCTTCCAAATGTTTACATATTTAAAGTAAACAGTTATTTATCCTCTACCTTTGTATTATAAACATTATCTTCCCAATCAATTATCCACTTATTAGTATACCTCCGAATATGAACATGGAAACACTCGATTTTCCAGTAATATTTTTGTACGAGTTTAAACTAGGCCACTCAGCAGATGAGGCCGCTAGAAATATTGCAAGACGTTTGGGGGTGTTAATGAGTGGACCCTTCGCCGTTGGTTTGCTATGTTTTCAGCTTGGGATACCGACTTGAAAAAGTAGCCTCGAGGAAGACCTTCGTCCGTAATAGACAACGATGTCCTCAAACATACAGTAGAAGGAAACCCCTACCAAACAGTTAAAGGACTCTCAGCACAACTAAATGCAAGTTCATCTACCGTTTCCAGACATTTAAAGTGTATTGGGAAGGAAAAAAAGCTCGATACATGGGTACCTCATGATCTCACTGAAAATTGAAAGAACTGGGCTACGAAGTTCTTCCGCACCCACCAATATTCTCCCGACTTGTCTCCAACAGATTACCAGCTGTTTTGGAATTTAGAAAACTTTATCAAAGGAAAACTTTTTGAAAATGATGACCAAGTGAAAAGTGCGTTTTCAGATTTTGTTTCACTTCAAAGATCAGAGTTCTTCAGTTCGGGGATAAAAAAGTTGGTATCACGTGTAGAAAAATAAGGTAAATACTTCGAATAAAATTATCTTGTTTTCATATCGTATTTTTAATAAAAATCCTTTACCTTCAAAACGGACATTTCATGTGACACAACCCAATTTATGTAAAAGTGTTTTAAAAAAAATCTTGAGAATGGGGAAAGAACCCCGAAACGTTGAAAAGCGATGTAATAAATTATGAAAGAAAATAAATATATAAAAAAAAGGAAGTTATGTGTGTAATATTAAGAAATACTTAAAAAAGAAAATAATGTAAAATATATTTATAATTATTACATTGAAGCCTTGTCACACTAATTAAATAAGAATAAAAACTACAGCAAATTAAAGCCCATTCAATTTTGCTTAATTATTGTGAGTTTAATTAAAATCGTTCGAGCCTTTTTTGAGAAAATCGTAAACAAGTGGATACGCAAGTTGGAATTTCTAGTTAGTCCATTTTAAATTTAGTTTTAAATATGAATATTCAGTTTCGAACGACTTTTTTCGTCATTCCGTCATTTTGGTTCATTTTGAATCACGGTAAGGGTCCCCATCGTGTATTTCCGGTTATACATTTAAGTTCAAAATTTTCACGATCGTAATATCGTATCTCTTACTATACATTTCATATATATCTATGAAAATAAGTAAACATTTTTAAAAGATATTCAAACACACCTAACTCAATTTTTATTTTGAGAATATTAATAATTAAAATTATATTAAGAACTTATTGATTATGAATTAGGAAATAAAGAAAAAAGTTTAAACGGGAAACAAGAAGCTTCAAAGGTATTTTGTTGATCAAATTATCTTTTTCCAAAAGGAACTGTCAAGTTCAATTACAAACTGTCTCCCGCCAGTAACTTTGCCAATGCGGTACACTTTAACTGGATTAGAAATTCCTTTTTCATTTTTCTGTTATTATTATTTCTCTCTCTTATTAATTTATTATTTAATTTACAATTTAATATTTGTTTTTACATTTGAATTTGCCAATATATATATATATATATATATATATATATATATATATATATATATATATATATATATATATATATATATATATTTATTATTTTCACTTTATATAGTCAGGGAAAGTATTGCGATCGTGAAAATTTTCGAATTCCAGTTTTCAACGGATATTCACGTTTTATGGTACCCTGTGTCCAAATAACTAAGTCCCGCAAAAAGGAATGTGTGTGTGGTAACTCTCTGGCGGAAACGAAAAGTCCTTTGAAACTGAAATTTCATATTTAAGACAACTATACGCCCGAGACGTTACAAAATCTTTTTCATCAAAATCAGCTTACCTGAAGAGCCACTTTATACTATGCATTTTGCACATTTTTACGATTTTCTCTAAAACGGTTCCGACGATTGTTTAAACTCGCTATATCGATGTTAAATTTAATAGGCTTTAATATCATGTAGGTTTCATTCTGATTAAAATAGTCTGACAGGGCTTAAATGCCGATGTTTTAAATTTTCTTCTTCTAAAGTACCTTTAATTTTATATATTCTATAAAAATAACTATATTATCTTAGTAAGTTAGTATTGATAAATAAAAGCTAAGTATGCATATTGAGCGAATTTGAAAAACAACTAAAAGAGAAAACTGAAAAACATACTTTTTTAATGCAATTTTTTGTTTTTGAACTTAAGAACAGTAATATCCATGTATGATATACCATTAGAAAGATTGAGATTTTAGAAAAAATCTTATCTCATACACAAGCTTTTAAAAGTTAATAGAGAGTGATGAAAAGACGATAAAGCTAAGTGATCATTTTAGATAAAACACTTGTTTCTGTAGAAATGCTATTTAATTAATTCTTTAATGGTTTCACTTGTTTTTATCTCTAACTGTATTTGAAAATTCTTTAATTAACTCAGGTAAGTAAAAGTCGTGTGTTGCCCACACCAGATTTTTACGAGGTTTTTGAACATAAAAACAGTAATATCAATGTATAATATACCGTTGGACAGCTAACAATCTTACAAAAAATATTGTTTTGTACAAACCATTGTGAAAATTTACAGAGAGTGATAAAAAATAAGGGAAAACTAAGGGCCTGTTAATACCACACGCCCTAAGTGAATGTTGTAGATAATAATATAATAGGGGTACTCACTACGTTTGCTATAGCATGCTATTTATGCTATTGTGCTAAATCCATCATTTTTATACAGGAAATAACTGTAGAAACTCGACGGGTTTAGCAAAATAACACAAATAGCATGCTATAGCAAATGCAGTGAGTACCCCTAATGAATTATTTAATAAAACACGTGTTTCTTTTGAAACACAATGTAGTTTATTCTTTAACAATTTATTTTCATCTCTAACTATATTTATTTAAAAATTCTCAAATTTATATTAACAGCGGTGGTAAGTGTTGCGCGAACCAGATTTTTTATTTATGTTTGTATAACTTTTTGTTGTTTTAGATAAGTTTAACCATTAAAAAAAAAAAAAAAATATGATTATTATACCATAAAATTTAATACTGGTTCAAGATAATTTGTTCAGGTGTGTAGGGATGAGCCACGTGTGTACTAAAATTCGTAGAATAGTTCTGTGCAACAGCATAATACTACTAAGCTTCAAAATTCTAATGTTGCATAATATTCCAAGAAAAAACTTTATATTAAAAATGTCTGATTTCTTTTTTTATATTCGTCTATTTGTGCTTCGTATATCATTTCGGTTCATTTTCAATTATGAACCCTTGTAATCAATAATTATAATAATAGCTCTGTTGACATCTGTTTGACAAAAGCCTCTCTTATAGGGATAAATTTATAGTAGTTGGCTATAGTAAGAAATAATGATATAAAAAATTAAAATATTGAACAATAGCAAATAATCCAAGAAAGAAAAACAAAAATAAGTATACAAAAAACCTCAATAGCAAAACAGAATCCCCAAAAATATACACTAAAAGAAAACACAAAACTAAATATTGTTTAAAAAGTTTCAATTCTGCATTATATAATTTTGGTTTCAATGATAATAAACTTGTAATTTACCCAGAAATAATTCTCTAAAATTTTGAGGTTTTACGTTTGAACATATCAGAATACGAATGTTTTTGTCCAGCGTGGGTAAGAAGAATCGAATTTCCTAGAATAACTGGGTTTTTAAGCATAAACGATCGATTTATAAATACGATGAGTTAACGAATAACGCATTTATATAAACACATAAACTTCTTACTAATATAATGTATTACAACTTTACATTAAGAACATCTTGACCGGAATGCTCTGGCCCTAGGATTTTGGGGGGTACGTATATGAAGGAATAGTAGAGGGATGGAGGAAAGGCGGCGAGATCAAATGAAGGGACATATGGATCACTTACCTATAACATCCAAGTACTTTCTGTAGGAAAGCTGTTTGAAGTAGGGGTTCAGGGTGGCATCCTTTATAATAGGGTAATGTAATATTTATTAATCATAACAATTGCAATAATATATTGAGGAGTAAATCTCATTCTATAACTGATGGAAAATGCGTTTTAAGTCGTGTGAAGTAGGAGATAAAACGTTTCTTGCCAGAGGGAATCAGTACTTGAATATTGAGAGAAAAAAGAAGAGGGAGAAAATGTGTAGAAGTGGAAAACACTTAGAGGCACAGATGAGAAAAAGCAGGGCTGTAAGTCGTTGGAGAAGGGTTCCTTATGGAATAGAAATGGCTCATCTGACTCCCAAAACCGGCCCGAGTGCCCCCTCCATAGTTTTTAATCCCCTCCACTACGTGAGGGGAATCGAACTTGCTCCGCCGCCTTCCCTTGATTAGTGAGTTGTGCCAATTGATTACAACCCGCGCCTCATCATTAGTGGCATTCGGTTGTCCTGTCATCCAAGTAATGCCGGCTTCAGGAGCCAAGCTACTCTCTCATTGGTTCTCTTTGGGGGTCGAAATACAATAAATAAATATTATATTACATAATATCTCGGAATTTGATAAAAATAAAGGATATTTTTTTCAGTAAGGCTGCCAGTTACTTTTTATCACCAAATGATTACTTTAAAAGTAAAATATAAATTGACCCATATGACACATACAAACTCTATCAAGAAGGTTATTCCCTGTATGTATCATGGATAAAAAGGTGAGTATTATTAGAGATATAAAACTTGGGCTGATATATTATTTCTTTCACGTTAATACGAATATTATACGTTTCGACAGGCAATGTTTGACTCAGATCAACTTTTTTAACATATTGATGATTTTTATTTATTCTTTCGTAGTAAGTGGCTAAGTTGTTAAAAACCGTTGCTATTCGAAAATGAAAAACCACGATCCTGAAGATAGTAGAGAGATCCCAAAACGTTGTTATGAAAAAAAAAAAATAATAATAAATAATAAAAGTTTTATGAACTATTAGCCCGTTCTCTACCTTTAATATTGCACTATTTCTTCCGGTGCTAGAAGTATAGTAATATAGTGATATTATTGATTAATTTTAATTTGTAATAAAGAAAAAAATGCCTTAAATGTTTTAAGATACAGGTGTCTTACCTAAATTTTAAAATTGTAATATTGGACACAATATGAAATTGACCAATAAATTCTATGGTTTTATTCTCAAATAGGTGGGTCGAAGATACACGACTACCTTACTTATTTTTAATACAAATATTTGAAGATATATCTTCTTTTTTTTTTAAATTAATATTTATTTTTTGTCAATTTCTTTGTTTAAAATTATAATAATTATTTCACGGGATCACCTGTAGCATGGTGGCTAGCATAACAGCCTTCCATGTCAAGGTCAAAAGGTTCAAATCCGCATTTGATCCTAGGATTTTTTAATGGGAGTGATCATGACGTCCTTTGAAGGTGAAGTAAAAAAAAAAAAAAAAAAAATCATGAGCCGGGGCGATGTCCGGGTACTCGTTGAAGATTCCAATCCTAATTAAACCTGGAAAGGCAAAATTTAGGACTCCGCTGTAGCATCGTTCGATTAGCCACAGTAGCATAATGTGACGTTAATAAATAAACAATAAATATTTCATTAATTAATCATTAATTTTACATTAACCATTTAGTGATACAAAGTAACTGGCACCTTTAATGTAGAAGAGACCCAAAATAAATATTGTAGATTAAAAATTTGACTGTGTGTTAAATACGGAGAATGAGATGATTCGGGAGACGGTAATAAGATATTAATAAATATAAAAAAGTACTAGTTAACCAAATTTTCGAACTGCGTTGTGGTCCTCATTTGAGCTAAAGAATAACCAAATACAATGTAGATGTATAATAAAAAAGGCCATGAAAATTAACAGAACAAAAAACAAAACAATAAAGATTGAAAAGCAGAAGTTAAACAATAAAGATTAGAAAGTAGAAATTAAACAATTAGGATTATAAAGTAGTGGGTTAAAGAGCTGATAAAATTGTTTTTTAAAATGTTTTGTATTTATTGTTTCGGATTTTTGCCTCGCAGCTCGTAAGGCCCAATGGATGAAAAAGAAAAATTTATGTCGACATTTTTTCGATACTACCCAAAAAGACCCGGACACCCTTGTTATATTGGTTAATCGACATGAATCACAGACGTGTTATGAACAAATTATTCAGTTTTGATTTAAATTTTAGATAAGAATAAATTGGGGATCAACTGTGATTTAGTGGCTAGCATAACAACCTCCTATTCCTAATGTCCTGGTTCCAACCCGCCAGGCGGATCTAGGATTTTTTAATGGGATTAAAAAAAATCTTGGTTATGTATAATGGTTTTCCGTGCCTGTGAGATGTCTGTTTTAGGTGCTCTCTCACACTAAATCATCGTCTGATTAGCACAAACAGCATAGCGCAAGTGAAGTTATAAATGAATTAATCGATCTGAATAAATTGTACGTCTTTAATTTATTAATCTAATTTCACTATGAAAAGCCGTAATTTGCTACTTTGCCAACTCATAGTTAGAAAAAAAAATATGTACTTTGTGTAATAAGGTAAATTGCATCACTATTTAAATATACTTAGATTATTAGATACGAACTAAATAAACAAAGGAGTAAGTCTGAAACGTAATATTACAAGTCTTATATTTCTATAAAACATAATCACCAATTAAATTATAACAGGAAACTATACCTTGTAGTTTCCAATTAGCCTGTTCTCTTATATATTACTGTTTTAAATAAAGGAAATGATTTCAAGAAAATGACGCACAACGAATGTAACCATAGAAATGCTTCGGACTTTCTTATTATCTCCTTAATAATTCCCCCAGATCAGGGTTAGTATCTCTTGCGATGAGGGATATAATATCTCTCATCTCAGTGTAAGACGATTTGCAATCTGAAAAAAATGTATAAATTATTAAAAGTTGAATTGCATTCTGCTTACGTAATAAATTGTAGTAGGTAGTAGTTAAACAATTAAGATTATAAAGTAGTGGGTTAAAGAAGAAAATAAAGTAATTAGAGCTGATAAAATTGTTTTTAGAATGTTTTGTATTTATTGTTTCGGATTTTTGTCTTGCAGCTCGTAAGGCCCAATGGATGAAAAAGGAGAATTAATGTCGACATGTTTTGATACTACGAAAAAAAAATCGATGTCGGTCACATCGTGAACTTCTCTTGTTCTATTCATTAATCAACAATGAACCACAGACGTGTTATGAACAAATTATGCAGTTTTGGTTTACATTTTAGATCAGAATAAATTGTGGGTCAACATGTGGTGTAGAGGCTTGCATAACAACCTTCTATGCCTTATGTCTCGGGTCCACCCCTTCGGGTGAATTTAGGATTTTTTAATGGGATTAAATAAAAATCTTGGTTATGCCTTTAAGTATAATGGTGGTCCCGTGCCTGTGCGATGTCAGTTTTAGGTGCTCTCTCACACTAACTCATCGTCCGATTAGCCCAAACATCATAGCACAAGTAAAGTTAAATGAATTAACCGATCTGAATAAATTCTACGTCTTTAATTTATTAATCTTATTTCAATATGAAAAGCCGCAATTACTACTTTGCCAACTCAATAATTAGAAAAAACATGTCCTTTGTGTGATAAGGTAAAATTCATCATTATTTAAATATACTTAGATTATTAGATGCGAACTAAATAAACAAAGGAGTAAGTCTGAAACGTAATATTACAAGTCTTATATTTCTATAAAACATAATCACCAATTAAATTATAACAGGAAACTATACCTTGTAGTTTCCAATTAGCCTGTTCTCTTATATATTACTGTTTTAAATAAAGGAAATGATTTCAAGAAAATGACGCACAACGAATGTAACCATAGAAATGCTTCGGACTTTCTTATTATCTCCTTAATAATTCCCCCAATCAGGGTAAGTATCTCATGCGATGAGGGATATAATATCTCTCATCTCAGTGTAAGACGATTTTCAATCTGAAAAAATGTATAATTTATTAAAAGTTGAATTATATTCTGCGTACGTAATAAATTGTAGTAGGTAGTAGTTAAACAATTAAGATTATAAAGTAGTGGGTTAAAGAAGAAAATAAAGTAATTAGAGCTGATAAAATTGTTTTTAGAATGTTTTGTATTTATTGTTTCGGATTTTTGTCTTGCAGCTCGTAAGGCCCAATGGATGAAAAAGGAGAATTAATGTCGACATGTTTTGATACTACGAAAAAAAAAAAAATAATAAAAAAATAATCGATGTCGGTCACATCGTGAACTTCCCTTGTTCTATTCTTTAATCAACAATGAACCACAGACGTGTTATGAACAAATTATGCAGTTTTGGTTTACATTTTAGATCAGAGTAAATTGTGGGTCAACTTGGTGTAGAGGCTAGCATAACAACCTTCTATGCCTTATGTCTCGGGTCCACCCCACCGGGTGAATCTAGGATTTTTTAATGAGATTAAAAAAAAAAATCTTGGTTATGCCTTTAAGTATAATGGTGGTCCCGTGCCTGAGCGATGTCAGTTTTAGGTGCTCTCTCACACTAAATCATCGTCCGATTAGCCCAAACAGCATAGTACAAGTGAAGTTGAATGGCACGTAGGGATTCACCTCGATGTCAACTGTGTAAAGTGGCTCTCACAGTAAGTCATATTTTTGAAGAGTGTCCTCGTTATAGTAGGGAATTTGTAAAATGTTGCGTACCGGAGGCATTGAGCGATAGTGATCGGGCCGTCGATGGTGTCATTCAATTGGTGAAGAACATTCGTTTATATCACCTCATTTAACACATTCAGGCTATTTTACGCAATTTTTGATATTTTACTCACAATTTTTATTTATTTATCTTATTTTTTATTTTTTTATTTTTTTTTATTTTTATTTATTTATTTTTTTTTATTTTTTTTTTCTTCTCTTCATCATAGGTAAGTTAATCGTCTTCTGAAGATGTTTTGGGCAATAATAACCACTCGCATTTTTTTACCCTTAAAACCAAAACAACAACAACAACAACAAGTGAAGTTAAATGAATTAACCGATCTGAATAAATTGTACGTCTTTAATTTATTAATCTTATTTCACTATGAAAAGCCGTAATTTGCTACTTTGCCAACTCATAGTTAGAAAAAAAAATATGTATTTTGTGTAATAAGGTAAATTGCATCACTGTTTAAATATACTTAGATTATTAGATACGAACTAAATAAACAAAGAAGTAAGTCTGAAACGTAATATTACAAGTCTTATATTTCTATAAAAACATAATTCCCAATTAAATTATAGCAGGAAACTATACCTTGTAGTTTCCAATTAGCCTGTTCTCTTATATATTACTGTTTTAAATAAAGGAAATGATTTCAAGGAAACGGCGCTCAACGAATGTAACAATGGAAATGCTTCGGATTTTCTTATTATCTCCTTAATGATTCCCCCAGATCAGGGTAAGTATCTCATGCGATGAGGGATATAATATCTCTCATCTCAGTGTAAGATGATGTTCAATCTGAAAAATATGTATAATTTATTAAAAGTTGAATTGCATTCTGCGTACGTAATAAATTGTAGTAGGTAGTAGTTAAAGATTTTAGCTAATAACTATTCCATATTGGCTTACTCGGTTAGCTTAAACTACTTTCATTAAAATGGGAAACCCTGATTACGGTTAATAGAGGATTCGGTTAATTATTACAGTTCCCTTGCGTATTGCTACAACCCAAGGGAAGGGACTATTCCCACAGCGTTCGAGATACATCCCTTTCAGCATTTTAAAACCATTCACGGGATTTCATGAATGGAAATGGATTTTAGATATGTTTTTAGAAAAGAAGTTTCTTAAATTCTTCTGTAATTAACTTAAATGAGTGGTTTATTTAACAACTGATTGGAATAATTATAGTTATATCAATATTATAATTATACTTTCTATAAGATTATCTCAGTGATCATCAGTTCATTATTACTGGGTACAAATATAAAATAATTATATAAATATTATTTTGATTTTTGATTGAAGTATTGGTGACTACTATAAAAAAAATTTGATAATTCTAGGGATTTTTTAAAAATTATTGATGATAGTGATATGAAAATTATTTTTTTTCACACCAATGATCCTGTGTGACAGATACTAATTAAAAAATGTATGGATAATGATAGAAACAAATAAAATAAATATTAAAAATCTGGTGCGCACAATATTACATTAACGTATCCCACCCCGTTCTTGACATAAAGATTAAAATGAACTTAGAGTGGAATAAATGAGAAAATAATTGTACCGTTTCGACTGAAGTATTTATTATATATTAAATAATATAACACATTATTATATATTAAATAATATATTTTAATTTGAATTATTAAAAGATAATACAATCTGCCACCTTCTGTGGCAATGAGTATAAGAGTTAGAAGAAATCATTAAAAAAATAAATTACAGAACACGGTGCAGATAAACAGTAAGATGCAGATATAACACCGGAATTCATCATTTTCTACAGTCACTGAAATGAAGACAATCCAATTTTCATCTGCATTACTTTATGTATATATAATATACAATAGTATATAAAACGTTACATTTAACATTTTTTTTCTTTATCTATATTACTATTCTAGATTTCAAAAAATCAATTTTACCTGGAAAATCTTTCCACTCTTATCTCCTTCAGTTGGTTATCAAATTTTTCAACACATTCACCGGTGGCTCGCACTAGTGTCATATCAGACGGCGGGTAACACAGTTATCCTACCTAATCTTATCGATGTTGTCTATTATTTACAAGGACAAAATAAAACAAAACATTTTTTGCCTTTCGAGTTATAATTACTGGCAGAAATCTGAGCTTAGGATGAAAAAAAAAAAAAAAAACGCAAGAATTACACAAATTTCAAAATAAACACTAACTAGGCTGTTCGCAAATGTACAACTCTTATACAGGTCTGAACAGTGTGTTGAATCTGATAGCTTTTTAAAACAAATTTTGGATAGCTTGACCCAGGACTGCTGTACAAAATCCCTTCTTCCTACAAACTTCCTCACTATCCAGTCCAACCTCTCTATAAAATCCTACAAAACAAATCAGAATAGTTCCTATTCACTCCTTCTGCTGGTGTTCCTCAAAACAGTATCTTAGGACCCATTCTTTAAACAATATTTACAGTTTATACTCTAACCCATCCTAACACTTTCCTTTCCTGATACCTTTATGTTATCAACTAATAATGACCCATTTATTGCATCCTATAAGATTCAATCCCACATCAAAGATTTAGGTCTTCAGTAAGTTGTCAGAACTGAATTATAAAAAATAAATTCTTACCAATTGCACCAAATAACCATTCTACTTCGTCGAAAAACTATGTATTCCAGCCTTAATGTAAACTTCAAGAACCTCTTGAGCAGCCTATGACTTCATCTTGATAAATGTCTAACTTAAAATCTTCATACAAGACTATAATGATTGAAAAGCCCGCCGACTTTCTCTACTTATACTCTAAACCATCAAGTCCGTCCCGTACCTATACAAAATCCTTCGTAAAATCCTCAACGCCTCCTTTGAACTAGCTACCATTTTTTTCATGATAAACTAGATTCTCTCTCTAACCCACAACTTTCTATCCTTACTTCCTCTGAAAATCATCCGAGGCGACTGAAAAGAAGATGGCCCCGAGATCTGATTCAGAACATTTTATATAGAGTACTACCAATGAGCAGTTTCTCGACATGTGTATCATGCCTTTCCTTTATTTTCTACTCATATGTACTGGACGTATTGATGTGAATAGAGTTGTAAATTTCAATAAATGAATATTTAAAAATTGTATAGTTTAATTTTAATGTAAGTATATTGAATATTAGCTTAGAAGAATCCCAACAGAAAGAGGTTGCAAAAAATATTGTTTAAATTTAAATTGTTCCTATAATTTTCTAATAAATGCTGGAACGGGCTCTGGTAGTAAAGAGATCTAAAGCTCTATAAGTAAAAAAATCTTTATATAGAGCTAATTTAAAGTTAAAATGTTTACGCTTTAAACTAGTAGAAAATCCGAACTTGAAACGATCTGCACCGAGCTGATAATAGAATGAAACATATTTTGTGACTAAATATGGTAAGAATGGGTTGCCTAAAAAAATCCTGGACAGACTATTTTTAATTATTTAAAAAAAATATTTTTAATTAAATGTTGCAACATCACGATAATAAGATAACTTTTACTCTGTGACTCGGTATTTGGTATTTGTGTAAAAAATGGTCCTGTAATTTTATATGGGATATCAAACTTTCTTATATTCAATGTCCGATTAAGTGCGGCTGCAATGTTGGGTCCTTTATTATTATACGCTATCCTCAACTCAGATTAGGACCAAATTTTTTGCAGGCACCCCTATATCAAGATGCATTTTGTTTTATTTGCAATAAAACAACGCTTATATTGATTTTTTTTTCTATTATCAAGCCGGTGCAGATCACTGATATCGACATACCCGCTTTTACCTGATAACCTATAGTTTGTCCAGGAAAAGATTAGGCAACCCAACGGCTGCGCATTAGATACTTCAAGTAAGGGAAAAAGTTTTCTTATTATCATGATGTTGCAACATTTAATAAAAAATAATTTTTTTAAAAATAGCCTGTCCAGGATGTTTTTAGGCAACCCATTCTTAACATATTTTATATTATACTAAATTTGTTATAAAATATGTTTCATTCTATTATCAGCTGGGTGCAGATCGTTTTAAGTTCGGATCTTAGAAAAGATTCTAAAAAGAAAGTTCTGGTTATTTCCTCATCATTTTGAAAATAATCGGTTAACTGAAGTAAACTAAAAAAAAAAAAAACTTAAATATTTAAGTCAAGTAGTTTTAATTACCCTAAAAATTGATGAACTTTATTTATTCATAATACAGTATTTTTACTTATTAACATCTCTCAATAAAAACTCTTTTACTTCTTTTTTGGGTTGAGGTTCTGACTATTGAATGGACGCGTTTTAATTGAATGTCCTTTTGGGTCTCCTCTAGATTAAATTATCAATTATGGACAAGTCCCTTCCTGATTGTCCGTTAATGTGTAATTCTCTCTAACTTAATGAAGGAAGTGAACATTGAACTTTAATATACCAACCTTAAATTTAAGCTAACGAATGTTAATAGAATGTACCTTCTGCAATGTGCCTTATTTTACATTAGGACATGTATTAATTACATTCAGTGGTTAGGTGATTACGAAAACTGTAATATATCTGACATTATTGCGATTTCGCCTTTAATACTCAAATTTTGGCCCCTTTCATGTCAGACAACTTTGGGGTTTAATGACCGATAACTTTGAAGTCATTACTTTCATTTGAAGGGACTTCATATGTTTTATTGCTCTCTACAAACTTAAAAATTCCTTTAAAATTATCTAAATAAGAGGAAGGAAGTTAAGTTTTTCAATTATTTTCTTAAATTGTTTCTGTTTCGGTCTTCTAATTAACAGTTTATTCATTTTAGAAGGGAGAAAAAAGATCGAAAGGGCAAGTGATGGAATAAAAATAAGAGGTAATGTGATTACCACTGCACTAGACTATTCTTTTCTTAAAGCGCTATTTGCTGCATCCGGTGATGCTCCATGTGTTACAGAATGTAATATTAATAAATTTAATAAAATATTAATTATATGCTCAGATACAAGCAAAAAAAATTTATTCATCGGATGTAAACAGTGTTGCAGAATACTAAAATGTAACAAAACATATGTATTCCGGTTATTGCTTTGTGAGAAAATAAAAAAAATCTGGTGTACCTCAACACACGCCTTCACTTGCCTCCGTTGTTAAAATCAATTTAGACAATTTTTAAGATTTTTTAAATTCACTTAGATACAAAAATAAATTGTTTAATAATTAATTACACTGAATTTCAATAGAAACTTGTGTTTTATTAAATAATATATTAATACAATAATATCATATATGGCAATAAGTTAGTTTTATCAGCTTTTTACCACTCTCCATTAACTTTCACAATTTCTTGTATGAGATAATAATTTTTTCTTAAATTTTTAGCTTTCCCAACGGTATATTATACGTCTATAGAACAATTTTTACGTTCATAAACACTAAAATTGCATAAAAGAATATTTTTGATTTTTCATCTTTTAGTTCTATATCGTATTCGTTCATATTATATATGTATCCGTTTTTTATCAGTACTAAATAGATGATATAGTTATTTTTATATAATCTGCAAAATCGAAGGAAGTTTAGATGAAGAAATTTTAAATCATCGGCATTTAAGCCATGTCAGGCTATTTCAATCAGAATGAAACCTACATGATACTAAAGCCCATGGATATAGATAGTTTAATTAGAATCGTTTGTGCTGTTTTTGAGAAAATCGTAAAAAGGTGCTAAATGCATGATATAAAATGGCTCTTCTGGTTAGCTGATTTTGATGAAAAAGCTGTGACATTTCTGGCGTATAGCTGTCTTAAATATAAAATTTCAGTATTGTACGCCTTTTCGTTTTCGTGCTAGACTTACCACACACACACCTTTTTGTGGGACTTGGTCTTTTGGACTGAGGGGACCCTGAAACGTGTATTTCTGATGAAAACTGGAATTCGAAAATTTTCACGATCGCAATACTTCCCCTTACTGTATATTTCATGTATAGATAAGTGAAAGTACAAAAAAATATATAGTTTTTAATTTATTATTTTTTGGTATGCGTATCTTATAAAACTAAAAATTTGTAATTTTCTTTGTAAAATCATACCGAAGCTTGTAGCGACTACAATAATACTACTGTAATTTTATCCTCGAATAATACCACGGATTGTATATTATACAACTATAATATCCCGCAGCCAATTCCCTTACATTTACAGATATTAATGCCTGTCCTAGATACGCCAGCTAGAGGCAATCCCAGTATTCCAGTGTTTAAATTTTTTACGATGGGGTGGCGCAGGAAGAATGTCGCGGCGGGTCCCAGCCGACCTAGAACCACTTTTCTTCACTAGGCTAGCCTTTTATTAAATCATTGAATTCGAGGATGCATTGCCATCCACCCTGAGGCGGAATGGAATCGCTCTTCTTTGATAATCCTTGTGGTCTTGGGTTTTCCTTGTGCTTTCCGCCACCTTTTCCAAGAGGTAAGGCTTTTCTTTGTTCCTTTAATATAGATTTTCCGCTGAATATAACCAAAATATTTAAATAACCTTGCGATTTAATTGCTTATAACTGAAGAGGAAGCTGTTGAACATACATTTAACGTTTCAAGTCAAATGTACGATCCCAAAAGATTCGAAATTAATTGAATAGTTAAAATTTGAGCATTTATATTGAAATATTGTTAGAGAATTAGAAAAAAAATCTGGTGCGAGCGACACACCACTTTCTCTTACTTCAGCTGTAAAAGTCATTTTCAGAAATATTAAATACTCCTAAAATTGAAAAAAAGTTTTAAGTTAATTTTTTAAAAATATTTTTTATTGAAATTTACAACTGTATTTTATAATACAATAAGTAAATATGTTGGTAATGATAAAATACATGAAAAATAGATGAAGAGAAAATGTCCATTGGCATCACTCCACTATGCAACTAAACTAGAAGGTCTCGAGGTCATCTTCTTTTCAGACGCCTTGGAGGATTGTCAGGAATCGAAGTGGAAGCAAGGATTGAAACTAGAGAATTAGAATGGGAGTAAAGTTTGTCATGGAAGGATTGATACATGGTTCGCGCCAAATCAGCAACATATGGGATGTTAAGGTCTTTATGGATAAGTTTATGTGTGACAAAGTAAGGAGCATTGAGGATTTTTCAAAGGATTTTGGATTGTAAGGATTAAATACGGGAAGAATTTGATGGTTTCGTAGAGCCCCGAAGCTCAACTCCGTAAGTCCAGATAGGCCTTATTATGGTGATATAGATGAGCCTTTTGTAGATAGGTGGAAGGTTGGAGCGTCTGTCTAGTAAGTGTTAAAGTAACCGAAAGCGGCGAGCAGTTTCTAGTGGTTTCAGTCTAGTGTGGGGATTCGATGTGAGACGTTTGCCAAGTAGAAGTCCTAGGTAGCGGATCTGTTCAACTGAAACAAGTGGAATATTATTAAAGGATACTGTAGGGCAGGATATTATAGGTTTACGGTGAAGGGATTTTCAATTATGAACCTCAGTAATCGACTAAACAAAAGTTGTTTTTGAACATTTAGAGCAGTAATATACATGTATGATATACCGTTGAAAAGCTATAGATTTTAGAAAAAATATCTTATACTCAAGCTTTTAAAAGTTAATAGAGAGTGATGAAAAGAAGATAAAACTAACTGATTATTTCAGATAATATAATCGATTTTTTAATAAAACACATGTTTTTATATAAATTCAATTTAATTAATTCTTTAATAGTTTCACGCATTTTTATCTTTGACTGTATTTGAAAATGCTTTCATTGATTTTAAAAATGGAGGTAAGTGAAAGTCGTGTGATGCCCGCACCAGATTTTTGTTTAAAATGAACTGGAACTGTTTACATTTAGTACAATATTTTACACGTATTTATTTTTTTCTTTACATTATAATGGTTAGCTTGTATAAATACACTCTACAGAGACAGGAACTGAGCTAGAGACTATGTACCCAACACCATGTAAATTTTATAAATGCAGCTTTGAAAGACAGGGCTGAAGGGAAACTTGATAAACAAGTCATTATATTAAGGACGTAAGAGGTGTGAATTTCAGATCATATTACATTTTATAAAACTTAGTAGCTAACAAGGAAGTTGTTAGGTACAAAGACATATGCTAAAGAGTTATTAAAGCGCGCTTCACTTGATATCTCGTATCTTTTTCAATATGTTCTTTTTATTAGAGACTTAAAATTCAAGTATAAAAAAAACAAACAATGTATCATTAAAAGTATACTACGTCTCTAACAGGATGTACCAGTTAGTTTATTATACCAATAAAAAAATAAAAAATCTGCACCACTAAAACCCACGAAGGGTCTTGGACTCAGTACATACATTCGTACTGTTTCTAGGCCAACGGCAGTGCAATGAGGTGATTAGGCCTTGATCATGCTCAGCCGCCAGTTTTTTTCGCCAATTTTTTGGGTACCCACTTTATAGAAGCTGTGTCTGTCCTAGGAGGGTCTCCATACCCTAAGGTCATCCCTGACTGAATTAACAGAATAAAAAATATTCTGCCATAGCTGGGATTCGAACCCAGGACCCGGAGAACAGTAGTCTAGTGCTCTATCCATTAGACCACGCCGATAATACTACCATTAAAAAAAACAACGTTCATAATATTTCGAACCGGATAGAAAAGATAAATGTACCTTACTTGGGTAGCAGTTGGTATTGAATATTGAGTTATAACAGTGGATATGACCATTTTTTAGAATAAAAGAAGAAAATTAAAAAGTTGATATCAACTCTAACATCCTTTTTGGTTTATTATTTTAAATAATAAACCTTTGAAGAGTATTAGGACACCGCGAAAAACATAAAGACAAAAAATCTTCAAGTCCAAGTCACATCTTATGAGAGATGTTATTCACCCATTGCTCCGTTTTATTTAAAAAATTAGCAAACATTTCAATGCAACAACATAGCAAAAATGTTCTGAAATCTGAAATTTTTCTTTGAATTATATTAAAGGTAATAAAAAAAAAAAAAAAAAAGAGAATATTAAATAAATCTAGTATAAATGCTATTGGTTTATTATTTTCAATTTTTTTTTTTATTATCATTTATTGAAATATACAACTATATTAGTTAATACATCAAGTAAATTAGCTAACAAAGAAATACATGAAAAAGACATGAAGAGAAAGTGCCCATTGGCAGCACTACAATAGGTAATCTAAACTAGAAGATCTCGAGGCAATCCTCTTTTCAGACGCCTTGGAGGATTGTCAGGAATAAAAGAGTAAGCAAGGATTGAAACTAATAGATTTGAATGTTAATGGAGTTTTTCATGGAAAGAGTGATATCTAGTACGGGCCAAATTAGCAACATATGGGATATCAAGGTCTTTATGTATGAGTTTATTCGCGACAAAGTAGGTAGCATTAAGTATTTTTCGAAGGATTTTGGATTGTAAGGATTAAAAACGGGAAGAATTTGATGGTTTAGTAGAGCCCCAGAGCTGAACACTGTAAGTCCAGATAGGTCTTATGATGCTCACGTAGATGAGTCTTTTGTAGTTAAGTGGAAGGTTAGAGCGTCTGTCTAGTAAGTGTTAAAGTAACCGAAAGCGGCGAGCAGTTTCTAGTGGTTTCAGTCTAGTGTGGGGATTCGATGTGAGACGTTTGCCAAGTAGAAGTCCTAGGTAGCGGATCTGTTCAACTGAAACAAGTGGAATATTATTAAAGGATACTGTAGGGCAGGATATTATAGGTTTACGGTGAAGGAATTTTCAATTATGAACCTCAGTAATCGACTAAACTAAAGTTACACATAGTCAAAATTTGAGGACTTACGTTTCAAGATACGTAGAATCCCTATAATAAATAAAAAAACCTTTCTGCCTGCCGTACGAATTTATGAAAATGAATTCGTAATTAATTAACTTTATTACACAACAAAAAATAATTATTGGAATCGATTTAGGAATATAACGTTTTGAATATAGGAGTGATGTAATGGCCGTTTCTCTTGAATATAAATTGACAGATTCCCGATTTTTCTTTCTTAATCTTCTTGATTAATTTATCTCTGTAGTTACAAATTAATATATAAATTTCTAAACCATTATATTATTATATAGCGATTATTATTATTACAACTGCCGATGTTCATTATTCTCGTGTGGGTCTCGGATTTTTTACCTATATGATTATTTTTAAATGCCTGGAAATAGTCGTATGACTGATTCTCTGCCCTGTCGCAAGTTCTCTGGCTGTTTCCAAACACTTCTTCCACCGCTTCCTTAAGACTGCGTCCTCCAATAACGTTTTAGGCCGTCCACGGAAAACATTTTTTAACTTCGCATCTCCTTATGAAATCATCGTTAACCTATAACGCATGGTTCTTTCAATAGAACATCTTACATAAAATTTCCTTTCATGGACACTGCTAAAATCTGTATGCCCTCTTAAAAAAAAATAAACATTACAATATAGGATTAATAAGTGTATATTATAAATGGTAAATTGTTCACTAGCAATCAGCAAACAATGTTTTAGTCGTCGTGTTAAAGCCTGTTGTAAATTGCATGTCTTGAAATTAAAATTCAATAGTTTCAACGGAAAAAGCCGCCAATCATTTCTATTTTTAATTATATAGTTTCCTTCTGCATTATGTAAGTTTTTATTATTATCATTTTATGTTTTTTTTATTTCTAATCTAATTATGTTGTCGGGTCGATAATATTTCATTCTCTTAATTGAAAAAGCTGGTAACAGAACACCTTAAATTTCCTTAATTAGCTTATAAGGAACACCTGCGCAAGATTTCGGACTTCCAACTTCAAGGGAAGTGTGCGAGTTAGTAATGAGTGAATGCGTGAATCCATTCACTGTGTTTTCGAATATATGTGTGTGTGTGTGTGTATACTTTTATTGGTCTCTCGGCCAGACCTGTATTTAATGAACTGAATATTTACTATACGGCATTGTTATTCTTAAGAGATATAGTGCCAGAATAAAGTTATTTTAATAATTATTATAAAGAAAACGTTTGTGACACTAATATTGTATATGATAAAGCATAAAGATGATTTATTTATGTGTTGAAAACATGTTAACTTTTGGCGAACAATTGTTAATTAATAATATCGATGGGGTCACCTGAAGTGTAGTGGCTGGCATAACAACCTTCTAGGCCCAAGGTTCCTTGGAGGTGACTTAAAATGGTGGTTCCGAGCCTGTGCGATATAAATAATTCTTTCAAGATCGCTATACTAATTATACCCGAATAGAAAAATATAGGATTCCAATTGTAGCATCGTCTGATGAGCTATAGTAGCATTAAGTGACTCAAACAATCAATATTTATTTATTTATTATATGTATTACGCTCGCCAATTTCGGTTACTTCAACACTTACTAGACAGACGCTCTAACCTTTCACTTAACTACAAAATTATCATTTACATGACAGTCATAAGGTCTATCTGCACCTTGGGCTCTACAAAACCATCAAATTTTTCTCGTATCCAAGCCTTACAATGCAAAAACCTCCGTAAAATCCTCAAAGCTCCTTACTTTGTCATGAATAAAATCATGCACAAAGACCTCAATGTTACATTTGTTACTGATTTGGCCCGTCCAGGGAATGCAAAACTCTAAGTTTTAGTGTTTAGTTTCAATCCTTGCTTACTCTTCAATTCCTGATAATCCACCGAAGAAGCATCTGAGAAGAAGATGGCTTCGAGAAGTTTTTGTTTGGATTCACTACTTGAGTGCTGGTAGATTCTCTTCCTTTTTTATCAATTATTAAACATCAGATTTACTTTTTGTATTATAATATACAGTTATAAATTTCAATAAAAATGTATACATTCTTTAAAGGTATTACGTTTCTTAAGTAAATGAGATTAACCGAGATAGGTTAACGTCTCCTATATATATATATATATATATATATATATATATATATATATATATATATATATAAACTCTTACTCCCTTCTCCCCTACGAAAAAAAGACATAATTTTTTTATTTGCTGCTATATTATGTATGCTCAGGAAACCTAGCACTGTACTTTCCTGTTATTTAATGAAGGAAATGCGATCTTTCTACCAGTTTTTTTTTTTGTCTCCTAATGGAAATTGCATCTGTAGACTTATACGTACATCACTCATTCGTAATGACGTTTAAATTTATTTCGTATTTAATGTTTAATTTCAATTTTATGTTTCGAATCCCGGCTATGACAGAATATTATTTATTCTCTTAATTTAGCCGGGGACGACCCCATGATATGAAACTCTCCTGAAGCAGACCTATTTAAAATGGGTACCCAAATTAGGAAAAAACCTGGCGACTGAGCGTGGTCAAAGCCTAATCACCTCATTGTCGGTAGTTTTCCTAGAAACAGTTCGAATGAGCCCAAGACTCTCCATGGGTTGTAGAGATACAGGTTTTTTATTTTAATTTTATGCGTTTTAGTTTATGATCCTTCGAAATCGATTAAGAAAAAAAAAATCCTCCCGTCTGAATCGTTTCTCCGTAATTTTTATTAGTTGGCTTCAATTTCAAGGTTCACTCCTGGGTTGTATTCTTTATTACCACCCAAACCATCAAATATCTGATGTTATCTAAAATTTATTTTTTTATGATTCATTAAATTATGAGTTTTAATATTAAAAAATATTTCATTTTGGAATCATCATTTCTGAGCTCTGAAACAAAACCACGTTTTTTTTAATTAGATGCTAAAAACGTACATCTTAGCTCCTTCAGATATTATCTGGGTTCTGTCAATGGTTCTGACTTGAATTTTTCTTTTAAAATCGGTTAAAAATGTATTAATTTTAAAGATGATTTGTGGGTTACCTTCAATTTTAATTGTGTTTAAATGATCTTAGACTACTTTTCAAATTGTTGGAGAAATGATAGAGGTGCAGTGAAAAGCCTGAAAGCTTTGCTGCCTGGAACTCTTTTGTGGAAACATTTTAATGGTTCTTTATCTGGGTTAATTGAAGGACTATTTCTATAGCAGTCGTGTATTCCTCAAAGCCTCCTTCATTAGTGGGATGTTTAAATCTTGTATGTTACTCCCATTTCTGATTCTATTCCTCCCTGTTTTAGAAGCTGCTTTCTCTCGTCTAATAAGCTGCTCTGTGTAGACACTCCATTTCAATTATTGTGCTGCTTTATTCGCCAAGGAGGGTCCTTGAGAATATAGGACATATTTTTTCTTCATCTTTCGTCAGAATTTAAGGAAATACAAAAAAATGTGTTCATAAAATGTACAGCATTTTATAAAAATCTGGTACGCGCAACATACGACTTCCAATACCTTAAATCAAACTAAGAACTTTGATAACACAATAAAATTTTAATTTTGCAAAGGTTCACGAATTACCAATTTCAATGGAAATGTGTTTAAGATTAGACTATGTAACTACAGAAATTATTATTAAACACTTAGCTTTATTTACTTCTCATTACTCTTGATAATCTTGTAAAACTTTCTGGGTAAGATAATATTTTTTCTATAATGTTCAGCTTCCCAGCGGTATATAATTCACTTACATCACTATACACAATATAAAAAAATATATAAGAGAATATGTTTGCTCAATTATCCTTTTCATTGATAGAAAATAAAATGAACTTGTATATTTGCCCGTTTTACCAGAGCTAACAAGTTAATTTTTTTAATTTACGAAATTAAAGGTACTTTAAAGTATTCAAATTAAAAAAAAATCGGCATTCAAGGCGCCAGAATATTTTAGTCAGATCGAATATTTAATATTTACACCGATATAGCAAGTTTTTTTAAAATCGTAAAAAAGGATCCAAATCCATGATATAAATTGCGTCTTCTATTTTGCCAATTTTGTTGAAAAAGTTACTTTAATATCTCAGGCGTATACTTTATTAAAATATAATATTTTAGTTTCATACAGTTCATCGTTTTCATTAATAGAGTTTAAGTTACATTCTGATTGAAAAAGTCCTAAATGCCTATAATTTTTTTCTCTTGAGTACCTAAAATTTTGTAGATTCTAGATAGTTAAACATTTAATCTTGTTATAATTTATAAAAAAACGAGTAAATGAACGATCTGAAGAAGAAAAGAGCAAAAAGTTTTGTTAAGGCAATTTTTTTTTTGAGCATAAGATAGAAAAAAATATTAAAAAATTTGTACAATTTATTATATATTGAAGAAAAGTGGTTTTATCCGTACTAAGTGGTCGTTTTATATGGTGATTTTTATTGTTTGATTATTCGAATAGAACAGAAACTCGGAATAATTCTTTAAACTTTTTTTTAAATAAACTTTATTTAAGAATTTTTAAATAAATGTGATGTGTTGCGCTCACCAAACGATTATATATGTGTTATAATTAAAGAAGTTAGTATATGTTATGAAAGAGATTTAAGAAATATTATTTTTTGCACTTATCTACATTGGTTCGGCGAAAGAGAAAAACATAATTTTTAAAGAGGTGCTAGATGAATATAGAGACCGTATGCAAATTTAAAAAGTATATGGGATGGGATTTTGGATTAATCCGTCTTTAGGTCTTACCATATTTAATGAAGGATACCTCAAATCCAGGAGTCCCTGGAATATAGAAGTCAAAAGGCGGTTTCGTATACAAGGTCATTGAATTTCTGATTTAAACTGAAGCATTTCTGGAATGTTAAGAGATACGAACAAAGTAAAATTATGCTACGAAGCTTATGAAGTGCTTGGGGTGATGAAGGAGAAACCCGTGTCAACTTTAAGCAATGTTGTATAATGTAGTTACATCTAATGTTCCAGAAAATGAATGAGGTGGAACTATGCATATTCCTTTTACTAGCATTATGTATGATGTATGTGTATATATATATATATATATATATATATATATATATATATATATATATATATATATATATATATATATATATATATATATATGAATATATATATATCAATTGTTGGGTTATTTATGGAAACACACTAGTGTCATCGGCCTCAGTTTTGAGGATAGTGCACGGATGGAATATTACGTTACTTACTGCATGGCTTTACAAGCCGAGGTGGGCCTTGGCCTCCCTGACTGTATTGTACCAGTCCTCTCTCCATTGTACCTCCTTCATTCAATCCTCACAATCCAAAATCCTCCGAAAGATCTTAAATACCGCTTATTTTGTCGCCAAAAAAATATTCCATAAAGACTTAAGTATCCCATGAGTTTAGTATTAGCAGACCTTCTTTGATTTCAAACTACCAGTCCATTCCAACCAACTCGTCCGCCACCTCATTAAACAATTTTGCTACATGTTTTTTTTATTTTTTATTTAAGGCATGATAGTAATTTATGTATTTATTTTTTTACTTGTATGTGAAGCTGATAGAAAATTAAAATTTTAATATACGAATAGGAAAATAAAATTGCTTTATTTCTGAACTTTATGGATAATATCCTTTATGAATAATCATATTCATTCCCCTATTCAGTAGAATAATATATAAAGTTTTTTTTATGAGGGAGAATATAATTTGATGACAGCCAGCTGCCAAAATTTTCCAGAAGTAATGTGTGTTAAGTGACTTTTATTTCTGGCATGACGGTCGTGGGTCCCATTAAGCATACGTGTCACCATTAGCTAAGGGTATTATTTCCAGCGCTATTTCACTTCCCCACCTCCTCGAATATATATTAACAGGAAAATATATCTCCTGGGGGGACGGTGACGTTTTGACGTGTGACGACAAAGGATCAGAGTTTTTCACCGGTGCCGGACCGTCATAATGTTTGTGATTTGTTTTCGAGCTGGAGAGAGGTCTGTACAGCTTCTGATAATGCCGAGTCTATTCAAATAGTATTTTATTCAATACAATTCATTCGAGCGATTGCAGAGCGTTCCGCTTCGGGTGGTTTATGGAATAATATTTATTTACTCTGCGGTCCAGTGATTTGTTAATTAAAATACACAGCTTCAACCCACAAAATAAAATAATAAATCAAAATTAAAAACATATTTCATATATTTCATAAAATGGGCATATAAAGGCCTTAACTGTAGCATTATTTGTTTTTGCGGTTGTTACATTTTATTATTGTTTGTTGTTCAATAAGGGAGATTAGAAAAAGTCACAAAATGGAGTAAGATTATCGTTGTTAATCAGCAAAATATAGTTATGGACTTTGCTATAATAGTGTATTTTTAAAGTGCGGTCTAGTGAGTTTTAATTTAATAAATATGCAGATTTAATCTGAAAGAAAAATTCTAATTTTTTTACGATCGCAATACGTTTTTTAACACATATTTTTTATACATGCAAGTGAATGTAAAAACAAATGGTCTGCTCAACACTTACCTTGAGTTTCGATTGAGGTATTTATTTTAGATAAAACAGTAGTAATTCTTATCCACAACAATCATTTTAATTTCCTTAATTATCCTTTATATTTTGTGACTTCGTTTATTAGATAAAATTTCTCCCAAAATGTTTTACTTATATGCCTCAGAAACCACAGTTATTAGAGGGATGACGAAAATTAAAGACATCGAAAAACAAAAAAGGAAGATTATTCAAAAAATCCACGGTGATATTTTCGAGATAGAACTTATGTCAGACCTTCAAAGGATCTTTATGAAAATAAGGACAGCATTATCACAGATAGATTTTTAAGAAAAGACGTCTAAAGTTCTACAGACACTTATGCTCGACGGATGAAAATAGGGTTACTAAGAGAAATTTTAACATCGTTAATTCTCGTAAACTAAAGACGAGTTGGATAAGAGATGTGCAGAAAAACCTGGAACGATTAAGGATCTCGTAAAAATAAATTAATGATGGGGAACTCTTGATTTAAAAAAAAAAAATGCAAAATTAAAGAAAGGAAACAACAGGGCGGACAGAGGAAAGGAAGAAAAGACAACTGAAGTTATCAGGCCGAGATCACACTTAGCCATCAGGTTTTTCCCAATTTTTGGGTACCCACTTTATAGATGCTAGTTTAGCCCCGGGAAACTCTCCATAATCCTGAATCGCCACACGTCTATAACAACCGAATAAATAATATTTTGAAACATTCGGGATACATACCAGGGATTTAACGGTTATAATATGTCCATATTACTGTTCTAATTTGTCAAGAAAAAGTAAAATTAAATTGGAAAAATATGTACTCTGTTTTGTTTTTTTTAAATATTTTTTGGCTGGTAATTTTTTTTTTTCTTAATACATCATATTTAATTCATTAATTTAATGATAACAACAAGAAATAGGGGAAGATATTTCTTACGATTTGGATTTAAGGCCTGCTAGAACATTTTAATCAGAATAAAACCTCTTTATCAGAATAAAATCTCAAATCATTGTCCATTTAATTTCAAACTAATAATGTAAGTTTAATTAACATCGTTAGAGATGTTTTTGAGAAAATCATAGAGCATCGCGGAGTACCTTATGTAATAAATGGTATGAAGTAGCTCTTCTGGTTTGTAGACTTTAATGAAAATGTTGCTCTAACAGGCTGAACTCTTTTGAAAAACGACTGTTTGTTCATTGCCCATTATTTATATAAAACAAATAAATAAATTGGATTTAATACCATGCTTATTCTTAGTAAAATAGTTTTACAGAATCGAAATTCAGAATATTCTAAATTACTTCTTCTTAATTACCTTTAATCTATTTCATTTTTAATGGTTTGCCATACCTTGTAGTTTATAGTAATAAATATAGGTAGATTTAAAAGTCTTTGATCAGAAAATTAAGAGGATAGAAGGAGTATTTGACTAACCTTCAATTTCAAATAATCTATTGTACAAATAATAAAATTGAAATGAAGAATAAAGCAGATTTTTAACATTGGTCAAGGATGAATTATAAATAAATATAATTTTAGACTTAATTAAATTCTATTAAAAAGAAACCAATTTAATTATGTTGATTTGTGTAACAGGCATGAACCTGTTAATTGGTTGCATATGTGTGGTTTCAGGTATCTGTGTGGCTACTATGCTATTATTAATAGTACAAACATACCAGAATCGGGCATCTGCTTGGGTTTCTCAGTAACGTTCGTGGGGAGGCTAAGATGCAAGTGTTTAACTGAAATTCTGATAATTAATATTGAATAAGCTAATTAAGAAATCAATGATTTTGAAAATCTACGTACACATATCTTATGCGAATATCGTTGGATTGGTGAAACATATGGTCAGGAACTTGTTTTCACACCTTGAACATCAGGATTCAACCTAATTCCTGGCAGTTAAAGCACATTGGAGCAGCGGTAATAATATTACCACATATTTTTAATCTATCACTTGCCTTATATAATCACAACACAAGAGATTCACCGAATGATACAAAGAGCGCTTCAAACAAAGAACAGTTACCGCAAAATCGCGCGACAGGAAATCAGATTGTGTCTGCGACAAAATAAGGGGCATTCTGAATTTTTTATTATAAGGATTGGATAGGGGAGAAACTAGATAGCTTAGTAGAGCCCCAATGCTCGATTTCATATGTCCAAATAGGTCTGATAATAGTAACGTAATAACGTGATACTAGTTTATTGTAATAAATTAGAAGTTTTGAAAGTTTTTCTAGTAAGTGTGTAGTAATCGGTATAGTCGAGCAGCTTCTTGTCATTTCACTTTTCTTAAAGGATTCCAAGTAAGGCGCTTGTCAAGATCGAGTCATAGGTATCGGATTTGCTCTACAGGAATAAGTGTGATGTTATTGAAGGATACTGGGGAGCAGGAAGTCATCGGTTTGCGCCGAAGCTTAATGGTGATTTGATGGGAGTATCTTTAATCCTCCAATCGTGACACCATTTTTCAATGGCTGTGATGTAGAACTGAAGTGTTTGGGATGCAGTAGTTGGATCATTATGGACGGATAAGACACAGATGTCATCAGCGTAAGTATTGAGGACAGTTCGGGGATGGAGTGGAATGTTACCTGTATAAAGGGATGATAAGTAGATGATAGGATCTTGAGACACTCCAGCCGATTGGGAAAAGATGGATGAGTAGGGAAAAGTTATGGTTTACCTTAAATGTTCTGCTAGTAAGGTAGGAACACAATAGTGGAAAATATGTTAGGGAGAGGAAATTACGGAGTTAGTAAATCAGTCCCTTGTGCCAGACTCGGTCAAATGCAAGTTCTACGTCGAGAAAAGCTCTGATGCAGTACATTCCGCGCTCCATTGTGGATGATACTACATACACCATGCGGTGACATTGCTGTTCACCAATCAATGATTATAATAAAACAGCTGATTACTAGCTTAAATATAGTTTAATATCTCTCCAACTGCATTTATCCACAAATGGCTATATGAAACACGAAAAAATGAAGTATTTTTAACTCATTGCTCGATTTTAGAAACTGTCCTCTGAATGAAGCGCGCATTGTGGCTCGCGCGTCACCCCAAGAACAAACTTGGATTAATTAATTATCTATCTATATATGATTTTTTGTTGTTGTTTGCACATGTTTTACTCCCATTAGCATTACTCTGCAGTAGTTGGAGCAAGAGCTTCCTAGTTTTAAAGGTTGCTGCACCACTTTTGGCACATTGAAGATTAACTTAGTACGCCCTGGATCAACTTGAAACGGAAAACGGATACTACCAGTGACGATTTCCTATGTAACTAGAGCTCACCTTAAATTTTGCTAATCAAACGCCCAATTGAAGATTACTACGAAATAGTGGAAACATCTCTACATTTTTTCTTGGAATTTGAATTGATTAGGATTGATCATATATATTTTTTTTGCTTATTTCGATCAACATGAATGTTCTGAATTCGCTAATGAGAACTACCTACAACTTAGAGAAATATTGCTTATTTCCTATCTTTTATTTCTGCTGTTAACACCGTACATACACACGTCTAGACCCATCGTGTTTCAGATACTTATAATTTGTTTTGCTTGTTTGTTTATTTATTTAACGTCACTTTATGCTACTATGGCTAATCAGACGATGCTTCAGTGGGAGTCCTAAATTTTGCTTATCCAGATTTTATTAGGATAAGGATCTTTAACGAGTACCTGAAAGGCACAGGCTCGGGACCACCTTTTAACGTCCCCTCTGAAGGACTGCATAATTAAGAATTTTTTACTCCCATTAAAAAATCCTAGGACCACCTGCGGGTTTGAACCTTTGGCATAGGAAGCTGTTATGCTAGCCACCCAAGTGATCCCAATTTGTTTTTGTTTTTACTGTGGTAGACTTAAAATAATGTTAATTAATAATAAGTGATAATTAGTTAATTAATTAGAAATTCATTGGTACGTAAAATATATTGAAAGTGTAAATTATATGGAGATACGAGTACAACCTTTAAACAAATTTATTTGAACAAAATTTCTTCTTCTTCGTTCTCTTCTACCCAGATGCCTTTTAGAGTGGGCAAGCTCCCGGCCATTGGAACCAACCATCTCTGTTCCTTGCAAGGTTTCTTATCTCGTTCAGTTTTACCTCTACGCATTCCTATTCGCTCCATGTGAGTGATATAGGAGGTCCTTGGGCGTGCTCTAGGTCTTCTTCCCAAGGGCCGTACCTCCATTGTTTTAATTGGGTTTAGGTGGTGGTCCATTCGGCAGACATGACCGTACCATCCCAATTGCCTCTTGTCTAGGACTTCCAGAACAGAGCATACATTAAGCTCTTCCCTGACACTTTCATTCCGTCTCAGTACAGTCTCTCCGTGTCTTCCCCACAATTCTTCTAAGAAACTTCATTTCCGAAGCAGTGATGCGACTTTGTAGCCTTTCATTCATAATCCAGCTCTCTGCTCCATAGAGAAGCACCGGTAGAAAGATGGACTTGAATAGTTGTAACTTCACGTTCCGGACTACTTCTCTTTTTCCGATAACTGTGTTGCAGATATGATAATAGACGGAAGTAGCCTTGGAAATTCTACTTGTGATTTCTGAATCCAATTTCCCAGATCTACTGATCACTGTGCCTAGATAGGTGAAATCTGTCACCACCTGCATCAATTCTCCACCACAGGAGATCTGTACATCTTCTTGAGCTCTACCAACTTGAGGAACCTTGTTTTTTCTGGAATTGATTGTCATTCCCTTTCTCTTCAGTTCCTCTTTCCACTCCGTCACTGCCTGCTGAAGATGCTCTGGGGATTCCGCTATAAGCACTATATCGTCAGCAAACAAGAGGAACTGTATAACAACAGGATACAGATTCCATTGGCCCATGTGCATTCTGGCTGTGCTTCTTTTGCAAATTGAGGCAATCTCATCGATATATACAATAAACAAAAGGGGACTAAGGGAATCATCCTGTTTTACTCCCTTTTCCATCCTAAACACTTTGGACTCTTGCCCATTTAAGCGCACTACACCCTTTGGCTCCTGATATGTTGACTTTATAGCCCTCAGCAACTTTTGAGGAATGTTCTTTGTCCTTAAGACTTCCCAAAATTCTTTCCTGGGCACCGATTCAAAAGCCGCAGTAAAAATCTGATCTTGAGTTTGTCTGTTGAGTCTAAATGCGCTCTGTTCTTCCTGCAGAATAGACTCCACTATTGGCCTCAACCGGCTCTCAAGAACAGAGGTATACACTTTATAGATCACGGGAGACAGGCAAATAAGTCTGTAGTTTGAACAATCACTTTGACCTCCTTTCTTGTGGATGGGGACAATAACATTGTACTCCCATTCCTGAGGGATTTTTTCATCATCCCAAACTCTTTGGAGTTTTCGTAATGTCCCTATCAACTCTGGTCCTCCGTATTTAAGAAATTTTGGGACTATGTTGTCTCGTCCTGCTGCTTTTCCTAACTTTATCTTCATAATGGCCCTTTCGACCTCTTCCTCCTCAATCAGGTCATTTTCTTGATCTTCGATTTCGGCTGCCCCATTGGGATGATCGATTTATTCTTGTTGGTTGCCCTCGAACTGTCTTGCGTAGTACCTACGCCAGGTCTCCTAGACCTCTTTCTCCTCAGATACCACCTCTCCTTTTCCATTCTTTTTATTTCTTATTTGTTTGGGCTTTCTGCTTCTGAGTGTTTTTATTTTCCTCCAAAAGAGTTTAATATTCTCCTTATGGTCATTATCTAAAGATCGGCTGAACTCTTCTATCTGAACGCTTAAACTTAGCGTTAAACTTAAAACCTTACTAACACCACATACCTTTGATGCGGACTCCAGTATGGCTACTTTCAGGTCCAGAAAAAGACCATCCAGGTCTTTATCAAAGTCCAGCTCTCCTAGTAGAACCCTTAACTCACGCTAGTACTCCATCTGTCTTTGGGGTTCCCGCATCTTCTTTATTTCGATCCTTTCAAAGGATTTAAATCTGGTTAAAATTCTGAACAAAACTGAAGATGAAAATACAACATCGAACTGGTGAAATAAAAAATAACTGATTATAATTAATTAAGAACACTGCTTTCAGTTGAAGAAATATAAAAAAGAAATAATTACACAGGTCTCCATAATTTCCAACAGGAAATGTTCCATCCAACTTCAGCGGAAAAGGAAAATAATACAGAAAAATAAAAGAGTTAGTTTTCATTTTGCCAGCTACAAAGTTTTACATTTAAACCATTCCACTATTCTAATAACCTTTAAAAATGACATTGTCTCTTGGAAGAGGACAAATTAACTCTGTTTTATTCAACTAATCAGTCGTTTTTCATAAATGTTTAAAAACAAATCCAGTATGTTTTATGTAAGGTTAAATACACGGAGGTAGAACTTCGTTATTTATCTTTATAACAAAACTCCAGAATCTTTTGGCTTCTTAAGGGCTATAGTAATCTGTAAAAAGTTTTATAATTTAATTTTAAAAAAAAATGTAAAACAACAATTTTTTTTTCTCACCTGATAGTTATAAATATTTCATTGAATACATTTTTACATTCATTTTAATATGACGTAAAACTAAAAGGGGCCGCCTGTGGTGTAGTGGCTAGCATAACAGCCTTCTATGCCCAAACTCGCGGATTCAAACCCGGCATATGGTCTCGGGTGTAGTTACTTAAAGAGATTAGTACTGTTTCACGGCCTATTTATAAGATCACGGTCGGGCGCCAGAATTTTTTTTACGAATTTTGGGTACCCACTTTATAGAGGCTGGGTGTAGATGAGTAGATTACGTCAGAATAGATTTGTTAATATAAAATTTTCAGTTATGGAATCACAGTAATTTTTTAAACTATGGTTTTATCATTTATGAGAAGTTAAGTTTGAAATAAGACATGAAAAAAGATTATCTTGGCATAAATGAGTTAGGAAGATGTAGTCGATAAACCTACCTCAATAGTATAGATTACCAGCAACTCTTCTGGATTTAATTAGCTTCAGAAAACAATGGAATATTATAGTGAGTTCCTATTCATCTGTATTATTTTTATCTCAATCAAAATTGGGATTTAAAAAAAAAATTGATATATTTTTAAAAATAATATTTTATATATTTATATTTAGTAATATTATATTGTCATAATAACGTACAGTAAAAATCAGTTTAAAGGACATCATGCTTTTAATATTTACAGTTATCATGCAATATAATGCAAACAAAATTCAAGATTAGTAATTGAATATAAAGGAGAAAATACTTAAAAAATAAAATAAACATCTTTAACACACCACACGTATAATTTTATACAACAGTATATCGAGTGCCTTATAAATATCTTGCCATATTACGAGAAAAAAATATAACTCATTAACATTACTAAAAAGCTCATATAACCCATTGTCCGAATCTCAACGGTCTCAGTCAGATTTTGATTTTGACTATAGGTCACAGAAACGTTTATGTTCCTCTTAATGTCTAGAGAAACATGTTAAACAAAAGTTTTGTTATTTGTCCAATCCCTTTTTTTTTCTTCGTTGCATCATTGATTGGCCAATTAAGGTAGGTTTGTTTAGCAGCATTCAAAAGCTATTGAAATGAAGAATTTTTTCTATTATCCGGAAAATCTAAAACCGAACGATAGAAGAGTAATAATAGCTATTGAAATTTCCTAATATTCTATTTAAATTTAATTTTCTACAGAATGTGATGCGTCACTTACTTTCTAATGTTTAGGATTTGACTTCCTAACCTTCTAAAAAAAAATTCTTCTTGCATTTGGGGCTACTTGTTTATTTGTGCGTGCACAAGTAGATATATTTGAATCATTCTGATGAAAACCATGGATAACTGCAAAAACTCAAGATTTGGTTTTCCTTAATAACCGTTGAGAATCGAACTATATATCATATAAACTTTTCTGTTCCGCTTAATATCTGATATCTGCATGACTAATCACTACATGACGAAATATTTAAGATAGACCCTGTATAGTATGTGCGAGGGGAACCCCGAAGCTAACTTGTCTCCAGCAGTGAAGGGAAAAACAGAACCTGTGCTATCCCAGCTCTTCTCACTACGGCATTTTGGTATTGATTGTTAATGAAGAAAGTGAAGGTACTATAGCAAGAAACGTCTTTATTTTAATTCAAAAATTATAGATTAGAAATTTCAGAACAAGATATGAAATTAAAAAGTATAGGGCATAGCACATAAAGATTTAATTTATTATGAACTATGTAATTATTGTAGTCGATTATGAACAGCGAATTTAAAGGCTTGTACTTCATGCTTTTGTAATGTGTTCCTTTTTATTCTTCAATATTTGCCTTAGCTATGCGGAAAACGTCTTTCGACTAGAAATCATGTACATTCTTTAACCATGATTTAGATTCTTAGAGATAAAGTTTTCTCCCTCTGTATAACTTAATATTATTACCTTACTATATATTGTACTTTAATTTTATTACTTTCACTTACTATATATAGTAAGGAAAGTATTGTTACTTTCACTTACTATATATAGTAAGGAAAGTATTGCGATCGTGAAAATTTTCGAATTCCAGTTTTCAACGGAAATACACGTTTTAGGGTCCCCTGAGTCCAAATAACCAAGTCCCGCAAAAAGGTCTGTGTGTGTGTGTGTCTGTGTGGTAACTCCCAGGCGGAAACGGTAAGTCCTATGAAACTGAAATTTCATATTTAAGACAACTATACGCCCGAGACGTGACAAAACTTTTTTCATCAAAATGATCTTACCAGAAGAGGCACTTTATACCATGCATTTTGCACCTTTTTTCGATTTTCTCGAAAACGGTTCCGACGATTTTGATTAAACTCGCTATATCGAAGTAAAATTTAATGTGCTTTAATATCATGTAGGTTTTATTTGGATAAAAATGGCCTGACAGGGCTTAAATGCCGATATTTTAAATTTCCTTCCCCTAAAGTACCTTTAATTTTGTAGATTCAATAATAATAACTAGATTATCTTGTTAACGCTGATGAAAAAATGGTAAATATTTAAATTGAATAAATTCGATACCCAACTAAAGGAGAAAACAGAAAAAATATTTTTTTAATGCAATTTTTTGTTTTTGAACATAAGAGCAGTAATATACATGTATGATATACCGTTGGAAAGCTAAAGATTTTAGAAAAATTATCATCTCATACACAAGCTTTTAAATGTTAATAGAGAGTGATGAAATGAACATAAAAATAACTGATTATTTTAGATAATAATATAATTGATTTTTGAATCAAACACATGTTTCTATAGAAATTTAATTTAATTAATTCCTTAATAATTTCACGTATTTTTATCTCTAACTGTATTTGAAAATTCTTTCATTGATTTTAAAAATGGAGGTAAGTGAAAGTCGTGTGTTGCCCGCACCAGATTTTTTTTAGCATTATAAGGGAAGTGGGGTGCTATGTGGATAACACTACCCTACTGTTCTATGGGTCGTGGGTTCGAATTCCACCTATGATAGAAAATTATTTATTCTGTTATTACGGCCTCGGAGGGTGACCTTAGGGTATGGAAACACTCCAGAGGGTATACCGAGCCTCTAAAAAGTAGGTACCCACAAATGGGGAAAAACCTGGCGGCTGGGTGTGAACTCGGTCTTATCAAGTATTGGACGGCCGTTAGCTTAGAAACAGTACGAAGATCTATATGTACAGAGCCCAAGACTTGTCATAGGTTGTAGAAGTTGTGATTTTTTGTTTGTTTTTTTTGTTATCAATATAATTGATTTAAGATTCATGTAATTGCGTAAAACAAGATTCATTCTGGACCGTTTGGTAAAAAAAAAAAAAAAAAAAAAAAAAATTCTTCATTTCGTATTATTATCATTAGTCAAAAAGTAATTCATTTTTACAATATTAGTTTATTTTATGGGCTATGTTAGTTTATTAGTATGGGATGTGTTTATTAATAAGTGTGGAAAAAAATACGTCCATTGTGTCTCTGTATCTCTTAAATCATATCTTTTAAATCATTATTTATGTATAAACTAATTTTCTTGCATTATAAAAATTGAACTACTTTATTATATATAAGGGCATCCGAATTGAAATAATAGTGAACTTGAGGAAAGTAGCTTCTTTTGTTATATTCCTATTTCTTCGAGATATGTCAAATTCCCTTAACTTCACTAGAGAACAGTTTGAACAGATGTTTCCCTTCGAATAAATGCAGGCTATCACTCAAGGAAGAACGAGAAAGGGCTAAATCCCAGGGGTTCAAGTTTGCAAGGGGCGCGACGGAATTTACTAAAAAATGTATAAACTCATAAAAAAATCGAAAAAAAATGTGCATGATAAAATCAAACCATATAAAAAAATATTTAACCTGATTTTCTTATTAAATGCGTGTTATTTATAGTTTAAAGAGTGATTCATTTTCTTGAGCCATTTCAAGTTGAAGTAATGTTTTAGCAGAAAAAAAAGTAATAAGAGTTGTACATAGAAAATAGTTCAATATTGTCATAGCGGTGATGGAAATTTTCTAATACGAGTTTTCATAATAAATACACGTTTTATGGTCTCTTGAGTCCAAAGGAAGAAGTTCCGCAAAATGGTCTCATTGCGTGTCTCAAAAAAGTCTATCTCAAACAAATTCTAAAACCGCTTTTACGATTTTGATTATTGATTGATAGCGATAGTTTAGTCAATAGCGATGTAAAATTTAATGTGCTTTAATATCATTTAGGTTTTTTCCTGATTAAAATAGCCTAACAGAGCTTAAATGCCAATAGTATAAAATTTATTTTTCTAGAGTAGCATTAATTGCGGACATTGGAAAAAATTAACCAGTCCATCTTGTTGCATTGATAAAAACGGTTAAATATAGAAGTTTAATGTATTTACTAATCATCAAAAGGGGATGAAAAGGAACATATTTTCTAGGTATATTTTTTCTAAAAAAGATTTGTAATATACCATTGGAAAGCTAGTGATTTAGGAAAAATGTTATTCAACATACAAATTTTTATAAGGAAATGATAAGTTATGAAAATCGGATAAAGTTAAGCAATTTTTGTAGATAATAATTTCTGTTGTTTATTTTAAATATAACATAAATGTTTCAATCAATACTAGATATATTTAATTCAATTTGTTTGAAATCTTACTTAATTTAAAAATTCTTAAATTTACTTTAAATACGATGGTAATTGAAAGCCATGTGTTGCGCGCACCAGATTATTAATTCATATTTTGAGGTATAAGATGTAGGATATATCTTGGGAACGAATTATACATTTTATTAATTATATTAATGATTATTGGTTACATGATCATGAGAAATTATAATAACATACCATAGAATAAATGAAAAAACTCTCAATATATGTCTTAATATCTTTATATCTAGGTATTAACTGCGTTTAATACCGAGTTCACTAATATATATGTAAATTTGAGTTTGATAACTGCTTATTACTTAGGCGTAGAATTTTACTTCTTAATTGGGCTATAACCACTTATCTCAGGATCTGTCCGGGCCTTATCGAAAAGTACTAACTATTATTCATGTCTCACATAATCTTACACATGCTTTAATTGACTAACGCATTAATTTTAATGGGTTTTATGAAATTGATTATTTTACTCAGTTTTAAAAACATTCATAAGAAGCCGTTTGCAAAGGTTTCAGTAATTTTACAGTAAATGTTTCACATTTTTATTTTTGCAACTGTACCTTGCCTTTGTTGGCTTTTATGGTGGTTTCTCGGGTCAGAGGGAGGGGAGGGAGAAGAAGGGTAAGAGAGGGCCGGAGATAAATGATATTTTAAAAACCCTCTCCCCGGCACCGAGACGCGAACACGTAATTTTTTCATCTAAACTTTCTAGTCACTGGTGCAACCAGCATCGCAACATGCGCTAACCCACTCAGCCATCCTCCCAAAAAAAATGTTTATCGTCAATATGTTTTTACCACCACAAATGACACGTCTGCATATTTTCAACTTTTTTTAATAATTTAACACACGACTATAAATAAAAAAAATGCTTTTATTCATTTTGAAACAAACAACTTTATTTGGTAATATTACTATTTGTTTCATCTAGGACTATTATAACAATGCTAATTTACCTCATTTATAAAATACATACACATAGTAAATTTATAAATAATAATAAAAATATATATATATATATATATATATATATTATATATATATATATATAAAAGTACATATGGTTTTATAAACAAATCTTTGAAAATCATGCTTTTTTCTAATAAAAAAAACTAAAAAATATTCCAGAGTTACGTTAATGGATTAGAAAACTTCATAACATAAAGATGTTTCGTATTGATGATGTTTAGTCGACTGTAGAAATTAACCTAGGTAGAAATAATCGGGAATTAGTCTTTTTTGACGCTTTTAACGGAGCCGTGTCAAGCATAAACTCCTTTATGCATAAAAACAGTTAAAATGCATATAAACAGTTCCTTAAGCATAAAAGCAGTTTATACTAGACATAACTCAGTAATGCCCTCATGATGGCTCACAAGTTTGAGCCGAAACGTTGGCAAAATTAAAATATAAAAAAGACTGACTCCCATTATTTCTACCTACTATAAGATGTTTCTTAAAAACCTTTGCCTCTTCCGATACATTGAGTTACCGGCTATGAAAAAAAAAAAAATAATTTCTGGAAAAAAAGAAAAAATCTTAAGAAATTAGTAGGAATTCCTACAATTACTTTCTTTTCTCGATCAATTTTATAGATTTAAGAAGCTCTTATAAATGCCTCTTCAATTCCAAGAATCCTTTCAATTTCGCATAAACAAATATATTTAATGTCTTTTAAAAAGATAACGATCTGAGCCAGACAGATTTTATTATTGTATTTATGGCTCGAATGTATTTTTTTATAATTGTTAAGATTATTTGTCGTCGATTTTAGTGTAGTAAAATTTTATTTCTGAGGCTTTATCACGACATTACGTTGTGGTTTTGTTTAAATTAACCTTGAAGGTATTTTAATTACAACAAACAAAAGTGTCTTTCTTAAAGTAAATTAAACTTTTATTATGTTTAAATGATTTGTTTTATAAAATTATTCTGAAGTATTATCATTAAATCCCTCAAATTTTACTTGTTTGCAACGTTTTATCAGGTCATAATTCTGAAATAAAATTCGAATTAATTTTGTCATTCTCTTACATAAATTCTCTAAATGAAAAATGAAATAAATATATGCATATGCATAACATTTATATATATATAATTTTATTAATTATATATATATATGTTGATCGTTCTCGACTGTTGAATTAAGTTGTTGTTTCAGGGTTCAGTCAATGAATTAACAATTTTATCTAGGCGACGTTTCGAGAATTTATTGTTCTCACAATCATGCCTTAACAGTGGAAAAACAAAAAAAAAACAGGTCATTAATATTATTATACAGTAATTAATATATGATGTTATTGTTAGAGATATAAAAAAGAGTACATTGAACAATGAATAATCATACAGTAGGTACATAGATATTTTAAATTAGGATTTACATTAAAGATATTATTATAAAATTACTTACAATTTTGGACAAAATAGTGTCTTAATTAGACATGTTTAGCCTACAAGCTTTGAAAGAACACTGAAAAGATGAAAAAGGAATAGTTCAAGTATGGAAGATTTTCCAGGAATTTATGATGACGTCAGGAGTCTGTGGTATTCTTCCTCCTATTGTTGAGTTGTTTTCGTTTTATTTCGTATTATTATTAAGACGTTTATTTTATTTCTTTAAATTTTAATGTGTTTATCAAATTTGAGTAACATGCATTAAGGTTTTGGACATCCAATTTTTTTTTATGGCGCGATTTTTATATTTATATTTGTTTTTATATTTTATTATTTATATTATTTTTGATTTTTATATTTATATTTATATTTTTATATTAAGCGCCAAAAAAAATCGGATGCCCAAAACCTTAATGCATGTTACTCAAATTTGATAAACACATATTAAAATTTAAAGAAAGAAATGGGTTACCAGCTACTTCAAAATCAATTATGCACGCAACTCTCCACTGTTTTCAAAAATATTTAAGCCCAAAAAATGTCATATTGTTTCTTTAAGCAGGAATTTTTATATAAATGTGTTATTGATTTTAAATTACGTGCTTATTGCTGATGCCTTCATAATTGTTTAAATTAAGTACGCATGACCTATTTACATAAGCATATCCTTGACTTGATAAGCATTAGATATCAGAATTAAATTTTCCTTAGATGCTTCTTTTTCTACATCCTTCCCATATCCCATTGTTGCTTGAGGCGTGTAAGGTGGCTGGCTTCTTTAGAAATGATAAGATAGAAACTAGGGCATGAGGCTATAAGAGGAAACAACTCTATATAAATAAAACATTTTCTTACTCTGTATTATCTTTTAAAAATATTAATATATTTATGTTTAAAAGATTCTTGGGGATTTATTTTTAAGAAGGTTAAATTGAAAAACATTTTATGTATTACTAGAACCCAATAGCCGTCGGCACTCATAGAATCAACTCATTTAACATTATCCCTTCCCCATTTATATATTGTTTTAGGTTAGTTATTATAAAACATATAGATTATTAATAATAATAATAGGCTTAGCGAACCCGAAGGTTCGATGCCGATACTACCAAATTCCGCCTACAGAGACTCGTTCAATGTTCACCGTTCAAGCCCAAGCCCCCGAGATCATCCTTAACGCAATCCTCCCATCGACGTTCCGGCCTGCCTTTCGGACGCCTACCAGTCGGTTCAGCGAATACCAACTTTCTCGGAACCCGCTCTTCATCGACTCGCTCATTTGAGTCTCCAAGATGCTATCAAATCAATTATATTCACAGGATACAAGTCCCGAAATTCCGCGTTGTGCAACCTTCTAAACTCCCCAGTGGTCTCATCTCTCTTCGGACCAAATATTTTACGCAGTACCTTATTTTCGAACACCTTAAGCCGTTGTTCATCTTTCAAAGTAAGCGGCCAAGTTTCACATCCGTAAAGAACCGTCGGAAGAATAATAGTTTTATAAATTCTAGCCTTTAAGTTTTTAGATAGAAGCCGCGAACTAAGTAACTTAACAGCTGAATAATAACACGCATTTCCCACCTTTAACCGGGCTTTATTTCTTCCTGGATTTCATTTTTTTATAGATTATTAAAATTTATTTTTATTTTTTTTTTTTTACACCTTTTCTCTTCTTGGTTACGTTTAATCGATTAAACCTAAACATACAAGCTTCTGTTTAAACTGAACATATTTAAAAAATATATTTTGCAAATTGCAATTTTTCTTAAACTTCAGTTCAAAAAGGTAAGGTTTTAACGTTTAGCTGGGCATTTAATTAAACGGATTTTTTTTTGGGTTCATTTTTAAAACTATTTATAGTGGAGGTTTCAATATGCGAAACAAGCAAAATAAAACAATAAAAAAAAAAACTGTACTATTACAATTGAAGAAGTTTTTTTTTTAAGTACATATTTAAAAATACTGCAGGTTATTACACAATGGTTTATCATTTCCAAATAACTATATTAGGATATAATTGTTGATATTTCTGTTTATAGAAAATTTACTAATATGAAAAGCAATGAATAATTCCAATGAAGATGGTATGTCACCAATGCTAATTTATATTTATTTATGAATCAGGAAAAACGGATTTTTTTTAATTTGTTATTTTCGTTCTACGTATCTTGAAACGTAAGCCTTCAAATTTCGGGGGAGGGGTTTTGTCGGTTACGAAGGTTCATTATTAAAACTAATAACCTAAAAGCATTTATAATACACTCCGTTACCTATTACTATTACCTATTATTTTCTGTCAATTTTCATCCAGATAATTCAAATAAAATTTCGTGATTAAAGAACACCTTACATTTTTTCTCTATCATCAATAATAACCCAGCTATCAGGGAATCACATGTCCTTTAAGTTGTGGCTTAACCATACAAGATTATTTTCGTATTATTATGTTTTTCTTTTTTCAATCGCGGTGTCTTGACCTCGAAAAGGTTTTCGATTTTTCTTTATCCTCGAAAATAACGGAGTTACAAGACTCTATGTAGGAAAGATTTCAAATTTTGTTTCCATTTTTTTTATTTATTTATTTTTTTACCGTGTTTTACTAATTCTAAAACTGTATACATATTTCTCTATAAAGAGTTGCTGTAACATCTCGGGATTATAGTTATATTCAATATGAAGTTTCAGTTTTGTACGGTTATACAGACTATTAAACAGAAAATCTGAACTTACAGTTGACAACAAATTATTAATTTATAAGACAATACTGAAGCCCATCTGGACCTACGGACTTGAACTGTGGGGGACAGCTAAACGTTCTAACATCAAACGCATTCAATCCTTTCAATCCAAAGTCCTCCGAATAATAGTAAATGCTCCTTATTATGTATCTAACTATACCTTGCACCACGACCTTAATGTTCCATTTATTTCAGACCTAATTCCATCCAAATTTTCCAAATTCCATCAGAACCTCATTCATCATCCTAATCCTTTAGCACGATCCCTATCCAGCTCCACTCATCCATACAACCCACCTAGAAGGTTGAAACGGCAGTGGCCCCGAGATATATTGTAAATAGTATGCTGGAGTTCTGACACTGGTCAGATTCTCCTCTCAAGTGCGGTGTGATTGTGGCTGTGGCGCCCTTACTTAGCTTCCACTGGCTCTTACCAGTGATGCGGCTGAGAGGGAGGCGCTGGGATCCTTTGGGCTCTGCTTGTCCTTCCACAAGTGGGGGGACAAGCCCCGTCCGGGGTTCCCGAGCTGATTGTAAATATTGTACATAGGTATGAATGTGACATGTTTTGTTTATTTATCTGTTAACTTCATTTATTTGTATTTATTTTGTCTACTTAATTTTGTTATTGTATACGTTTATTTATTTTTATTTTATTTTATGTAATTTGACTTTCCTTTTGTTTATATTGTATGAATGAGATCCTGTAGCACTATTATTATTGTCTATTATGACAAATTGTAATATATACGAATAAAAAAAAAAAAAAAAAAAAGTTTTGTACGACTTTGTATTTTCGTGCTGGACCTACCATACATACGGGGACGCACACAGACACATACTTTTTCGCGGGACTTGGTTATCTGCTCATCCGAACAAACAAAACGCTTAAATTAGGAATCTTGACTAAATGTTTAAGTGGACACGCTATAAAGTCATTATCTTCATATTTGTAATACATTGATAGGAATCATGTGCTATTTATTATCTAGAACTTATTTTTTACCTCAAATTTTTACTTTCACTTACCTATGTATGAAATATACAGTAAGGAAAAGTATTGCGATCGTGATAAGTTTTATAATTCCAGTTTTCAACGGAAAGAAATATTTAGGATCTTTGAGTCCAAATGACGAAGTCCTGCAGAAAGGACTGTTTGTGTGTGTGTGTGTGTGTCTGTGTTTTTGTGGTATGCCCAGCACAAAAACGAAAAGTTGTATCATACTGAAACTTCTTTGCCCGAGATAGTTACAATACTTTTTTCACTGAAGTTGGCAGGCGTGAAGTGCTATTTTATACTATGCATTTTAAACCATTTACAATTTTCTTGAAAACGGATCTAACGCTTTTGATTAAACTCGTTGTATCGATGTAAAATTTCATGGGCTTTTATATCATATAAATTCCAGATGATTGAAATAGTCTGACAGGGCTTAAATTCCGATTGTTTAAATTTCCCTTCTATGAAATACCTTTAATTTTGTAGATTGAAATGAATTAATCCTATCATCCTCCTTACATTATTAAAAAGTGGATAAATATATAATTTGAGCGAATTCGATATCAAACAAAAGGAGGAATGAGTAAAAATATACTTTTTTTACGCGACTTTTGTGTCTTTGAACATGAAAACAGTAATAAGGATGTATAATATACCGTTGGCAAGTTAATGATTTTATTATTACTAAAGACACAATTGTTATTGTTAACGGAGGGTAATGAAAAGCCGATGAAACTAACTGATTGTCGTAGATAATAATATAATATATCATGGGATTACCTGTATGAAGGTGGCTAGCATAACAGCCTTCTATGCCAAAGGTCACCAGTTAAAACCTGCAGGTGGTCCTAGGATTTTTTAATGGGAGTAAAAAATCCTTAGCTATGCCGTCCTTCCACGTTAAAAGGTAGTCCCGAGCCTGTGTGTCAGGTACTCGTTAAAGATCCCTATCCTAATGAAACCTGGATAGGAAAAATTTTGGACTCCCACTGTAGCATTGTCCGATTAGCCACAATAGCGTAAAGTGACGTAAAATAGATAAACAAAATAGATTATTTATTAAAACAGATGTTTCTATTTAAATTCAATGTAATCAATTCTATAACGATTTATTTTCATTTCTAAATGTATTTTAAAACCCTTTAATTTATTTTAACAACGGAGGTCGAATTTCTGATTTCTTAAGCTGACCTAAGCTGAAAAAATAGGTCAGACCTCAATATTAACCGTCATGAGGGCTTCATTTTTAAATAAAACCTCAATAATACTCGGTTTCCTTTTAAAATTCAAATTTACTAGAAATAATTTGAATTTTAAAAATGTGGAAATCCGCTAGAGAAGTTTGTCTATAAAGGTACAGTTTTGCCCGACTGGGACCCTCGCTAACACCTTGTGATGGAGCACTGTTCCCAAAGAGCTCGGGCAGAATAAAGTCATTGTGGGGAGGCGATTGTCTAACTTTTCCACCGCTGTCTTATCGTGGAATCCCCATCTCGGCGGAAACAGAAGATGAACTTATCTCACTTTTTTTTTCTTTCTCTTATGGCTCGAAAGACAAGGCTATTACTAGATTTGTTACAACCAAGATTTCAGATGAGAATATATTATCAAGGATTAATCGTATTAAAAATAATTTAAAGAAAGAGTCATAATACGTTATTTTATTCAAGGACTCAGTTTAATTTATATTTTAATGATGAACTCTTGATGATGAACTAAAAAAAAAAAATCAAGTGCAGGCAACCCACGACTTTCACTTACTTTTGTTTTAAACATAAAATTAACAATTTTAAACTACATTCAGAGATGAATAATAGTTAAGAATAGTAAGAATTAATTATGTTAAGTTTCTATAGAAACACGGGTTTTATTTAATAATCTATTTTGTGTTATTATATATCTGTGGCGGTCGTGAAAAACTAGATAGCTCGAGTTATATCAAAAATGAGTTAACTCCACGCATTACTCCCTCAGACCGTCTCCACGTCGTGTTAAATTGGTTAAAGAATTTTCGTGGTGGAAGAAATTTCAGATGAAAAGAAAGCTGTATGTTCTATATGTGTTAATTACTCTATTTTGGGTATTACGTAAAACTTTAAGTCGCTCCCCTGTAAATGAAAGATTTTGACTTAACCATTTATTCAAGACCGCCACAGATATACGAATCAGTTAGTTTTATACGCTTTTCATCACTCTCCGTTAGCTTTTACATTTGTGTTTATCAGATAATATTTTTCTTCTAAAATCTTCAGATTTCTAACGGTATATTATACAAGTATATTACTGTTATGTTATGTTCAAAAATACAAAAAGGACATAAAAAAAAAGAAATCTGTTGGCTCTTTTCTCTTTTAGTTTAATATAGAATCCGTTAAAATTAGATATTACCCGTTTTTATCCATGCTAACTAGATGATGTGAATAGGAATTCACTCACAGTCTCTCCCACGGATACGGAAGACCCATCAGCCTACTGGTGGCCACTTACAAAAATAGGCGAAGGGAGTGATAACCCTATCCTCTCCCGCTTGAAACTCAAAAACTCTTAGTTACCTCTCTAACATTTCCACACTTCGACTATTGCTGTACGGTATAAGGTGGTGCGTCTGGGAATCTCGTGGTAAAAATAAAACGCTTAATTAATTGCTTTGTTCGATTCATTTTGGCGGTCCCTAGATACACCTCTGTATCCCAATTTTATGGCGAGCTGAATGGTGGCTTAACCCTTCTAATCATTTTCTTGCGTCATTCTTTTACCAATCTCATTCCGCCGTACATCATACATTTTTGACCTCCTACAGTTCAAAGCCTCCGTCCATCCCCGTTGCACACGCTCTAGGCCTTCAGATTTATACAGTACGGCCCACCGATCTGCACATTTCGACAGATCTTTTCTTATTCCATCCTCAATCCTATGGAATTCTATCCCTCCTTCCATCCTTCACTCCAATTTTCTTTCTGCCTCCAAATCCCGCATTTTTATCACTTAATGAATATCCAGGCTCCGGTAAATAAGCGTTTTTATTTATTTTTAACATTTTTTTTCTCTCATTGAAATTTGTCTATTTTATACACCATAATTATTAACCTGTTATATTTATTTAATTTACTCTAGGACACTAAAGCCCTTTTTGTACATTATGTATATTTTATTCTAAAGGGACAAGTCCCAAGATAATAAAGAATTTATTTAAATAAATAGGTGTTAATATTTGAGGAAAAATAAAATGAAATAAATACATAAAGTGAAATAATAATAAATATTGTAATTGATAAAATAAGAGGATAAAACAATTGTCAAATTTGGTTGTAAAAATCCTTTTCAGAGGGGACGCAGATAAATTGAACTGATTGTGCCTCAGGAGGGCGGGTCTCCATACACGGCTGAAATAACAGAATAAATAATTCTGCCTCAGCCGGGATTCGAACATGGGACCTAAGAACAACACTAATACTCTATCCTCTAGACCAGTAAATTCCCAAAAAAAATCTTCACGAACCGTTTATCTAATTAGTAAAGTGACAAGGACCCCCAAAAAAAAAAAAAAAAAAAAAAAAATCTTACACTCACACACACACAGACGTACATATATGTATAAATACCTAATCCAAATCTATCTTTACATCACGAAAGTCCTTGAAAAACGAGTTTTAATTACATAAGCAAAAGGTAGGATGTTCATATTTAATTTTCATCCAAAGCATACTAAAATATTTCCTTTCATAACGTGAAAACTAAATATAAATAGTTATTTATATATTGTATAAAAAATTATAGATTTCAGTGCATAAATATCAAGTATATTCATTCATTCTGAATATTCTTTAAAATAAATATAGCACCAATTGCAAATCATCAGCTTAATTCTATCCGACTGACAAGAACATTTTTTTTAATTACTGCCGGACTAAATAATGAATCTAACGATTTAGTGACCGCTATTTAAATAAATTATTAAAGATAATCCGAGATAAATACTAGATCCAGGCTCTAAAATTCTCGAGATATCGTTCACTGGAATTTAATAAAATTTATAAATACAACAGAATATACCAATTTATAAATTATTTCTAAATAATAAAACTGTAATAGGGTATAACTTTTTATAGCTGCTAATATTTTCGATTTTTTTCTATCTTCAATAATTACCTAGTTTTGGTGGAATTATATCTATTTGTATATAGATACATTTTCTCTGTTTATCGCGATTTTCTATATCTTAAACTCTATACATGTTTTTTTCGCTATCTTTAAAAGTAACTGAGTTATGGGCTTATTCATGAGTAAAATTTCAATTTTTTCTTTTCTTTTTCATAATTATTCGCTGTATTTTGGTTACAAAACACTAATATTTTTGTCTCTATCTTCGAAAATAACGGAGATACAAGGTTATAAATAGGTAAGATTTTTTTTTTTTTTTTTTTTTTTTTATTTTTTTTTTTTTCTACCGCCCTTTACTGATTCTGAAACCCTTTACACATTTTTTTCTCAATCTTCAAAACTAACTGAGTTATGGGCTTATTCGCCTTTATTTGCTAACAAAAAACTATGAACAAGCTATTTTCAAAATAACTGAATTAAATCACTTTAAATTGGCCGCAATTTTAAAAAATAACCAGCTGATATTAACGTCTAAATGTTAGGGCGATTGTTGCATGCTCTAGTATTTTTATGGCGAATTAAAAAAAAAAAAAGTAATTGGTCTAGTAGTTTCGGAGAAATCCCGCAAACGGCGGACGGCTTGCGACAGTCAAACGATTTTTTTTTCAATTAGTTTTTCGAGTTCTACGTATTAAGCCACAAATTTTAAGAGGGTAACTCTCATTTTGGTCGATTACAAAGGTTCATTATTGGAAATAATTAACAGAAATAATGTTTTCATAAATAACACTTGAAATTCAATGTATGTGTGTAATGTGAAGTGGTTTTCGTAACAAGCCAAAGCCTACCAAATATCTCAGGAAGGTTATTTAAAATAATTTGCCAATATCATCTCGTGGGCTCATAGATATTGGGTGAATGGTTGGGAACGACTGCTCTAGACTATACTTCTCCCTCTAAAAGAAAAAGAGGGTTAAAAATTGCATGTAATCCCTAAATTGTGATATTGTCAATTATATATTTTAGCTAAAAGCTTCGCTCCTAAGGATTTTTCAACATTTTTTTCGAATTCCTTTCTTTCCAAAAAAGTTTAGAATAGAACAGCCAAATTCTTTCTCCTCCGTAATCTCACGGAATTTAATGGAGTCGGGACCTAGAGAAGATAAATTGGGGTATTTAGCTTCTAACAAAGCACAAGTAGGAAGAGCGGATTTCCCGATTCCTCCAAACAACGGCGCTGTAAAAGACTCAAGTAAAAGATTAATGTCGCCCGAGATAGGAGAAAGAAGCCTTAAATATATTTACAGAGAGGTTCTACAGGCCGAAAATCCCTTGAGATCAATGGGGGTCAGAAGAAACGGACTTTTCCAGCCACCAACTTCCAGCAAAGTATGTATATTCTTAAAGTTTTTCTCATAATTATTCCGAGCCGATGAAAGTTTAAGACTAATCCTCCTACCACCTCCGGAGCGAGGGGAACTCTTTTTTTTATCGTAGGCTTCCCGCAGCTAAAGTCAAATCCTTTTAAAAATGTTATGTTGCCCTTCCTTCTTTATGGCCTCACTTAATATCTCGGACAGTCTGTTGGTCTTCTCTTACGGTTCTATATATTATTCGTTTCCGTATCCTGTGGTCTCAGCCTGAAACATCAAACATCACTCTAACTTCAATTACAACTTTAATTTGTCGTAGACCTAGCACGAAATAGAAATACATCCTTTTATTCCGAATCTCTTGAACACTCAAACCCGTTTGCCAGTTTGTTAGATGTTCCTAACCTACCTCGGGGATCGAAAAGAAGATGGCCTTGGTACCTACTTCCTTAAAATAGTTAATGAAGAATTACCAATGGATGGTTTCTTAATGATTATTCTAAGATTTTTTTTTTTGTTTGAAAACATTTATTTACTTGGATATATTACAATCTATCAAAATGGACAATAATGATATTGCTATAAGGTTACATTCATACAATATATACAAACGTTTAGTCAAATTCTAAGATTAAAGAACATTAATATAGATGTAATATATATCGTTGGAAAGCTTGAGGTTTTAAAGAGAATATTACCTTTGACACAAAAATGAAAATCCTATAAAACTAAATGTTTTTTACTTTTACTTACCTAGGTGGAGGGAAAAGCCCAATCCGGGGTCCCCTTAGCAGTTGTATATATTGTATATAGTTACCATTGTTTGTATGATGTTTATTTATTTGCCAACTTTTTATTTATCTCAATTATAGGTTGTTGTTTTGATTTCTTTTGTTGTTTTTTATTTATTTTATTTATTGTATATTTTATATATATATATATATATATTATATATTATATATATATATATATATGAATTTATTATTTCTATTTTATGTAACGACTATTATTATTATTTTCTGTATATATTTTATGAATGTGCTCTCATATCAGTATTACTATTGTTCATTCTGAAACAAATTGTAATAATTCTCAATAAATAAATATTAAAAAAAAACTTACCTATATGTGAAATATATGGTAAAGGAAAGTATTGCGATCATGAAAATTTTCGAATTCCAGTTTTCAAATGAAAAACACGCTTAAGAGCCCCCTTAGTCCAAATAACCAAGTCCCACAAAGGTTGAGTACACCCCAAAGCTCAATTCCATATGATCTATACAAGGGTCTGATAACAGTGACGTAAATGTGCTTTTTGACTGGAAATTTTCAACGTTTGTTAAGTATGTGTTGTAATAATCGGTTTCTACGTGCAATTTCTAGTCATTTATAATCTGTTATGAGGAGTAAAAAAAATTAACTTTTATAAAGAACCACCTCTGGAATAAAGAAACAGGAAGTTTTGAATTCGTGAAAATTAAAACTTCAGAAAGTAATCACGAACAAATTAGAAACGTCAGAGAAATATCGACCATCTACGATCTCAAATCTATAAAATTTTCATTACTTTAGGAATTAAATTACATTGCACAATTAATAAAACTAAAAATAAATTATTAACTTCTAAAAGGTCATCAACTTATGATCATTTTATTAACCAAAATTAAGTTACATATTTGTTGATTAATAATCGATTGAAAATTCATAGATGTGTTTATATTAATACAATTACTAAACATTTTCTGTATTATTAGTCCTATACAAGACTATCTTCAAATAAAATTTCATTTTAAATGTAGGAATAACGTTTTAAAAAATTGATTTTTTGAAATTTACAACTGATTATTTATTTATTCTAAAAATTTAAAAGAGTTAACTAAATAAAAAAGTATTGTGCTAGTAAACTCTAAAGAAGTCTCCAAATAACTGTGCGTGAAGTAATGAAAAACCCATCTCTTAGTAGTGCTATTCTATACTATTCTCAGTCTTAATAAGTAATTAATAATTACTTATTAGGACTGAGAATAGTCTGGAACATGTGATCCCTTTTGAAAACTCGGATTGAAAAATTAGTAACTTTTTCTTATTCTAGTAATTCTTATCTGGTTTTATCATATCAGATTTTTTCTTTTTTTATTTCTATAATTCTGATATCCCTTTTCCCGATTTTTGAACAATTTTCCTGGTGGAAGATGATTCTTTCTGTCAGGATTCTATTACGGATTTAATTCTGTTCGTAAAATATCTACAGGAAAATTCTCATTCCACGAATACGGTTCGGAAACAGTTAAGGAAAAAGATGTAAAAGGAATCCCCATGGGATTATATGGTAAATTGTTTTACGTGTTACACTCGAAATAGTGTGTCTCTATTCTGGAGCTATCGCAAATGTACCATCCGACATTCATGGATATTTCATTAGCTGCTTTCCGTCAATCCTAAACTCAGGGGAAATTCACTATACGACTCCTACTTATTACAGAATCTGCCAAGTCCCTGTAGTACTGGATTAGTAAGCGAGTATGGGTACGAAGCATTATGAAAATTTCATTACTTCGAGTCCGTATCTTGTGTTCTTGTCTGTTTTCTCAACTTATTTAGAGTATATTCATAAAATGATTTGGTAAGTGTTTAATTAGTGTATTCTCAAATGTCATTTTAGTCAATCTTCAAAAATTTCTTTTAATCACAAAAATTGTTACAGCTATAATGGCTGGTCGTCATAAAAATAGGGAAATAAATACCCATTATGAATAATTTAGATTTGTATTTATTTTTACTTTCACTTACTATATATAGTAAGGGGAAGTATTGCGATCGTGAAAATTTTCGAATTCAGTTTTCAACGGAAATACACGTTTTAGGGTCCCCTGAGTCCAAATAACCAAGTCCCTCAAAAAGGTCTGTGTGTGTGTGTGTGTGTGTCTGTGTCTGTGTGTGTGTGTGTGTGTGTGTGTGTGTGTGTGTGTGTGTGGTAACTCCCGGGCAGAAACGGTAAGTCCTATGAAACTGAAATTTCATATTTAAGACAACTATACGCCCGAGACGTGACAAAACTTTTTTCATCAAAATGAGCTTACCAGAAGAGCCACTTTATACCATGCATTTTGTACCTTTTTCCGATTTTCTCAAAAACGGTTCCGACGATTTTGATTAAACTCGCTATATCGATGTAAAATTTAATGGGCTTTAATATCATGTAGGTTTTATTTAGATAAAAATGGTCTGACAGGGATAAATGCCGATATTTTAAATTTTCTTCCTCTAAAGTACCTTTAATTTTGTAGATTCAATAATAATAACTAGATTATCTTGTTAACGCTGATGAAAAACTGGTAAATATATAAATTGAATAAATTCGATACCCAACTAAAGGAGAATACAGAAAAAATATTTTTTTAATGCAATTTTTCGTTTTTGAACATAAGAGCAGTAATATACATGTATGATATACCGTTGGAAAGCTAAAGATTTTAGAAAAATTATCATCTCATACAGAAGATTTTAAAAGTTATTGGAGAGTGATGAAATGAAGATAAAACTTACTGATTATTTAAGATAATAATATAATTGATTTTTTAATAAAACACATGTTTCTATATAAATTCAATTTGATTAATTCCTTAATAATTTCACGTATTTTTATCTCTAACTGTATTTGAAAATTCTTTCATTGATTTTAAAAATGGAGGTAAGTGAAAGTCGTGTGTTGCCCGCACCAGATTTTCTTTAAATGTATTTAAAAATTGATAAATTGATTTTAGCAACGGAGGTAAGTGAAAGTCGTGTGCTATGCGCACCAGATTTTTTTTTTAACATTTTGTTTTTTTCTCAAGTTAAAGAACTAAAATTTAGGTTAATTATTTATATTCGACTCCAACTAAATTATGAAAAAAAAAAATACCGTGGCGGCATATTTTCCATTCTCAACCTGCTATACGATTTCTTTTTTCGTTTACTCTTATAATAAGAAAACAAAACAAAAAATGCTGCGATCGTTAATTATTTCTCAATAATTCAATTAATTCATAAAAATTTATACAGATGGTTAGGTGATTATCGTATATGTACATAACTCAATTAATTGAAGAGCTAAACATAGACGAAGCTGTAGGGACATTTGTCAGTGTAAATTTACATTCAAGGGAAATAGGCAATTACGCCTAGCTAAGTTCAAATTTAATAGGTTTTCCATTCTTACTGTATTCTTTAGCAAGATATGCCCTATCAAGAATCGGATAACAATTTAAAAATTCTTACTTAAGAAGGTATGTTTTAATAGAAACAAATAATTATCTTTTATTGTAGTGTTTTTTTCTTTCCATTACACTTTTCGAAGTTTTATGATGTTTTATTTATATTTGGTGTTTCTATTAAAGACTGTAAGACCTCTTGTTTTTTTTTCTTTGGATGAGCACTTCAAGAGAGGATGTAAGAGCCTTTATAAGAAATTGGATGGCAATAGCTTTTATATCGTAATATTTTTATCATTCAATGGAATACCATTTTTCCCTGCTGAATTTTTAACCGAGCTTCTAGGAAATGAGTATTGTTGGTATAGGGTAAATATTTTCTTTTATTAATTAAACATTGAACATTGGGTGTTTAATTAATACTTACAATGCTACACAGAATGTTGATTTTTTAGTCAATATAAAATAACTAGTTATCAAAATATTATATTTATTTAAAATTGATTTGTGAATAACCAAATACCTACTGAACATATTCATAATGAATTTAATGTTGATTTGATGTTTATAAGAACTGTTAAAAAACGAAGAATAAGTAGGTGGTTGTCATTTTCGATCCGAGCTAGAGCCATTCAAAAAAGCTTGAACACATAAAAAATGTCGGTAAAGCATGAATGTTTTTTTATTAAAACATTGTAGATCCTAACCGGTAGTTCCTAGGGACAAATATTGTACAGGAAAAATGTTCTCCGTTCAATTTCTGACCGTATCCGAAATGAAATACCTAATAAGAGTAGCTGGCGGATCCAGAAGAGATTATATTCCTAACGAACGGATTAGATAAGATGTTGGGGTGACTTTATTGCAAAAACTTTTGGCAAACAAAGCGCTCAAATTGTTTAGTGAATTTATTAGGATGAACAAAGAAATGGAGCTTCAAAAATTGTTCGAAACAAGACAGACGGATACGAGGCTAAGAGGTCGACTCGGAACACATGAGAGGACGAGATCACCATGGTGGAAAAAAAAGAGAGGTAAACAGCTGGTTGCTTTAAAGGCACTGGCGAAGGACCGCGAAGAAGAAGAAATTCCTATTATAAATACTTCTGCCAAATTTTAGATTCGACTAACAGCTGAGTTAGAGCAGTTTAAGCGTGTTAAGTTTTTGAAAGAAAAAACAAAAGTCACATAATAAAAACTAAGGGACCATAGATAAAAAAATATCCATATCAAAACTAACCTTCTGAGTCTAGGTTAAAAAAAAATCTGGTGCGAGAAGCACACGAATTTCACATACCTCGGTTGTTAAATTTAATTTAAGAACTAGGAAACTATTTATCGTTGAAAAAAGTTAGAGCAGTTTAAGCGTGTTAAGTTTTTGAAAGAAAAAACAAAAGTCACATAATAAAAACTAAGGGACCATAGATAAAAAAATATCCATATCAAAACTAACCTTCTGAGTCTAGGTTAAAAAAAAATCTGGTGCGAGAAGCACACGAATTTCACATACCTCGGTTGTTAAATTTAATTTAAGAACTAGGAAACTATTTATCGTTGAAAAAAGTTAGAGCAGTTTAAGCGTGTTAAGTTTTTGAAAGAAAAAACAAAAGTCACATAATAAAAACTAAGGGACCATAGATAAAAAAATATCCATATTAAAACTAACCTTCTGAGTCTAGGTTGAAAAAAAAATCTGGTGCGAGAAGCACACGAATTTCACATACCTCGGTTGTTAAATTTAATTTAAGAACTAGGAAACTATTTATCGTTCAAAAAAGTTTAAAAATTATTGGAAGGAATTAGTCCGGGTGGCGGTCATTAAATGAAACAACTAAATAGTTTCAACTATTTTATTGTTTGCCAAAGTTTCGACCCCCTTTGTGGGTCATCATCAGGGCTAAAAATATACAAAAGAATATAATTTCAATGATATTACATACAATATTATATAACCTATTTAGCTGTTATCTTTGGATACCTTAAACAGAATTAGGGATAATTAAGTTAGGAGGTACAGTCAGTTTTTCTCCATAAACATCTTCCATCACTGTTCTTGCTATTACAATATATAGGTGATATTTCAAGAATTAAATTAGAATTTTTTTTATCCTGTATCATTATTATAATCATAAGTTAAATTTCATCGATTCCTTGTATGGTAGTATTAAGAATTTCAGTCATTGTTGTCAGACCCTGTCCATAAATCAGTACGTATTTTCCATTCTACCTTTTCCTACGTATTTTCCATCCTACCTACCACCCATCTACCAAACAGTACCTAGTTTCCATTCTACCACCATGCGGTACGTATCTCCACTCTACTTCATATTTTTATATTTCATATTTCATGTAAATTATTGATACCTGTGTAAATTTTGTTTAGTGAACATTTTTATTTTTTCTGTATAACACTTTCATTATTGTAATATGGTCATTGTATTTTAATTAAGTTTTTTTTTTTTTTTTTTACATATACAGTTCTTCTGTTATTTTTTAATACCGACGTTCTCTAGCTAAATAGGTTATATAATATTGTATGTAATGTCATTGAAATTATATTCTTTTGTATCTTTTTAGCTCTGATGATGACCCACAAAGGGGGTCGAAACGTTGGCAAACAATAAAATAGTTGAAACTATTTAGTTGTTTCATTTAATGACCGCCACCCGGACTAATTCCTTATAAATATAAAAATTATATTCAGTTTCCTACGAAGCATATGCTTTAAATGAAATAACATGAAATTATTATAGCCCAGTAAAATAAGGATATTTTTGAGAATTAATTCTGACAAGGCTGGAAATCGGTTTAATACCTCTAAATAATCCTAAAAAAAAAGTAATTTGTGCTTAAAACATCGTAAGTGGTGAGCTAAACTTCTAGATGAGCTTAACAAAAAACCTGAAACTGTTCGGTCTTTTTCACCTATGATTCGAAAACGATTTCCAGCTTTGTCCGAATTAATTCACTCAAATCTTGAATTTCACCCTTATTTTACTGGGCTGTTATTTAAAAGAATTCGCTATTTCTCAACTCTTCTTACTTCCAATGCCATCCATTCATGGAAAAGGAAAAAAAAACCTCTTCTTACTTCTCAAGATTGATGCATTTTATTTTATTTATTTTAAATTTATCTTTTGTGTTATTTTAAGTGTTTATTTTGTTTCTTTAATTATATTGTTTACAGTAATTTTACTCTACGAATCTTAAGTCCTCTTTTTATTTCCTTTTATATTATTTTAAAGAAACCTGCCCTAAAATTAAAAAAAAAAATTTGGTAGTTCAACACAAGACTACAAAGGTAAGGGAACTTTGTTGGTAAAATCATTTTAATAAAACGTTTTGAGAAAAAAATAAATTGTTAAATAATAATACTTTAAGTTCCAATAAAACATGAGTTTTATTATATAATCTATTTTAATCCCAAATATTTTCTGTATAATGTTGTATGGATTGTGGTCTCATATCACTATTATATTGTTCATTCTGAACAAATTGTAATAATTTCTCAATAAATAAATAATTATTATTTACGATAATCAGTTATTTTAATTGGCTTACATCACACTCCGTTAACTTTTACAATTTTGCATATAAGAAAATATTTTTTCTAAAATCTTTAGCTTTCCAAAGGAACGGTATATTAAACATCTTTATTAAGGTTCATCTGTTCAAAAACAACAAAAATTGCATATAAAAGTATATTTGCTCTATTAATCTTTTAGTTGGATATTCGTATACGTTCAACTTATATATATTAATCTGATTTTTGTTTATATATAAATATGATGTGCTCATTTTTATAGAACCTAATTAATTAATATTAATTAATTATTAGAACCTAAAATTAAAAGTAATTTAGGGAAAAAATTCAAAATATTGGCATTTAACCCTGTCAGACTATTTCAAGCAGAATAAAATCTATATTACATCAAAGCTCGTCTAATTTTACAACGATATAGCGAGTTTAATCAAAATCGTTAAAGCTGTTTTTGAAAACAAATTTTAAAAAGGTGCAAAGTGCATGGTATAAAGTGTTTTATTTTGGTTAGCTGAGTTTGATGAAAAAGTTGCTCTAACATCTCGGCGGATTGGTATTTTCAATATGAAATTTCAGTTACATATGAAATCGTTTTCGAGCTTGCCTTACCGCACACGGACACAGACACATACACACAGACCTTTTTACGGGACCTAAAACAGGTATTTCCGGTGAAAACACGGATTCGAAAATATTCATGATCTCGTCACTTTTTTTTTTTTTTACTCAATATTTCATATATAGGTTAGTCAAAGGAGAACTCATGAAATTTTAAAACAAATTCCTTCTTATTATGACATAGGTATTTCTCTTGTTTGTTGACACATAATGTAATTCACATGTTAGCACTTAGTGTACTCACACACTAATTTTCGCCCCTGTCCAACTCCCAACGTAACATATTACATATAATTAGGATCATTTCCAAACAATTACATCTGTTGAAAGTATTTTCAAATCCTGCTAAAATACGTTAATGTTATTAATTTAACGAGTTTTAGATATATTAACATTGTATTTCAGACTTTGAAAGTGGACTATTTATTCATGATTTTTTATTTATAATTAATATATTTTCCAAATATGAAATTGATCTCTGATTTACCTCCAATCTATCTTTTATTTCTAAATCCTTAATTTACAAATAAAAGTACATTCTTCAAAAATATGCAGAATATATATGCTTTCACACAAATCGTTTTCTTAAAAATTTAAGAACTACATCAAATAGACGAACAGATGATTTGTAAATATCTTTCATACTTTTGCAACACCATCATTAAAATATTTAGTATTCTGAATAAAAATTTTAATTTTCAATGGTTTAATGATCACTTAGTCCAAATAAATAATAGTTGTGATTGAAAAGTAATAATATCTCAACGAAATTCCGATATTTCAGTATAAAATGTGACTAAAATGTTAGACCAGCTTCATCAGCGACATCGACTTATCGGATATGACAAAGTATACAATAGACTTTACACTCTTATACAATTTCATCATTAACTGCTGTAAACGAATTAAATTAACCTTGTTTTATAAACATAGCGTCAACTAAACATGTCTTGATGACCTGTTCGCTTGTTCCTCATTTAAATTATCTCACACGGCTAAATTTTATATTTGATACATAATAAAACAATCTAGATGAAATCTATTAAAATTAAAATTTAATAGAATAGCTTTTAGTCAAACAATAACCGAAAGCTGTTTTTTTTTTTTTTAAATGACCGATTTCCTAGTTATCCTCATACCCACATGTAAAGAAATAAATAATGTTATATACATATATATATATATATATATATATATATATATATATATATATATATATATATACTTAAAAGAAGAACTATTAGCTCAAGTGGTATTCGTATATTACCTAAGCAGTTTTTCATTAGTCAAAATTTGCAAAGTTAAAGTAAAGGAAGAATTTTAGTTTGGGTGTTAATATATAATACTGCATAAACCATGTTAATTCTTAATATGTCAACATTTCGAATAGTTTTAGACCATCATGAAATAAATCATTTAGTAACATCTATAAATTGATTTTTTTTATTGATTTATAGAAATTCATAACTATATTATAGAATACATAAACAATACAGTAAGTAAGTAAAGTAACTGATCATATCAAATGAATAGTGGACTACTAATTGAATTAGAACTACCCATTGTAAGCACCTCAATATATAAATGATTTACGTATAATGTGTTGCTGAAAAAAAACTTTGCATTAAAACCGTTTAATATATTACATCATTAGTTCATTTCTATTTTTACACTCTAGTTTATATTTTTTAGAATAAATATTCTTGAATATATTATTTTATTTCTAGAACATTTTATGAGTTGAGTTGAGCTTTCCTTTAGTCCACAAAGTATACGTTTTCTTCTGGCGATATGGCTTTATTTTGATTAATTAATGTTTTTTTTAGATACCTTTAGATGGATGTTTGGTTGTTAATATATATATATATATATATATATATATATATATATATATATATATATATATATATATATATATATAAGTACCCTCAAATACTTTCATCGTTCCCGTCATCTTCTTCTACTATCCATCAGTAACCTCCTTATTTCCTCACTTGTTTTCCCCCACTTTGACTATTGCTGCTTAGTATACAGTGGCCTTCCGACAGTGCTTGAGGACAGGCTAAAGCGAATTATGAACATATTTTTAAGATTTGTCCTCAACACTCCGAAGTGGTCTCATGTGACCCATTTATATGGCGAGTTAAAGTGGCTCCTCCCTCCAATTCCTAGACAATTTTTCCTAGGATCATTCCTTTACCAAACCATTAACACCAAGCTCCCCCCTTATATCCACAGACTTCTACAATTTCTTCATCTCTATCATCATTCAAGTCCCAACTGTTCCAATACCTCCTGTATTCCCAAACAGACGCTCAACAGCAATGAGGTTTTATATCAAAAATCAGATTTTGAATGTAAAAAGGAAATATGTATTGATCATACCTTACTTTATTTATTAATCTTTTTAAATTTAGTTTTGTTCAGCAAAAGTATGCATCTGAAGAAGTTTATTTATTTTACTCTTTTGTTTTATTGTATAGATATATTCCTTTTTTTTTATTTTATTACTTCTTACACCATTGTAAATAAGAATTAATCATGATCATTTGGTCTTTTGGCCAGATACACTGTATACTTTAATTGTACATATTTGTTGTTATTTAGGGACTATGTCTCAGAATAAAGATTATTTTCTATTTCTATTTCTATATTTAAAATTAAATATTAACACGTAGCATTTTAAATTAACAAATATTGTGGTTCAGGTGACTCGACCATACTGGTTATAGAACAAATTATGGACCATACATATTACGAGTTGAACTCAATATATAGATGTAAAATTTAAAATACTTTAATGTTATGTAGATTTTATCATGATTTGAACAGTGGTTTACAGCATATACGGATTAACTCTGCCTCAATTAATCGTGTTGACGGGGAGATGCCGATCGTCGTAATATCTAGATCAACTAACTGACAGGAAGCCATGGCATTACTGGCTCTATGGTAGTTGGCTTATCTGTAGGAGGGGTCCGCTGATGAGTCAATCCTAGGGTGCGGGCCTTTCAGCAGGATTATGAAGGTTGTCCTGATGGAGCCATGGAGTTTGTTAGGGGAATGGTTCAGATGACAGGGAAAGGAATCGATAGCTGGGGTTCTTCTCAATAATTTGTTGTTCAGTTTATTTTAGACATACTAAAAGTCCTGGGATGCGGGAAAAATGGCTATAGTATAGGGAAGAGGAAGTCACGTTTTTTGTTAAGCCTCTTAAACCCGTAGGATGCAGCTTAAAATATTTCTATATACACCAGAAAATCAATCAAGTTCCAAAACAATGTTTTGTTACTTTCATGGAAAAAAAAAAAAAATTAGGCACTCAACGCACGACTTTCATGTGTATCCATCGTTGTTTTTTTTCCGAGGCCTAAACCACTTGACTCATTTTCGCCTTATATCACTATAGCAAAATATACATATTATAGTCTATTGTACAAGTCTCTTTGTCACAGGAAGTCAAAAATTTTATCTTGTAGAACGGTGTGTAAATCAGTGTCTATATCAAAATGTGCTCTGCGAGTATCGTGAGCCCTACACTCTGTCAAAATGTGCTTCTCAGTAATCGGACAGCCGAATGTTTGGAATTCCGTAGGATGTTCTCGTGCCATGAGATAGCCGTGCTTTAGTCGGGTGTGTCCAATGCTCAGGCACGCCAGGATAATTCTCTTAAATTGTTGTCAGTTGTGTTGTGCCAAATCTGCCACCCCCTTTCATCTAAATCCGTTTCTTGATGCCAGAAACAAAGTCACCAATATTAACCCCAATGAATGGAAGTAGGGGTCACTTCTCGTGTAGTGACTGGCATAAATCCATCGTTAAAACTTATCTATGAACTTTGGTATAAAGTTTGTCTTGAAAAAGTTAAAACACTTCGTTGAATTTCGATAGAAACATATGTATTAGATTCAATATGTGATCAGAAGACAAAATGCTATTACTTAGTTTTTCAACATTCTAGAATGTCATTCGTTCATGTTCATAAAGCAACATAATGTCATAGGTGTTTTTCTTTAGGTTATGAGTAAACCATTCTATCTTGTGATAATAAACAAACTATCTCTTCTAAACACAAACGAGTGGACACTGTGAAAAAAGTGACTTATACTATTTTTCTATAGAAGAAAACTAATAATATAACAATAGAAATTATTATCCACAACAATAACTTTAAAAAAAAAAAAAAAAAAAAAAAAAAAAAAAAAAAAAAAAAAAAAAAAAAAAAAAAAAAAAAAAAAAAAAAAAAAAAAAAAGTGTTTTCACTTATCCGCTTTTCATTACTACAGATTATTTTACAACTTTGTATATCAGATAAATTGTATTCTTAAATCTTTAGCTACCCACACACAAGACTGAAACGACAAGATACTGCTCGAAGATACCGATTACTACAATACTTACCAGACAAACGTTCAAAACTTCCATTATATTACAAAAGACTCACTTACATCAACATTATCAGAACTATTTGGACATATGAAATCAAGCTTAGGGGCTCTGCTAAACCATATAATTCCTCTCGCATCCAATCCTTACAATCAAAAATCCTTCGCAAAATTCTGAATACCCCTTATTTTTTCACAAATCCATAATGACCTCAACACCCCATTTTTAGCAGAAATAGCCCGTAATATATTTCATTCTAAGCTCCCTGCACACACAAACCCACTTGTCCGTAATTTATCTTCCCTAGATATCCCTGATAACCCTCCGAAACGATTGAAAAGTAGGTGGCCTAGAGAAGTACTGCCTTAAAATAGTTAGTGAAGTGCTACCACTGGGTAGTTCTTTCTCAAGACATTTTCATGACTTTTCTTCACTCTGCAAATTTACTAATTGTGTAGTATAATGCAGTTGTAAATTACAATAAATAAATGACTACATTATAAATAACGGTACATTACAATTCTAAAGTTCGGGAAAAACAAAAACATACCTAAAAATATCTCTGCGATTTTCTCCTTCGAGTTGGTTTTCAAATTATTTTCACCCGTTTTTTATTAATGCTAAGGTTATCAAATGGTTAATTTTTCCAAATCACCAAATAAGAAAGGTATATGAAGATAATTTAAAATATCGGCATTTAAGTCCTGTCAAACTATTTCAATTAGAATGAAACCTGCTTAACTAAAACACATTAAATTATACTTATTCTATACTACAGTATAGCGAGTTTAATCTTAATCGTTAGGTCCGCTTTCCTGAAAATCGATAATGGTGCAAATACATGCCATAAAGTAGCGCTTATGATTCTTCGATTTGAGGAAAAAAAGCTTTAATATTTTGGGGAAATTCGGTTCTAAAATACGAAATTTCAGGTTCACACAACTTATCATCTTCCAGACAGACGTACCAAACACATACACAGACCTTCTGGATGGATAACATTTTCTTATTCTTATCTCTCCTCTTAAAAAAATAAAACAACGACAGCTCCTTGGTACGTAAACAACTGAACCCTACATACGGACTTACAGCAACCAACAGTTGACCAACATATACGAACACTCTATTCTCGTTTTCACACACGACAATAGACTGATTAATGACATGTCAGTAGCTAAAATGCCGGTCAGAAGAAGGCTAAAACGAAGCTGGATGAGGGACCTCCTTGGAAGGGGTGCTGCTGGGCACTTTACTTCCCCATGCTTATCATGTCTGATCTTACTTTTGTCCAACGCATTTGCTGATTGTCAGACATTTTCTGACAGGTGTAAATAAATATATAAAGAGAAAAAAAACAAAACAAAAAAAAAAACAATATATATATATATATATATATATATATACATATATATATATATATATATATATATATATATATATATATATATATATATATATATATATATATATATATATATATATATATATATATATATATATATTGGGTTGATGCAAAATTAATGCAGGTTTTTAGTAGGTATTGTAAATACGCCATATCTTTACTTTAACCATATATATTTAATCAAAATAATTTCCATCTGAATCAATGCACTTTTGCCAACGTTCAACAAGCTTTCTTATTCCACCAGAAAAAAAATCCGAATCCCTGGACTCAATGAAATCACGAAAAGAATTTTCAATGTCGTCCTGGTTTTGAAAATTTTTCTCCCTCAAAAAGTTGTCCAGATGCCTGAAAAAGTGGAAGTCTGTAGGAGAGAGGTCAGGTGAATAAGGCGGATGTTGGAGAACTTCGTAGCCCAACTCGTGCAGTCGTCGAAGCGTTGGTTGTGCAACGTGTGGTCTGGCGTTATCGTGGAGCAGGATCGGCCTCTTCCGATTCATCAATGCTGGGCAAAGACGTTGCAATTTTTGAGTTTCGAGTTCCGCTACCATTTCTCGTGTGGTTTTGGTTGGGTCTTCTTCCACTTTTGACCTCAGCTGGTCGTTGTCCAGAGCATGATGACGGCCCCGACCTTCCTTGTCTTCGAGGTCGAAATCTCCTATGCGAAACTTCTGGAACCAACGCTGCACCGTGCACTCATTAATAGCCCCCTGACCCCACACTTCATTAATATTACGAGCCGTTTGCGCAACAAATAAATTTGACGAAAATCGCACTTTGACATTTTCGATTCAAGACCTTTGAACACACTGAACAAAACGATTTTACTAAAACAAATTCATGGTGAAAGAGAGGGTCTTATATAAGGTTTGTTTTGGTATAATAATGATCAATGTTAGGATTAGCTTTGTTTACACAATTGGAATTAAGATATTGCAATAGAGGAAACCTGCATTAATTTTGCATCAACCCAATATATATATAAACATGTTTTCACTATGTTTTTTATACACAGCCTTGAAGATGGATGTAATAATAATGAGATCAACATGAATTTTAATTATCAGAATAACAGTCAAGAATAATATATTTTTTTTTTTTTTTTTTTTTTCTTATCCTCCAACTTTATTTACAAAATAAATACAAAAACATTCTATGTATATACAGCAGCAATGGTATATACAGTCCATGGCTCAGGCCTCGTATTGCCCGTTGGCATTCTAAGGTTCCTTTCGCACTAGGCGCGGTATGCGCTTGAGGAGTGGGGTGGCTTTGTGCCTTTGTTGAAGTAAAATGGGGAGGAACCATTTTGCTGGTGGTTAAATGTATGCGGGTCAGACTGCAGAGTCCAGACCCCTTCCCAGGGCGACCACGTCGACCAGGGGGAGAGAGCCTTGCCACCTTCCAGGCGCAGGTGGTGGAACTACGTCCCTGAAGAGAGGGTTCGCACAAGCCTTTAACCCGTCAAAGAACTTGACGTGCCTCCTGCTGATGAACTCTGGCACCGAGGGAAGATGGAGTTCCTCGTGGATGGTGGCATTTCTCGCCCGCTGGAGTGTGGTTCTTCTGGCTATCCTCCTTAGGACGGAGTTCTGATAACTCTGCAGCCTTTTGAGCGTGGACTGATAGAGGTGGCGGAGCAGGGGCGCACCATGGAGTAGAGTCGGTCTGATAATGGCCTTGTAGATTTGCAACTTGAGTCGCAGTGAGAGCTGAGAATTTTAATTATCAGAATAACAGTCAAGAATAATATATTTTTTTTTTTTTTTTTTTTTCTTATCCTCCAACTTTATTTACAAAATAAATACAAAAACATTCTATGTATATACAGCAGCAATGGTATATACAGTCCATGGCTCAGGCCTCGTATTGCCCGTTGGCATTCTAAGGTTCCTTTCGCACTAGGCGCGGTATGCGCTTGAGGAGTGGGGTGGCTTTGTGCCTTTGTTGAAGTAAAATGGGGAGGAACCATTTTGCTGGTGGTTAAATGTATGCGGGTCAGACTGCAGAGTCCAGACCCCTTCCCAGGGCGACCACGTCGACCAGGGGGAGAGAGCCTTGCCACCTTCCAGGCGCAGGTGGTGGAACTACGTCCCTGAAGAGAGGGTTCGCACAAGCCTTTAACCCGTCAAAGAACTTGACGTGCCTCCTGCTGATGAACTCTGGCACCGAGGGAAGATGGAGTTCCTCGTGGATGGTGGCATTTCTCGCCCGCTGGAGTGTGGTTCTTCTGGCTATCCTCCTTAGGACGGAGTTCTGATAACTCTGCAGCCTTTTGAGCGTGGACTGATAGAGGTGGCGGAGCAGGGGCGCACCATGGAGTAGAGTCGGTCTGATAATGGCCTTGTAGATTTGCAACTTGAGTCGCAGTGAGAGCTGCGGCGAGATGAGTAGGTGGTAGAGTCTATGGGACTTCCTGCGGGCCAGCTTGATTCTTTCCCGTACATGGCTGGAGAATGTCAGGTGTCGGTCCAAGGTCACACCTAGGTAAAGAATTGAGTTGGAGAGAGGAAGTTTTACGCTGTCTATCTCAAACTCGGTGGGTAACTTCTTCTTCCCCCTCTGGAAGGACAAGATGATGGCGTCCGTTTTGGCTGGGTTGACTCTGATTCCGATCTTCTTCAATTCCCCAACTATGACGTTGGCTGCTTTCTGAGCCTGGTCACGTGCCTTGGTGGCGCTCATGCTGGTGGAGTAAATGGCGATGTCGTCCGCATAGGCTGCTACTGTTGCTCCCGGATGCTTTACTGAGACCACCGGTGCCGTGAAAACGACAAATAGTAGTGGCCCTAGTACAGACCCTTGAGGTACCCCGCAGATGGTATCGTGTGGATTCGACAGGCTCCCGCCGACCCTTACAACGAAAGATCTTCGACTAAGATAGCTTCGGATCAATCGGCATAGGGAGGCAGGGAACTTGAACTCCTCCAGACGGCGGAGTAAAAGAGTGTGAGACACACAGTCAAAAGCCTGTGTGCAGTCCAAGGAGATTAGTGCTGTGGCATCGTTGTTCTTCCTCATCCGCTCCATGGTGTGGGCCTGCAACTTCGCCAGATGGTGTTCACAGGCTACCCCTCGTTGGAATCCTGTCTGTTCAGGTGGTATGATGTTCTCCTCCGTACAGTGCTTCATCAGATGGTGGTGAACCAGCCTTTCTAAGATCTTACTCATGTGCGAGAGAAGACTGATCGGGCGATAGTGTTCCGTTGAATCTCCACTCTTCCCCGGTTTGAGTAGTGGCACTACGATCGCTTCTTTCCAAGCCTTAGGAAAATACGATAGCCGGATGCACGTGTTAAAAATGTTCAATAAGAAGGCTTTACCCCTCCTAGGGAGCATCTTCAACAGGACATAAGGAATATCGTCCTTCCCAGAGGACTTATTGCCCTTAGTACGTCGTAGCACCGACTCAAGCTGCTTGAAGGTGAAGTGGATGGGCTTCTCATTGGGGGACGGAGGTCTCCCTTCTGGAAGTCCAGGAGCAGCACTCACACGAGCCTCTTCCCTCGCTTCATAGTCGGTGGCCAGGAGTTCAGCCTGTTTAACCGGGGTCAACAGATCGTTCTCAGACGTCAGGTGCACAGTCCTCTTCTTGGCGACATGAGTCCTGATGAGTTTCCAGAATTGCTTCTGGTCGTCATGAGTCCTCCGGAGCTGTTCGTGCCAGAGGGCGGTCTTCCAGGCACGCATGAGGCTGGCTATCTGCTTGGTCATCGCATTGATGGCCGGTTTCAAGCCGTAATCACCCGTGCGGTAAAAGACGTTCCTCAGGTTGTTCCTTTGGGCTACCAAGGCGAGTATGTGCCTCGGAGGCTTTCTGAGAGCGATCGGCTGGGGGCTGAACCTAGGGATATTATAATTCGCTGACTTCTGTATGGTAGTGGTGATGACGGCCACAGCGCCATCCACCTCGGCTTCAGATCTCAGAGGCTGTATCTTGGGTAGTGTATTATCGACACTAGCCTTATAGCCCTTCCAGTCGGCCTTGTGAAAGAGGTACTTGCTCGCCGGGGGTGTGGGGGGCGTTCCCTCAAAGGTGTAAAGCACAGGCCGATGGTCAGACGGTCCGTACGGGAGTGCAAGGCACCCCGTGACGGTGTGCTGATCCCTGGTCAGGAGAAGGTCTAGTGTGGATGTCCAGCAAGGTCGGGCCGCATGCCTGAAGGTGTGCACCCCCGGGTGAAAGACCGCCATCCTGGTCTTGGAGATGTAAGTACCCATCATGTTATTACTGTTACACAGCCAGGCAGTATGTCGAGCGTTGAAGTCCCCAAGAACAACAAATCGACTTCTACCCTGGGCGTGTTGCAGCAGTAGCTTCATAGATGTTGCTATAGCCTTGGGTCTCCTATAGACACAGCAGAAAGTGTACCGATGTTTCAGGTGAACATCGACTGTGACTATGTGAGTACCCTTGGTAGAAGCAACCGGGTTGGGTATTAACCGTGAAGGAACATCTCTTCTGACCAAGATGACGACACTCTCATCAGTCCCTGGACTGCACATCTCCCGGTACGCGATGTAACCCTGGATATACAGCCACTCAGATGCAGGAAGAACGGTGTCCGTCAGCGCCACTACCGATGGCCGATGCTGCTGTAGGAGGAGTTCAACTTCAGCCTGCTTCTGACGTAGGCCTCGGATATTGTAGTTGATGACGAGATGTTCAGTCATAATGTTTACTTATCACCTTCATCATCATCTCCATTATCCTGTTTATCGACGTCATCAGCTGGGTGATCTGGGAGCTGAGTTTTGCATTAGCCGCTAATACGTCGGCTAATGTACCACTCTGGCCCGGTGATGGGGATAGAGGGGTACCTGTCATTGGTCCGTCTCCAGTAGGTTGTGGTGGTAGGGGTAGGTCCTGGTGCTGGTACTGCTGCTGCTGTGCCGGCGCTGTGGTTCCTCCCAGATGTCCAGAGTGAGGTAGGTCCGGCTGGGCTAGTCTGCTGGGCTGTCTTGAAGAAGCAGCAGCTCTTGTAGTGGCTTCGTTTCTTCTTTTCTTCATTAGCTCCAGTCTTCGTGGGCAGTCCTTTGAAGAGGCAGGGTGGCTTCCTCCACAGTTGGCGCATTTGGCCGCGGTCGGACGAGGGCAGTTGTGGTTGGCGTGAGTTCCCCCACAACACGGGCAGGCGGCTATGCGGCCACAATACTTCATAATGTGCCCAAACTGCTGACAGTTCCTGCACTGGGCAGGGGCCCCATCTTCTTTAAAGGGGTAAACCCTTATTATTACCCTCCCGATGCTGCGGAGGGCTCTTATGTCTTCAATCTTGACTGAAGGGTCGGTAATGACTTGTACTCCTTCAATCTCATAAGCCACTCCAGCTTCGTTTCTCCGGGTTAGCCTCCTGGCTAACCTGAAACCAATCAATCGGTTCTTCAGCTCCTCTGTTATTTCTTCTATGGGATGGTCGAGGTCAAACCCTTGAATGACAAATTTTTTTGATCTTTTGGTTCCACGAGGGGCGTAGGAGTGGAACAGCACTTTTTCATTGTGCCGTAGCAACTTCACAGCTATGTCGTGATCGAGATCATTTGTCAGATATAATCTCGTCTTCTTGGGAGAAGAGTTCGTCTTAAATTCTTGTATGCCTATCTGGAATAATTCTTCCTTCAAGGACGTAAAAGATATGGGTGGCGAAATGATGATGGGGGGAGGGAGCTTTTTCTTTGGTGTGATTACCTCAAACCTATTTGATGTTGACACCGGTGGCGGCACAGGGACCGGGCGGGGTTTTAGAGCATTCTTTTTCGTCACTTGTATAAAACCTTCGCTATCGGTGAGGGTTCTTTTTTCACCCCTGGCTTCGGTCGGGGCAACGTCCATATCGCTAGGGCCAGCTGCTCCTGGAGCCATATCTTCTGTTGCCAGTTACCTCGTAAAGCCTTGTCAGCGCGACGCTACCTTGGCTGATGGGGTTGGGTCCACGGGATAAGTGTGGACCCCAACAGCGTACAGGTGCTAAGCTAAACAAGGAGAGAAGTATTCGGAGCAAAGGAGGAGTCTTCGGCTTCAGACAGAGATCTTCAAGCTGCTGTTCGACCGTGCTACTTACTGCTAAGCGATGAGGTTCCGTGGTTGAAACCACGCCAAAAACTATAATTAGCAGTTAAGCCTTTTTACTTCACGAGTAGAAAGATCAATGATAATTAGTTAGATTATCCCTGATTCAAGAATAATATAATTCGTTCACCATTTATAATGATTTCGACATAATATACATTTGCTGAACTGCATAAACTATAAATCCTGCATTCGTTTTACTATCATTATTTCTTTTTTCTTTTTTTAAAAAAGAAAATAAACTTTACAACATAATTTAAAAATGAAAAGATATTTACATAGGATTTTGGATGAGACATCCTTACAATCAATAAAAAAAAATGTTTAGGTTTTTTTTTTTTGTAATTATAATTCATTAGCCGAAATGACTTATATGTGATAAATTGAAACTGAAATTAAGTACAGTTCTGGAAACATTATACAAAAGACCTATATATAAAAACGAATAAAATAATTAATAATATAAAATTTATAAATTATAACAAATGAACCGAATTTAGTGTATAACCATCACATGTTTTGTTCTCTTATGTGTGCAGCGTTGAAGAGAAGCTAAATAGGTTTATTTGGAAATATATATCTTTTTTTTTTATTTTTCTAAGTATTGTCTCCAAGATTGATTAGTATGCTGTGTATTAATAGCAACTTAGCAAAGTTGAGTAACCGATCCATTTGGGAATTTCTTCTACCTATTTGTTTTATTAATGGGTTTTCGGAGGCCGGAGTTTTACTAAAATAAGAAGCGGTTTAAGTATGGAAAAATTGTTTAACTGTTTTTTTTTATATCGATACTTTTTAAAAGGGAATGACATAAAATTTAAAATGACTTAACAGTATTGTAAAGTAACTTTATATATTTTAATAACCTTATTGAATGCGAGCTTTTTAAACAATCTCCATTGAGCTCACTTAGACTTAAGCCAATTATATTTCTGATTAAAAAAAAAAAAAAAGAAAAAAAAAAAAGAAGTAGTTCTATATTTTATTATCTTTCCTTTAATGGAAGTAGGGTGTTCAGTGTATAGGGTATAGATACGACTGCTACTCTGGTGGATAATATAATTATTTTATTAAATTAGCCGTAAATCGACTCCGGTGCCAAGAGACCCTCTTGGGGAAACACCTTCCTTGTCTCAATAAAGTGGTTACACTTAATGAAGACCCATAGCCCTGGCAGTTGAGCGAGAATCCTAACTTAAGGACGAGCTGTAGAAATGTAGGTAATTTATTTTATTTCTCAATTAAATAATTGAAATATTTCTCTATTGTTGTTTAACATAACTGGCAAATCGAGTGATTGAGAAACCAGAGCATAATTCTACATTTTCTCTTTTTAGCTCCGAATAAATCATGACTTATAACGGTTTTTTCATTTTTCAAAACTATCATAACTTATTAATTAATATGAATATTACTTTCACTTGCCTATATGTGAAGTATATAATACAAGAAAGTATTGTGATCGTGAACATTTTCGAATTCCAGTATTTAACGGAAATACAATACCCTGAGTCCAAATTAACAAGTCCCAAAGAAAAGGTCGTGTGTCTGTGTGTGTGGTAAGTCCAGCAAAAAAACTCAAAATCGTATTAAACTGAAATTTCATGTTTAAGACGCCCAAGATGTTACAGTAACTTTTGCATCAAACTCAGCTAACCAGTAGAACTTCTTATGCCATGCATTTTTAAACAATATACGATTTTTTCAAAAACGGCTTTAACTATTTTGATTAAACTCTTTGTATCGATGTAATACTTAATTGGCTTTAATATGATGTAGTTTTCATTCTGGTTGAAACGGTCTAACATGGCTTAAATGCAGACATCTTTAATTTTGTTCCTCTAAAGAACCTTCTTATAATTTCATTAAAAAATAAGTATATCATCTAAAGGTTTAAAAAAAAAAATTATCTAATCCACGGAATGTTAACAGTTAATGGAGGGTGATGAAAAGAGCGATAAAACTGATTGTTGTTTGTACAAATATAATAGATTATTTAATAAAGCACATATTTCTGTTAAAATCCAATTTAACTAATTCTTTAACAATTTATTTTTATCTCTAAATGTATTTGAAAATTCTTGAATTAATTTAAGAATGGATGTAAGTGAAAGTAGTGTAGTGCGCGCACCAGATTTTTATATTTTTTGTGGGAAGTCCGATGCACCAATATGCATGAGTCACTCAATATTTATAAATATTTTTATTTATTCTTTTATTTGCTTATTGTTATAGTTACTATTTCTTATTTATTACTGCAGAAGTACTATAATAAATTTTATCCTTTACAATACATGCATTCGATTAGAATAGATTCATTACTCCTTACGACGGCTGCCACCTGTTGGCTGACGGGCTTCACATATCCTTAAGGAGACATCGCGAGTGAATCTGCTTTTATAAAACTTGAAAAGTCCGGAATGGACTGGCATTTAAAATCATTATTTGTTATACATTATTTTATATCAATTACTATTATAGAAGAGTATTTTAGAATATGATTATATCAATTGGAACAATCTCTTCTTGTTTTTGTTTATATGCATTTATTTATCCATACATGTCAATATTCAATCTTATAACGTTTCGAGGTTTCACATGCCTCATCTTCAGATGTTCAATATTTTATTTATTTCCATATCGTTACTCAATATAGGTCATTCAACACTACAATTCATTCACATTATCAATAAATGCATATAAACAAAAACAAGAAGAGATTGTTCCAATTGATATAATCACATACATTATTTTATATTTTAAAATATATGGGTAAGTGAAAGTAAAAACAAAGACTTTTTCTTCTGTGGTCCGTTTTAACTAAGATTATATCATCCAAAAGGTTTTTAAAATCTTATCGTTATCTAATGATTTAAAAACATAAAGGGCACATTGAATTTTATATAAATATATTTTCTTTTGAGTATCTTGTTTATTGATTTATCATACAATCCCTTTTGCGAGTAACATCAAAGTTGCATTATTTGTGACGATCAGTTGAAGTATTGATCTAAATGCGAATTAATGAAAATAGAATTTCCTGCATTATAAGTGTGAAAATCATTTACCTTGCATAAACGCGTTCATATCGATTTTTCGGTTTCGTTTCTAGGAAACATCATTTAGTAAGTGGCAAGTTCAAAATGCAAAATTAGTATTAAATTGTAATAATATCAATACTGATTTAGTTGAATATTACATATTACTTATAATCGAACAGAAATGCAAATTATTAAGCTAATTGGGTTTCATGGAATCAATTATTGGTAATACTTTGCTTACCTCTGAAAATTACTTTAATTTATGTACTGCTCAATTACAGGAGATGTTACGAATATATTGTTAGTTTATATACCTATTTTACAGAAATAAAAAAAAATGCGATTTAAGATAAAATTCAAAATTTAAAAACTATATATGTCACTAGTTATCATTTTGATGTTATGACGAATAATAACTATAAAACACGGACTATGGAGAAGTTGAATCCGGGTACAGTCAAATAAACATTTAATGAAGTAGAAAACTTAATTTATTTGTGGCTATTATTGACTTACTTTATTTGAGTTTTTATACCCCTGAAGGAGGCCTGAAACTTAGGCCAAAACGTGGACACAAATAAATTGATTTTTCTAATTTATTAAGTGTTTATTCGACTATAACCGGAACCAACTTCTCCTCTATATATACACAGTCAACCATTCTCGTTTCACCATCAAACACGCTACTTAAGAGAAAAATAATTGAAATTTCAACATTAATGCCTTAACAAAACACTTCGATGACATATATATATATATATATATATATATATATATATATATATATATATATATATATTATGGGTGTGTGTGTGTATATGGGCATAAAAAGCCCAACAACTTAATTATTCTCTGTTTCAAATGTAATATTTCGATTCAGACATCAGACTTTAATTGAAGTAAAAAATTAATTTATTTCCCAAATTTCAGCTTAGGTAATCAATAAATTTATATTAATTATTTATTTTTGTTAGATCACACTTTTGTGAAATAAAAATTAATGACCTTCCTTAGGTCGTTTGACCAGGCATATTGAATACTTCAATCATACCTATTTGTTATGCTTTACAGACCCAGTCTCTGGATAAAATTATTTTTTATCATAAAAAAAAGTGTCAATGACCAACGGGTTTCACTCCTAAATTAAGAAAAATAACCAATCACTCGCTTATTTTGGACTCCAGAGTCTTAAAGAAAAAGATAAGACTTTACTGAACACCTAAAAGAATGTTTGGAAAAAAAATTCAAGAATTAAATGAGAGTTATTTAAAATAACAAATAATGAAATATCTTTACAAATAACGTTATTCAAGACGCAATAGTAGATTTTTATGATAAATATGAAAAAAAGATGATTTGGGTGGCGGTCAAAAAGGATTAGTAATAATACAAAAAAAATTTATTAACGAAAGTTTCTACCCACCTTGTGATTTAAAAATAATAATAATAATGACCTAATTAAATTAACGAAATAACTTTAAATTAATTAATAAATTAAATAATGAAAATTAATTTATCAGAGGTATTTCGTTGGGGTATTGAAGCTGAATGAATAATGTTAATCTATCACCCTATCTTAAACTACTAAATGCGGTGAAAAAATAAAAAAATATACAGAACTCTTACCAATTTTTAAGATATTTCCTCTGCTTAACCAAAAAAATGTTTAATAAGTCACAGCCATCATCTCCGGGAGCTAGTTCCTTAGCTGATACCCCAACAGCCGTCTTTAAAAAGGGTTGAATACGATTTGCGGGTAATTTAATTTTCTCGAGGAGGGGGCTTGATGAAATGACGTGTCACTTGAATTTTTATGAAGCCGGAAAATATTTTTCACTTAGCAAAGGCCTATCTGCACCAGTCTAAAACACCATTTATGTTTTTTGAAAATTCATAAACGATCTGTACCTCTTTTTTCAAGAAAAATGTTTACATGTGGATTAATATAAGTTTTTCGGAAGGGATTATGATTTTAATAAGCGATACGTGTTTGTCACTTCAACCAAAACTTCATTTAACTTACCCATTTCTGATTTGTATAGTGTTTTTGGATTTTTCGTGTGTAGTACAGAAACTGGATTGTATTATTTCTTTTATCTATTTTGACAATTTTATTTTAGATGAATTACAATATATCCTAATGGATAATAATAATTTAATGCTATAAGACCACATTCATACAATATTTACAGAGTGAACAATGGCCAAATTACATTTTATAAAATTAAATAAATATTGGTATATTTTTACAAAATTTATAAATAAATGAGGAGAATCTGACCAGTGTCAGAACTCAACCATAAGTATTTAAAATGTCTTGGGGCCACTGCTGTTTCTACCTTCAAATAAAGTTGTATGAGTAGAGCTGGATAGGGATTGTGCTAGAAGATTAGCATAATAACTGAGGTTTTAATAGAATTTGGATGGAAACTGGTCCAAAATAAATGGAACATTAGGATTGTTTTATATAAAGTGTTAGTACTCTCTTATAAATTAGTGTTTCTTATGCTGAGGGGAGAACTTTTTTTAGGTTTAGAAAAATAAGTAATCTAGTATTATATTAGGTCCTTAACAAAGATGGAAATGAGCTAAGGTACTTATGATTAAATGATCTTACATACGAGTGACCTTATTTACAACCCAATATTGTAATTACTCATACCTTACTTGGCACTCAGATATCCTATTTTAAAACAGTCATTATTTGTTGGTGTCGAATTACCAAGGTGCTACTCACAGAAATAAGAATAATCAGAAAAAAATAAAGATAAAAAATACCTTAAATATATTTATATCCTTCCAGGATCACTTATTTTTTATAGAAAATTGGAACAAATGTATTGCATTTCTAGATTTTCTATCCTTTATTGAGTAAATAGTAATATGAGCATCAAACTAATCATGGTGTTAACTTTATTATGATTTTTATTAAAATAACAAACGTTTTTAATTTTGTTTGCACTTTGTTTTTAACTTTTGAAAATAATAATAAGGAATCAATACAGATTTACATTACTTCAAGTGTTCAATAATATAAATTTATTTTAAATGTTTACGACTTTAGTAAATCGCTTGAGCCCTTCAGCATCAGCATAAATATAAAGTTTTTTTTTTTTTTATTGTATTTTCTTCTATTCTTTTCGCCTTTTTTTAATATTCTATAGTTACAATGTTCGATACTGTTTCTAAAATATTATTAGTTCGTTAATATGAAATTAAAGGTAGCGGCGTGGTCTAGTGGATAGAGCGCTAGTCTGCTATTCTTCGGGTCATGAGTTCGAATCTCGGCAATGGCAATATTATTTATTCTGTTAATGCAGCAGGAGGTGACCCTAGGGTATGGAGATCCTCCTGGGGCAGACCCAGCCTCTTTAAAGTGGGTACCCAAATTAGGGAAATACCTGGCGGATGAGCGTGATCAAGGCCTAATATCCTCATTGCACGGCCGTTGGCCCAGAAACAGTACTAATCTCTATACGTACTGAGCCCAGTACCCATTGTGGGTTGTAGTGGTACAGGTTTTTTTAAACATAAAATACTAGAATTGACCCTTATTGGATATTAATGAAAAATAGTGAACTTTCAATAGAAAAACATATCTGTATTTTATAAGGTTATGAAGCTTTGTTGTAGTCTTGTACATTACATAATGATAGATTAAAAAAAAAAAAGAAGGTATTTAGCTTATAATTTAAATAAGATTAGATTCTTGTTTAAGCCAGAAGATTTAGACAACAATGATTTGATGTCATGAGAATCTTGTAGAAGAAGTTTAACATATTTGAAATTCCGCTTAACTACATTACGAGAGAGAAATTCTCGGAAAGGAATATCGCTGAGAAGAAAAATAGGACTCTTGTGGTATTTAGTAAGATGGAAACACCAATAGGATACATGGATTCCCTGGAACCCTTGAAGACACAATGGGAAAGGGATCTCAGATATTCCGAAGACTATATTTATTGAGAAAGCTCCCCTTTTCATGAAAAGACCCGATTTCCTACGGAGATGAACCCCTCAACCCCTGAAACAGGCTGCAAAAATATTCCGGGCATCCGAGCAGTGGACGGGTACATTAGCGCTGGAGAAATAACCCGGAGAAGGAATCCTGGAAATTCGGTCTTGGAGAGGGAGGGGGTAATTTTAATAAGGGACCCCTTCTCGTCGACTTTTCCATTCATAACTTTCCGAACCCTGCCTCAGGGAGCTTTAAATGGAAAAAAAAAAAACATTTCTCCTCGTAATCACCAGAACCATGAGGTTCTTAAACTGTTAAGTCCCGAAGCCAATGTGTTGCACCACTTGAATTTTACCCTTAGCGATAAAGGATTGATTAAGGGCTTTTAAATGGATAACAAAAATCGGTGATATTAATTAACAATTTTTTCATGAATATTTTCAGCAGATTTCTAAAGAACCTATTTTGCTATATTATTTTTAATAATGAACCTTTGTAATCGACCAAATAAGAATAATGACCCGCACTCATACGTTTCAAGATACGTAGAACCATAATAAAGCATAAAAAAAAAAATCCGTTGGTCCGCCATGCGCCGTCCGCGTGTTTTCTCCGAAACTAATTGACAATATTTTTGAAATTTGGCTCAAAACTGCCAAGGTGTCCGAAGATACTAACACTTTTATTTTGATACCAAAAATTGATCTATATACTTAAGTCACAATGTTTCTACAAAACGAAAAAATAATAACTAAAATCCGTTGTCGTCCGAACCCCATCCGCGTTAAAGTAAGTTTCGCATTTCTCCCTAAATGGGAAAAACAATTGATCTTGGATATGCCTATATGTAGCCTTACCTAGTCTATCAACTATGAAAACTACTATCGCTATTTGACTGTACTACTAGTATTTGATACTATCGCCAACTATTGTTAATTTTAAGAACTAAATAAGGAAGAGAGTGGCGGGGCCTAATGGATAAAGCACTAGTCTGCAGTTCGGTACTCGGTCCCTAATCCCGGTTGTGACGTACGACTATTTATTTTGTTATTTCAGTCGTGAGGTTACTGGAGACCCTTCTGGGGCACACAAAGCATCTAGAAAGTAGGTGCCAAAAAGTGGGAAACACCTAGCGACTGAATGTGATCTCGACCGATTCAGCTTCTTACAAGGCCGTTGGCCTGAAAATAGTACGAATCTCTATACGTACTGAGCCTAAGTACCTTCATGGGTTGTAGAGGTACGGGATTTATTTATTATTATTTTTTTTTAAATAAGACAGAAGAAAATAGACATTGGTACATTATCGACTTACTTTGTAATCGACCAAGAAAAAAAAAATTACCCTTCCCCTCCAAAAAAAATTCGAAGCTTACATTTCAAGATACGTAGAACCCAAATAACGAAAAAAAAAAATATGTCCGCCGTCCGCTGCATTTCTCCGTAACTACTGGACCAGTTTTTTTTTTTTTTTTTCATTTCGCCACAGGATAGAGTTGAAAAATATGTATAGAGTTTTAGAATCACTAAAGCATGATAAAATAGGAAAAAAAATATAGCTGAACTATATATTCCTACAAAATGAAAAAAAAAGAATCATTGGAATTGGTAGAACTATCAGAGATATAGCGGTGGTATTCCATTTTCCTTTGCATTATTTATTGCTTTTCACATACTATAAGCAGCTATGTAAAAACTTATACCCTGATATAGTATACTATAAAAAGCTATATTAACAGTTATACCCTGATATAGTTATTTGGAAATAACAAACCATGATGAAATAATTTGCAGCGTTTTATTATTGAAACCAATATAGCTAAACAGTAGATCCTAGAGAGAAATTTCTATGTTTTATGTATATATATAATAGTATAGAAAGTAATTTTTATTCTGGGACTGGGTCCCTTGCGAATAACAGCTTTGTACAGTTTATAATAAACAACACGTCTGGTAAAGAGACAAAATGAACATAATTAACTAATATTTACAATTATGGATGTATATATACACAAAATAAATAATAATTAAAGTAAAGAACAATAGATGTTTAAAAAACAAACAAACGAAAATTGAATGAGTTTAAATATGTGATAAAAATAAGCTTTGAAATAAAGGATCTTTAACTGACCAAAAATTAATAAAAAATGAACTAATTAAACATAAATTAAAATAATATACCACACTAATAAGAATCGAATTCTCCTAATGACGATATAAAAAAAAAAAAAAATATACTGTAACGATTGAACCAAAAGAATTTTTCTAGATAAAATAAATTGAAAAATCATAAATAAATACTTGTTGAAAAAATAAAAACATTGAATACAATTTTACTAAAATGATTATATAGTCAGGCAGCGTCATTTTGGGATGCTAGAAAGTACTGAAAGAGAAGAAATATGGAGAGGGAGGGAGCATGACGGATGTTTGATGGGAGGGAATTCCAGAAACTAGTCGAACCGGCCAGAAAGGAGTATTCATATCTTTTTGTTTTGTGGGAAAGGATATAAAGGTTGAATAGAGGGGGTCTCGTCTCTGTTGGATAAACTGAGGGTTTGAACTGCAGGAGATAATAGATATAGGTAGGATGTTGGGAGTTTGTTGTTGGGTGTAGGAAAGATCTAAGAAAGTATTGCCTACGGGTGTGGGAAAAAAGCCATTTTGATTCGGTATAAAGATGGGATACATGAGACAGCCTAGACGTGCTATAAACGAATCTTAAAAAAACAGTTCATAATCTGCTTCAATCGTCTATCTAGTATCATTGAGAGGCCAACATATACCACACATCCATAATCAAATTGATTAAAAATTAATGAGGATGCAATGAGTGGACTGTGGGAGAACATGACGGGAAAGATGGAATAACTTAAGAATACTTATTAAACTTCAGGAAATTTGACCACATGTGGTTTCCAGGGTAAGGATTAGTCAATATGGATGCCTAAATTTTTATAGAGTGGATCTAAAAGTATGTATATATCGTCGAATTTTCGATCCGAGCAGCATTAACGGAGCAAGAGAAAGAGCTTCTTAAACGTGTTGCATTTTCAAGAGTGAAAAAAAGTTCAACAATAATGAGTACTGACCCCCCGCCTAAAGACATATCCATGTCTAAAAAATATCGCTGGAACTCACAAGATTATAGATTTTTTTTCTATCGAACACAGTCTAGAAGGTAGAGTAAAAATTGTCGCAGTTAATAATTTCTATAAATATATTAGTTAACATTTTATTGGTATTTACAACTGTATTAACAAAAAAAAATACATCAAGTAAATGTGATAGTTAATACAATGACATGATATACATGTAGAAAAGCTTCCCGTTTGAAGCGCTCTAAAAATATTCTAAACTGAATGGGCTCGGGCCCATTTACTTTTCATGCGCCTCGGAGGATTATCCGGAATTGACGAGGAAGAAATGATTGAAACTAGTGGGTTAGAGTGAGAATAGAGTTTTTATGTAAGGATTGATACCTGGTCTGGGCCAAATCAGTAACATAGGGAACATTAAGGTCTTTATGGGTAAGTTTATTCGTGACAAAGTAAGGAGCGTTGAGGATTTTACGAACGATTTCGGATTATAAGGATTGGATGCGGGAAGAATTTAGAGCCCCAAATCTCTACTCCGTACTACGTACTAAGTCCAGATTATTCTTATAATAGTCATGTAGATGAGCCTTTTGTAATTCAGAGGAACGTTCGACCGTTTGTTTAGTAAGTGTTGAAGTAGCCTAAAACAGCGAGTAATTATTTAATCTAAAATAAATTTTTTATCGAAACAATATAATTCATTTTTGGATCTTTAAATTTATTTAAATGTTGATTTATAAAAAGGGTACGTAATAGTTTTGTGTTGAGCGTACCAAATTTTTAATTATGATATATCTATAATTTCTCTCTCTGCGTTAGAATTTATAAATAATTTAGAATTATTTATTAATGATAGACACCCTGCTTTGTTTAGGAAGAGTGGGTTTTTCAACCTGATTTTCCTACACTAGGCGCGCTGGCATTTGAGTTTATTGCTACAGCGGGCCAGTGACTGATGATTAAGAAACAGTTAGGGAAGACTTAGCGACTATTACTGAGCCTCAAGCAAACAGGAGCCGCCATTGAATATTCATCCTTACACTTACATAATTCACGCTGCACCTCCCACAATGAATTATTTATCAAGCAAAAAGGTATTACCGCTCTCTCCTGTATTTTATAAGAGATTTTGACAATTGATTCATTTGGCTTCTGAATCACCGAAAACGATTCAACCAAACATTTGTTTATAGAAACACGTTTATTTCAAATCTCTTGTAATAGTAGGCCTGAAAATAATCATTAATATTCCATTAAGTTAGACATCTGTACTAATCATTCGTATATATTTTTAATATTAACCAAGAAACTTAACATTCGTCCCGCCAACATTTTGGAGATATTCATAAACGCTGTGCTTCAAAAATAGTGTTAACCTAAAATATAAAATGTTATAGGGATGATTTTGTTGGAAGAGTTAGGAGAGGAAAATGTTAGCTTATGTATAAAATGTTAGCTTGAATGCTTTTTAAAACTGAAATAATATTATTATTTGCTTAGTATTCAGGCCATTAAAAGGAAGGTGATCTTTAGAAGATTATGTATTTTTGGATTTAAGCTATATTTCCATAAAAATCTAGCTTTACTTGACCACCTCACGAAACTACTTTTGTGTTACTTTTTTTATCAAATATTTGTCAAATAATCTCATTTCTCGGCAAAATACTTTAACATCTTTTAATTTCCCTTTGAGGTACTAAAATACTGACTGAACCGCAAAGATAAGGTTGAAAAATCTCCTAGCAAAATCAGAGAAAAACCTAAAATAAAATTTTTTTTTTTTTTTAATTCTAAATAAAACAGGAATTGAGCCATATAATTTTCAAAATCAGTAAACTTTAAAAATTCTAAATAGTTTTTTTTTTTGTATTTATTTTAAATAATTTGGTGGTGAAATACTCGGCAGAAAACCACATAGTCACAAACAATGATTGATCCAACATCCCCCAAAGTAGTTAAAACGATTAGGTAAAAACGAGAGGGGTATAAAAAAAAAAATAAGGGAACCAAAGAAAACCTGACAGCTGACCGTGGTCTAGGCCTAATAACCTCGTGGAAATCTGTACGAATCTCTATATTTACTAATTCCAAGATAGCTCATGGGTTTTGTTAATTGTTTTTTTCTTTCAGTAGCGCGAAAGACCATGCAGGCCCTGGGCCTCGCGGTGTAATCTCCTGGGAGATTACACTTGCGTTTCTCGATGCAATTTGTAGGGTAGGGTCATCAATCCCTACTTCTAATTTTGTGAGTAGCCACCATTTGGCTGACGGGTATCACATACCCGGGGGAGAGGCTGTGAGTGAATCCCCATTTGATTAAATCCTTATAAAAGTCCCGCGGGGACTGAAATTCGAAACTCAGAACTTTAGCATAAGAGACTATCGCGCTAGCCACTCAGCCAGGGCTCCCCATTTTTGCTAAATATTTGGCTTCCTAATAATAGTAGCTCAAAATTGTACAGAGAATGTACTAGGACTTTTGTCGAAAACATTTTCGTAGACAATTAACGACATTAAAGCCACAAAAAATAATTAAAGTCAATTTTATAGTCTTAAAAATAATATTAGTATATATCTTTTAAGATCGCCCGGTCATTTAAAAGGTTTAATAAATTGTTTGTATTTATTTTATTTTTTTTTTATAGCTACTCCAGTTTCAGCAATCGTTAGGAAAATACAAGATTTTTAAATAAATATTTTGTTTAAAAAAATATAGGACCACTTTTAAATAAATAACAAAAGTTTATTTATTTTATTTTATTTTTATTTATTTTTTTGCAGTCCGAGCTACATGTTGGAGTAATAAATAAAATTTAAAAATATAATGTAAATATATTTAAGTTAGTTCAAGAAGAACCCCAATGACTCTAAGAGAGTGGGAGTAAAGCAAAAAAAAATAAAGATGTAGAAATTTCTGTTTTATTCGGAAGGAGTGGAATATAAAATATTTATAGAATATATTGTACATTCAGAAAAATAAAATGAAAAAGAAAAAAAGGAATATTCAAAGTTTGTTTTTAAACCAGACCATTCGATCGGGCGATATTTTCCATTTGAAAGTTGCATTGATAAATTGAATTGTAAATTTAAAATGGTAATTGTCTAGATACGGACGAGTAAGTACACGGAATAATCAAGAAGTTAAAGACCGGGAGGTAGATCCGAGATAAGGGAACTATTTCCAAAGCTAAACCAGATCTTATCATGGGATCTCTCAGCAGTGCTTGGAATAAGAAGAGAGAATATCAAACTAGCTCTAGGCCTTCTGAAAATTCAGGTTGGAGCTGCAATCTTGTTTAGATAAAGTTCTGAGTTGGTAAACTCAAGTAGTCGCTTCATACTCTCAAGATAAAAATCCTATTTTTGCTCTGTGCAAGGTGAGAATGCACTTGATTTATTTATTCTCAATGTATTTAGCGACAATTTGGGAGCCTGTAGCTGAGTGGCTAGTGCGCTAGTTTTTTTTTTTTTTTTTTTTTTTTTTTTTTTTTTTTTTTTTTTTGGGTTCCCCCTTCCTGCCATTGCTGGCATACGGGGTTAGCAGTGGTGGGTTAGCACGCTAGGGAAATTATCGAAGAATACACAAATGCGTGCAAAATTCTTTATATTTATACCTTGAATTTATACCTTTATTGCTAAAAATTCTTATTATACACTATTGTTGGGGGTATAATATAATTATGTGGGTACAATATATATTATAATATATAATATATATATATATATATATATATATATATATATATATATAATATATATATATATATATATAAATTTCTATGGTGCTACCCAGTGACGGCTGTCCACCTTTATGGTGGGGTAGCACCTTATGCTGCAACCGTCCGGCAGGCAGCGGCGTCCAGCCCTCCTGGTCACCGCATCCGTCCGGTCCCTTACCGCATCCGTCCGGTGGCGGCGTCCAGCCCTTCTGGTCAGCCGCATCCGTCCGGTCTCCTCTCTCTCCGATCTCATGGCTGCTCCACTGGTGGCTCGTTGAAGTCGGGTGGTCGGCCAAGGGAGAAGTGCGTCGGTCCGACCACCTCCTTCCACCCGTTAATGAACTCCTTGAAGAAGGAGAAGTTCTCCTTCTCCATCAGGCGGGGAAGTCCGTCTCGTCGAGGGCGAAGATCCGGTATGCCTTGACAACCTGGCACGGTGTCCTTCCATCAAAGTGCAGGAAACGATGATGTGTTCCGCTGTATCAGGGACTCCGCAGGTGGGGCACCGGGGGTCGATCTCTCTCCCATGCTTTTGCAGCTTTCCCCGGAACCCACCATGTCCTGTGAGGATCTGCGAGAGCCAGTAGTCCGGGAGGACCCATGTGGCCTTTAATCTTGACTGGACGGTGGGGAAGAACTTTCTCAGCGTGGAGCCCTTCTCACTTGCCACCACCGCCCGTTCCACTCTTCAATGGAGTCCTCCCTCAGGATTCTCTTCCATCTGTTAGGGGTCTCGCCGATTCCCGGATTGGACCAAGTTGTGAGATCACGTAGCGGACAGCTGGACCCTATATATCTGTCAGCCCGCCGCGTGTTCCCTGCACATGGCTTCTTCCTCAATTACTACCGCTAGTCTCTTGTGCTTAAGGTTGTGAGTTCCAATGCCATTCCGGAGGGACTTTTTCTCAAGCATTTAATTACATAGGAATTCACTCACAGCTTCCTCTTCAGGTATGTGAGACCCGACAGCCAACTTGGTGGCTACTCACAAAAATAGGCGTAGGGAGTGATGACCCTACCCTGTACGATTTCATTCTCCTAGAAGATTACAGCACGCGGCCAATGGCTTACACGTGCCAGGGGTAAATATTAGCGACAAGTAAAATTATAAAGAATTTATTGTAAATTTGAAATTGTAATCTGAGATCAAGACACAGGTTTACACCATAATTCCCGAATGAACTGTTGTATTCTTGGTTTTTGCAATCGTTACCTTTTTTTAGTTGTATTTTGTACAATAAAGGAGATTAGAAAAAAAAAATGTTTAAAAATATTTTTTTGATACTCGACCATATAAGCAATGTGCAATATCAAACGCAATATTTCAAATAATGCTTTTTTGAACTGTTTTCATTAGTGGATTTTCTATCCAGTATTTAATCATGAGACAAGTGGTCGGGGATAATCACGTATCTCGGTATCATTCCGGGAAGAGCTCTGATTTCTGGTAAAACAGGTCTCCTCTCCATACACATGTCATCGGACCCCACCTGACTCCGGACAAGAAAGGGCCCGGATTGGACCAAGTTGTGAGATCACGTAGCGGACAGCTGGACCCTATATATCTGTCAGCCCGCCGCGTGTTCCCTGCACATGGCTTCTTCCTCAATTACTACCGTCCATCAAAAGTTCATCTATTGTACCCGGTGGAAATCTGGGATTAGGAATCCGTACGTGTCTCATGGTAATTTTCACCAGTAGAACCGAATAACCGTAAAAGGAATTCAAAAATTGGATTAAATAATAGGTTATTTGTTTATACGAGACCTTGATGGCTGAAATTTGTAATGTTTCAGTCAAGCTATCGAGTCCATAACATTTTCAATTTCGGTCTAGGTGTGTTTTATATATATTTTTTAAATTATAATCAATCTTTTTTTCCTAATTTATCATATAATAGAACTTTGTATTAGAAATGTAAACAAAAGTAAAAATCAAATATCAATATAACTAGTTCTTCTTCTAACTAAGTGCCTAGTAAGTAACTACAAAGATACAAATCTGAAGTGATTAAAATTAATCTTAAGTGAGCACAAAAAGAAGTACATGTTGTGAAGATCTTTCAACTTTTAGTGTACTGCTGTACTGGTATTTATTGTTGTTTATCCTACATTTTAGCGGTATATGAAATTGTTCAGATGCTGTTCTTTCACAATTTTATAGTTTTTAACTGTTGTAGCCTTAAATATGGACAACGGCTCAATCTAGCTCTGGAAGGGGTTTTGAATAGTGTTAATGTGGCGGAAAGTTGCACAATTATTAATAAGTCTCTAAAAATAATAGAATTTGCAGATAATTGTAGGATATTATAGCAATTGTTGGAAAAAGCGAGAATTGAGGAGGCACATGTAGCTCTAAAAAGGGAAGCAAGTAGGGCTGGTAGCAGAATGAATAACATACGTATTACTATTGGCTATCGTAAATATTAAAATTGTTATTGTTAACGAAATACTTCTGATATTACTTAAACCGTGAGCTATTTCTAGCCTATCGAATGCTCAATTCCCATACCAGAAATATCATTCATAAATTAATTAAGTAAATTTCCTTAGTAAAACATGAATTATATTTCTATGTTTGTGCAAAATCGTATATTCGGCAGCTATACCACTTATGACGACAAAAAGTCTAATATGTACGACATTATTGTAGAAATAATCACTAATTTGTTAAATGGCGAAAGTAAAGCAATTATGCTATAAAATAATTATAAGATCAATTTTAAAACAGAGACTATAGTACTGTAACTAGTTAACAGCAGCATTAACTAGTTCTTCAATTCAAAGCTTACTTCATTCTTAAAATCAGTGTGCTGTTCAAAAAGCATACCTAATCTGACATAATTCTTACAGTCAACTAATAAAGTTTGGGTATGTGCGTTTTAAGACAAAAAGACATTAAAATTCCATTTGCTTGCGGTTGATTATTAAAACAAGTTCGGTGAAAAGATAATTCGTGAAAATTAGGAATCCATTTTTACATTTTTCTTCTTTTTTTTAGTCCCAGAGCTGAAATGATTACATTTCTTAAAATGAATTTTTCAAAAACCTAAAATTCGTACCAGGAATAATTTTGCATAATTTATTTATATCTTCAATCTCTCGGCGCAATAAGAGTCGGGAGTCTGTTAGATCATTCTGAGAAACAAAATGAAAAATTTAGTGGTCTTCCAACCATTTACTTGTTCAAAATTTTTGAGATCTTGAATCTGTTTACGCTTTTAATGATCCCTTCAACGTTTTAAAACCCATTTGTATCTTTCTTAATTATTATATTAATTATATATTTATGTCATCTAATTAATATTATAAATCGTTCGCTTGTAAAATGAACTTTTACCTACTTTGAATGAATTTGGTACCCAACTAAATGAGAAAAGAGAGAAAATACAAACAAAAACATTTTATGTAATTTTTGTGTTTTTGAACACATGAACGTTAATATAGATGTATGACATACCGTTGGAAAGCTAAAGATTTTAGAAAAAAATATTATTCTTTACACAAAATTGTAAAAGTTAATGGATAGCGGTGAAAAACCGATAAAACTAACTGATTTTTGTAAATAATAATAAAATAGATTTTTTAATAAAACACATCATTCTATCGAAACTAAATTTAAGTAACTATTTAATCTTTTTACTCTCACTTATCCATATATTTCATATCTAAATGTATTTGCAAATTCTTTATTTTATTTTTACAACAGAAGCAAGTTAAAGTCGTTTATTGAGTGCACCTGTTTTTTTTTTTTTTTTTTTTCTTTCAAATTTTATATTTAATTTACTAAATATTGTATATATGTCTAAAACAGCTGTATCTGCTAAGAAAATATTTTCAAGAAAATAAGAAAGAAAAGAAATAAATGTTGTTACCACTTTAAAAGCTAATCCTCATTGGTCGGGCCGATCTGATAAGAGTTAGCCGGAGGGTTGCGATAAGGAAAGGGGGCTGGCTGGTACACAGGTACGGGTAACAGTCGCTGCTACCAGCAGACCCTCTTCCCAATTTGTTTCCCATTATCTTCTTCTCGTTAATGAATATGTTCTCAACGTTACTTTCGTTAACAGCTCTAATATCCTTTGGCATGTATATTCCTTTTTCCGAGAACCCCCAAGTGTTTTTGATGTTGAAGTTTTTAGTAAGATAATTGAGCTTGGAATTCCAAAATTATTTGGTTGTTCTGTGAGAATTAGTTTTTAATTCCTCGAGCATAGTATTCAAGTTAAATTTTTTAAAAATTTATTTACTTTTTTATATGCTTGATACAGACAGGACCTATTACACCATGGGAAAATATTATCATTTCTATCAATCTATTATTATAAAGGTTGAAACGGCAGTGGCCCCGAGACGTTTTGTCAATACATTTGCAGGAGTTCTGACACTGGTCAGATTCTCCTCTCATGTGCGGTGTGATTGTGGCTGTGGCTATGGCTGTGTTTGTTTATTTATTTGCTAACTTCATTTATTTGTATTTATTTCGTCTATAAATTTTGTTATTGTATATGTTTATTTATTTTGATTTCATTTTATGTAATTTGACTTTACTTTTGTTTATATTGTAAATGTTGTATGAATGAGATCCTGTAGCACTATTATTATTGTCTATTATGACAAATTGTAATATATACGAATAAATAAAGTTCTAAAAAAAAAAATTAAAAAAATATTATTGATAAGTATACCTCTTTGTATAAAGTAATTTTCTTGAGTTATTATTCAAGTGTAAATATTGCCTCAAATGTTGGCTTTACGCCTTCTGATAAGGTCATGCGTGATTCCTTGCTATATTTCCACTGATGCTAATCTTAGCAGCTCTGTGTTATCTGCTTACATTTTCGTATTTTCGGTCAAAGAGAAATGATTACTGAATTACTAACTTAACTTATTTATGAAATATATAGTTAGGGAAAGTATTGTGTTATGAAAAATTTTAAATTCTTGTTTTCAACGGTAATACACGCTTTAGGGCCTCCTTATTCTAAATGACCAAGTCCCGAAAAAAGTTCTGGGTGTGTGGTGAATCTAGCCCGAAAAAATAGTCAAAAGGAACTAAAAGTTCATATTTAATACAAATATAAGCCCAAAATGTTACAGCAACTTTTTCATCAAAAACGGAAATATAGTCACTGTATACAACGCATTTTCATATTTTCACGATTTTATAAAAAACAGCTCTAACGATTTTTAATAAACTTACTATATCAATGTAAAGTTTAATCGATTTAAACACGATATAGTCTGACAGGGATTAAATGCCGATGTATTAAATATTCTTCCTCTTAAGTACCTTTAATTCTGTAGATTCGAAACAAATTACCATATTATCTTATTAGAATTGATAAAAAACGGGTGAATATATAAGTTGAACCAATACAGTATCCAACCAAAGGGCAGACAAATATTTCTTATGAAATTTTTGTGTTTTCGAACATAAGAACGCTAATATAGATGTATTATATATGGTTGGAAAGCTAAAGATTTTCGAAAAAATAAATCTCATACCCGGAATCGTAAAAGTTAATATAGAGTGATGAAACGCCGATACAAAAAACTGATTTTTGTTGATAATAGAATAATTATTAAAACAAGTTTGTATCGAAAGATAATTTAATTAATTCATTAACCTTTTTACTTTCACTTACCTCTCCATTTCTATTCTGACTGCATTTTAAATTTATTAAATTTATTTTAACAACGGAGGTAAGTGAAAGTCGTGTTTTGCGCTCAACAAAATTCCTTAAAATGCCTTTTTGCAGAAAAAGTAAAATCCTCAATAAAACTTAAATATTCCAAAAAAACAAAAAATAAAAATAGGAATAAAGAAATAAAACTCCCTCTCTTTTTTTTTTTTTACTCCATTTATCTATATTTCAATAACGCTCCAGACTACTAAAATCTCTACAAGGGAAATATTCATCAATGTTGGTAGAGCTGATAATGAAGTCGAAGGCTAGAGAATGGACCACTAATTGTTGGAGGGTTGGATGCGGTGGACAAAAACCGCCTTCGGACCCCGGGGTTCCATTAATTCGGGCTAGATAACCCCAGCGGAGGGTCCATAAGGTGTCTCTGTAATTGAAATCAGATTATGGGCGGCCAACAGCTGTGTGGGCACTGTCCTTTATCGGCTCTCTGAGTCAGTATCCTAGTCCAGTCCCAATATTTGGCGCCCGTATGTACACTCTTCTTCAGGTGTGTCTACAGCATCCTACTGTTTCAGCGATTTCCGATCTGAAACTGAAGCCATGCCTAATACTGACTTAATCGATTGGGTTGCAAATTGTGTCCTTTGTTGATAAAATCATTCCTGCTCCGTCAAACTTCCAACACACCCAATAAAAAACAAAACAACCATATACATACCAATGGATATTTCAAAACTAAGAAGGAGAAGGGGGAGGGAACAAGGGGTCCCGAAAGTAGTATTTACGTTGGAGATTTACAAAACTTCTTGCATTACATGTAGTTGCCTTATTACTTTCACTTGCCTTTATAATAAAAACAATAATAACCCCCCAGAACGTGACCTTGTGTCCATCCACTACTCGCTATTCGCTTTAATTTTTTTTAGATAACAAATTCGAAATTCCTAAAGAGTTTTGAACCAATCGTACCTACTCGATATTAAAAGAAGACACATAGAAATTTGAACCAAACGATTTCAGAACATTTGTATCCTGAAAGGATTTTAAAAACTTCAGTTATTAATAAAAAGTTAAAAACTCATTTCAATTACTACAATTTAATCGCTGATTAATAGTTAGGGACGAGAGATAACCCAAAAGGATGCAAGAAAATACTTGTCATTGATAGTTTCACAGGTAAATAACAAGAAGCGCAACATTTCCGTAGCCTGAATTGACTACCAAAAGGCATACGATTTAGTATTATAAATACAGCCCACAGCCAGTGATTGATAGGCAGTAAGACATGCTGTTTTGGGACATAATAAGCCAGATACTTTACTAATGTTAAAGGGGAAAAAATATGCAAAGATAAGCAAGATAGGGATGCCATCAGATGATAATCTACACAAGGTAGTTGCAGAAAAGGTCCGAAAAAAATAAATTAACATAATAGGCCTACCGAACCCGACGGTTTGATGTTGATGCCCCTAAATACTGTTGTAGGCACAGATTCTTGGAACGTTCACCGTTTAAGCTCAAGCCCCCGCGATCAAGCTTGGCACAATCCTCCCATCCACTCTTTGGCCTACTTTTCGAATTCCTACGAGTAGGTTTAGCGAATACCAACCTTTTCGAACTCGTTCTTCACTGAGCATAAGAACTTCGCACGTCCATTTGATTCTTTAGGACTAATCAGCTCTATAATTCTCACAGGGCACAAGCTCGCTAATTCTGAGTTGTGCAGCATTCTAAATTACTCAGTGGCCTCATATTTGTTTGGACCAAATATTTTACGCAGTACTTTATTGAAAGAAAAAAAAAAACCATGAGGCGTTGTTCATCATCTTACCTATATATGAAATATATATTAACAGAATGTATTGCGATCGAGAAAATATATATCTTCTCACAGATCAGCCTCCTTCAAAAAATCCTTTGACATTCGTGCTGCCCTTTTTTTGAATTCATTGCCTATAACCAACCGTAAAGCCTTATCTTTAACTTTTTTTTCAATATTAAATATTTCTGCATCTCCTTAACTGTCAATTTTCCCAACATATGCAGTATCTTAAGCTATACATGATAATTATTTATTGTTTCAGAATCCGTCAGTTAAACAGAAGTCTTTAAAGATCAAAAAAATAACATGCTATTCATAGAGGACTACTCGTCCCAGAATAAACTTAATTTTCATTTCGTATAAAACGGAAAGTTCATTTTTTTAAAGGCAGCTGAAAACCGTACTGATTATCTCCGTATAGTATACGTCTTGGGGTCTTTTTCTTTTTTTTTATTCGTTGTATGTGTCAGTGTAACTGTAATCGTCATATCTAAATCTTATTCTGTTAAGAAAATAAAGAATAATATTACGGAAATTATTCAATCAATCTTATCTATGAGGCATACTTGTATCCAATCGATTTAAATCTTCAATAAATTTTTAGTCGACATAAATATTTAATATTTCGATATAATAATATTGCCGGAGACTTCAGAACTTTATCTGATAATATTGTTGGGGCGAGCGGAGAAGTTAGATGTAATTATATCTGTTGGGAATGTCCCTTGAAAAGATGTAAAGGTCCCATAATTCATCTGAAAAGACTTGTCCAGCAGCTTGGACAAAAGGATCTCCGGCCCGCAGTTCTTTGAATGGCCTCTTGTTCAAATCCTTCAAAAGCCTTCTATTACAGGTTATGGTCGCCTCTTTTATTCCCCTGTTTCATCTTTTCCCCTCTAGTCGCCGAGTTTCTCGGGATAATGTTTGTAAGGAAAAAAAAGGAAAACGTAGTTTTACGTTCCATATTGCATTGAGGATAATTGTATCAGTGCTTCAAAGTTATAATCTCATTATGTTAATTTTATACGGAGAGATTGTTGAAAACGATAGTGTCTAAAAAAAAATCTGGTGCGCGCAACACATGACTTTTACTTACCTCCGTTATTTATATCAATTTAAGAATTTTTACTTTCACTTACTACATATAGTAAGGAAAAGTATTGCGATCGTGAAAATTTTCACAGTTTTCAACGGATTTACCCAAATAACCAAGTCCCGCAGAAAGGTGTGTGTGTGTGTGTTTTTTTGTGTGTGTGCGGTAACTCCCGGGCGGAAACAGTAAGTCCTATGAAACTGAAATTTAATATTTAAGACAAATATACGCTCGAGACGTTACAAAACCTTTTTCTTCAAAATGAGCTTACCGGAACAGCCACTTTATACCATGCATTTTGCACCTTTTTTTCGATTTTCTCGAACAGTTCGACGATTTTGATTGAACTCGCTATATCGATGTAAATTTAATTGGGCTTTAATATCATGTAGTTTTCATTCTGATTAAAATGGTCTGACAGGACTTAAATGCCAATATTTTAATTATTATTCCTCTAAAGTACCTTTAATTTTGTAGATTCTATAATAAATAAAATAACCAAATTATCTTGTTAAAATTGATAAATAACAGCTAAATATGTAAAATATTTTGTAATTTTCTCGTTTAGATGAACCTCGAATTCGTTGAATTTATGTATTTAACTATTTAGTATTTACTATATAAATCGGATAATATGTCCATTTTCATTATATCTTCGAAATTAAAGGTAATTTAGATGAAAAGAAAATCGGCATTCAAGCCCTGTCAGACTATTTAAATCAGAATGAATCCTACATGATATTTTACATCGATATAGTGTTAAGTCAAAATCTTTAGAGCCGTATTTGAGAAAATCATAAATAGGTGCAAAATGCATGGTATAAAGCGACTCTTCTGGTTAGCTGATTTTGATTTTCACGATCGCAATATTTTCCCTTACTATATTTTCCATATATATGTAAGTGAAAGTAAAAAATATAATAATAAAAAAAAAAAAAATATATATATATATATATATATATATATATATATATATATATATATATATATATATATTGGCATTTTAACCTCTAAATAATTTTTATTCAGTAATATTGCATATTGCACTCAAAACTTTGAGAATTAGCCTCCCCTCCCCCCTCCCAAACAAAAGTGACTACAGCTTGTGGACTGCTTGGGTTCATTACTTATGATTGCTATACTGTAGTTTTTTGGGAAAATACCGTGCAAGAAAGTAGTGAGGCCTGCCAGCAGCCAGGTTCACCCCCGCTTTCCTGAGGCTAGGGGTGCCTCAGGAGGGTCTCCATACGACAAGATCGATCCACGGCTGAAAAGCAGAATAAATGATTCTGCCACAGAGTGGATTTGATCTGGGAGCCCTGAGCTTTCCTGTTAAAAGAGACTCTTCTCTAGGACAAGAAGGGTAATAAGGGGCTTTCAGACTTCATTTATATTATCAAATTAAATATAATAGCCAAACATAATTTTTTAATATTTATTTTAGATCACTTTTATGCTACTGTGTCTAATTATATGATTCTACACTAGGAGTACAGAATTTGGCCTATCAAGGTTGAATTTGGGTGTTTAACGAGCACCTGACATAGGCTAGGGACTACCATTTTACTTTTCTTCCGAAAGATGGCATAAACAAGAATTTTATTCAACCTAAAAAGAATTCTTGGGCCAAACATGAAGTTAATTTATAATGATGGAAGAATAGTTGACCTTAGATAAAGTAATTAGGAATGTGGTCATTAAAACACTTAAAATAAGTATCTAAAAATTATTGTGCCAAAGTTTCGGCCTAAATCGAAGGTCCTCTTCAGGGCTAAAAAAAGAAGTTAAAAAAAATAGAATGGAAAATATATATATTAAGGGATAAGACAGTATAAAAATAATTTAGTCCATGTACCGTAACAACAGTTAATATAAAAGGTAAAAATTAATTTATCGTGAATTTAGCAATTTATTTTCCATATGAGGCTTAAATAGCTTTCGTATTCTCTATCGATTTTTCCTAGCAGTATCATAGGCCGTTTTGTTTAACTTGGATTTTAGGTTATTGCTATTCTTCAGGACCTGCAAACGCTCCTACCGGAATTTAAAAATAAAATTGTCATTTCGTCATATTGAATACAAATATTTTGTTAATATTCTGTTTATAAGTCTCATTGTGAAAAATATTCTAGTAAAAACAACTTCAATAACGACCAACCACCGCCATTATATTAATCAGATCGAATCACTCTCACTCAAAATTTAACTCTCATCCGATTTTCTATAACTTTATTGTAGATACTAATGAAATATAAAATAATTAAATAGATTTTAATTTTTTTTTATTAGGAATACATATGCCAGTGACCTTTTTCCAATTTTTTTGATAGAATACATTCTGTTGGCTCAGATTTTACTAAGATTAACACAGGAATTATTTGATTAAACTTTATCATAATAAATTGTTTTACTACATTTGCTTAACAATCAGCTGATGCGCTCGATGATAACAGTCATACGTTACTTCGTCTCTCAGATTTTTGCTTTTTTCAGTAGAAATTCGCTTGAGTTCAATCTGGAAAACATCACTAGACCTCAGGAATACTACAGCAGTGAATATTGGAGAAATTTCGGTAAGCAAAGTTATAATTTACTTTGTACAATCACGAAAAAGTGAAAGGAGGGTCACTGATCAGCTGATTGCCGCTAGCTCGGCAAGCTCGGGCTTGCTTTTCTTTTCCTTATCTTTCTTTTATTTATTTTTTTTTCCTTCTTATTCTTATTCCATTATATATTTATTTCTATTTATTTTTTTTAATCAATGCGATATTTTCACCAAGTGATGTCCTCGAAAGTTACAAGTAAAAGATCTAGATCTGCAGGTTCAAACTCGTCTCCCACAAAACAGAGACCTCGCCGTGATAATAATAAAAAAATGATTCCACCAGCGACTGCTTCAGCTACCTATTTAGGATCTGAACCACAGCCTAGCACATCATCACAAGGATTAACTGAAGAATCGCCGTTTTTTTACACCGAACCCATTTCAGATCCTTCAAATTGAAAAAGAAACAATGGAATCTTCTCCTATACCAAAAGAACCACAACCTCCACCAATATTTGTTAAAAATATTAAAAACTTTCAACTACTGTGTGCGCATCTAAATAAATTAACCGATCCTAACAGTTATTATTGTATAAGTAGAACCAGTGATACTAAAATATCCCCGACTACCGCCGAAACCTACAGAAAAATAGTAAAATATCTGACGGAGACCAAAGCTGATTTTCATACATATCAGTTACGCCAGGAGAGAGCTTTAAGGGTTGTAATTAGAAACCTACACCCTTCGACACCAGCAGCAGCTATCCAAGAAGAACTGACGGAGATAGGCTATAAAGTGCGACAAGTCACCAACGTCCTAAAAGATAAAATTCCTCTGCCTCTATTCTTTGTGGACTTGGAACCATCAGCAGGAGTTGAAAAAATTTATGACCTCAATAGATTATACTATACTAGCGTAAGAGTTGAAAAACCTTACACTAAGAAAGAAATAGTTCAGTGCCACAATTGTCAGGCATATGGTCATACCAGAAGTTATTGTCACCACATACCACGCTGTGTGAAATGCGGTGAACAACATAAGTCAGAAGAATGTTCAAGACCAAGATCAACACCCGCTGTTTGTGCTCTGTGCCTCAAGGACCACCCGGCTAGCTACAAGGGATGTCAAGTCTACAAGAACCTCAAAAGCAGATACCAAAAACCTCAGAATCTGGATGAAACAGCTGAACCGATCAGAAGCAGAAGACAACCTTCAAAAACAATCGATTCCAATGTAACATTTGCTCATCTACTTGGAGGTGGGAACCAGAACAAAGAGGCCGAGGCCCTGCCGGAACAATGCACACTTCAAAATCCTCAAACCGTTCCACAACCAACTATTCCTCAAAATTTACCCAACCCTCAAAAACCTCATCCGCATCAAATTTCTCATATTCCTCCTCCATCAAATGTCTCAGACCTTACAAGTTTGATGACATCCTTCATCACAGAAATCAAATCCCTCGTTATGCCGCTAATATCACTACTTACTAATCTTGTATCAAACTTAATCCCTTCCTTAAAAAATCCTTAAATGACTTCACCTAACTCCTTATCCATTCTCCTATGGAATGCGAATGGTGTTAGAAATCATACTGACGAACTTACAGCTTTATTGCAAGACAAAACCGTTGACGTAGCACTTATTACTGAAACTAGACTAACCACTAAACAGTACTTTAAAATACCTCAATACGTAACATACCGTACGGACCACCCAGACGGCAAAGCCCATGCCGGTACTGCTGTCATTGTGCACCAGTCCCTCTCTCATCACTTACTCCCACTTCCTACCTATGATTTCCTACAAACCACAGCCATAGTAATCAAAACTTTTTCCTTTCCGGTAACCCTTACATCAGCATATTGCCCTCCCAAACATTCCATTTCCAACACCGAATTTGTATCCTTTCTAAATTCCTTAGGAAATCATTTCATTCTGGGTGCAGACTTAAATGCCAAGCATCAACAGTGGGGTTCGAGAACCACGAATTCTCGTGGACGAAATTTGCTGTCTGCACTCAACTCCCGTCATTTCAATCTCCTGCCTCCTGATTCCCCTACCTACTGGCCAACCGATCCCAACCGTAATCCTGACATCCTTGACTTCTTCATTCACAGCGGATTAGGCTCCCTCAACTATTCCGTAACTCGCCTTGATGAACTATCCTCTGACCATAGTCCACTGATCCTTAAAGTATCCCTAACTCCTATTCCGAAACCCATTCCACCTTCATTTATCCGAGGCCCTGTCGACTGGAACCTCTTCCGCCAAATCCTTACCGATAATATTGACCTCAGTGTGACCCTCAAAACACCGGATGACCTTGATGATTCCGTCTACTCCTTTACTACCGCCATTCAGCAAGCTGTCTGGACTGCCTCCTCTCCTAAGCACTCCAATAGAACTCCTCAGCAAAACCATTTACCTCAACACCTAGCTGACCTCATCCATGCAAAACGCGGAGCCAGATCATTATGGCAAAGAACCCGACACCCAACAGATCGCCGCTCCTATAACTTTTATTGTAGGCAATTAAAGCGGGAGTTGGCGACCTTCCGTTCTCAGTCCTTTAATTCCTACCTCTCCTCTCTATCAGCTCGAGATAATTCCCTGTGGAATGTGACCAAAAAGATCCTAAAATACCACAAAGTTTCCCATCCTCTCCGGCGTGGTGATGACTCCTGGGCTGCGTCTGATGAAGATAAAGCCGAGGAATTCGCCACACACCTCTCCAAAGTATTCACTCCTCACCCGGAATCCAACAGAAATCATACCACAAAAGTTGAAGAATTTCTTTTCTCACCAATACCTCTTTCCCTACCTCCTAAAGCTATTAATCCATCTGAGGTGAAATATCTTCTTCAAAAACTGACCCTTCGTAAATCTCCTGGACACGATCTCCTTACCCCCCAGATTCTGCGACAACTTCCCCAGAAAGCCATTATTATTCTTACATACATCTACAACTGCATCCTTCGCACCACCTATTTTCCTCTCTTATGGAAACATTCCACAATCTTTCTATTCCTAAAACCAGGTAAACCTTCCAGTAACACTTCATCCTACAGACCTATTAGTCTACTCCCCATCCTCTCAAAAGTCTTTGAAAAACTCCTTCTAAAACGAATCCTGCCTATATTTGAATCACAAAATCTTCCTTCCCATCAGTTTGGTTTCCGTGCTCATCATTCTACTGTTCAACAAGGACTCCGAGTTGTAGACCATATTTCCTCAGCCCTTGAATGCAAAGAGTATTGTTCTGGTGCGTTTCTGGACATAGCGCAAGCTTTTGACCGGGTATGGCACACCGGATTACTCTTCAAGCTTAAAACGCATTTACCCCAGTCTCTATACCTCATTCTACGATCCTATCTCTCAAACCGCTCCTTCCGAGTTCGCTGTGGTGTAGAATTTTCTAACTTTTATCCCATTGAGGCCGGTGTTCCTCAAGGCAGCGTCTTGGGACCCGTCCTCTACATCCTTTACACTGCTGATATTCCTATTCATCCTGACACCTTTCTGGCAACATTTGCAGATGACACCGCCATCCTATCATCCAATTCCGATCCTGAAATAGCATCCTTAATCCTGCAAAGACACCTTTGTCTTATCGAGGACTGGTGTAATGCTTGGCGTATTAAGGTTAATGAAAGCAAATGCACCCACGTCACCTTCACCCTTCGACGCAAATCCTGTCCAATGGTTCATTTCAATTCCATACCGCTTCCTTCCTCAGACACAGTCCGGTATCTTGGCTTACTACTAGACAAAAGATTGACCTGGAACCCACATACAAGACTTAAACGAAAAGAACTCAACAGACGATTCGGACAGTTATACAGACTACTAAACAGAAAATCTAAGCTTACAGTTGACAACAAATTATTACTTTACAAGACAATACTGAAACCAATGTGGACCTACGGACTTGAACTATGGGGGACAGCCAAACGTTCTAACATCAAACGCATTCAATCCTTTCAATCCAAAGTCCTCCGAACAATAGTAAATGCTCCTTATTATGTCTCCAACTATACCTTACACCACGACCTTAATGTTCCATTTATTTCAGACCTAGTTCCATCTAAATTTTCCAAATTCCACCAGAACCTCATTCATCATCCTAATCCTCTAGCACAATCCCTATCCAGCTCCACTCATCCATACAACCCTCCTAGAAGGTTGAAACGGCAGTGGCCCCGAGACATATTGTAAACATCTATTCTGGAGTTCTGACACTGGTCACATTCTCCTCTCATGTGCGGTGTGATTGTGGCTGTGGCGCCCTCACTTAGCTTCCGCTGGCTCTCACCAGTGATGCGGCTGAGAGGGAGGCGCTGGGATCCTTTTGACTCTGCTTGTCCTTCCACAAGTGGGGGGACAAGCCCCGTCTGGGGTTCCCGAGCTGATTGTAAATATTGTACATAGGTATGAATGTGACATGTTTTGTTTATTTATTTGTTAACTTCATTTATTTGTATTTATTTTGTCTATAAATTTTGTTATTGTATACGTTTATTTATTTTGATTTTATTTTATGTAATTTGACTTTCCTTTTGATTATATTGTAAATATTGTATGAATGAGATCCTGTAGCACTATTATTATTGTCTATTATGACAAATTGTAATATATACGAATAAAAAAAAAAAAAAAAAAAAAAAAAAAAAACATTTGCTTAAGCGTTAACATACCAATAATAGATGTATTCAAATTTCAAACTATACCGAAATGGTTTACGGTCAGATAACGCAGAGAAGTCAGAATGACTGACAGCAAAACTGACATTCGCCAAACCAGTCATTCCCAGGATTGCCGTAAAATTATTTTGATACCCAAGGCTTTTATTCAATAAAGGGTATAACCAAAACTAAAATGTACAGTAATATTAAAATATTAAGGTTTAGTTGATAATCTTTAAAAAAAAAAAATGAAGTAGTTAAAACTGTGATTTCAATACAATATTATCATAATTATAACATTAGATCCCGCTACACATTTGTAGTTATTGTTTAACTTTCATTTGGCCATATTTTAAATATTAGTAAGGGAACGTATTGCTCTCGTGAAAATTTTTAAATTCCAGTTTTTGCCGAAAATACTTTATTTTATAAAATACTTTATCTGTTCACAATTTTCTCAAAACCGGCTCTAACGATTTAGATTAAACTCATTATATCTATGTAAAATACAATGGAATTTTATATGATGTAGAATTCTTTCTAATCGAAATAATCTACCAGACTTCAATAACAATTTTTAAAAATCATCTAACTCAAACTTGTGACTGTAATTTAGTAGATTTGAAAAGAAACTAAACATATAACATTATTTAGCAATAACTGGAAAATATGCAAGTTGAACAAATTCGATAACCTAGTTATTGATAATCTTCAAATACACAAGAATAGTAATATAGTCGTATAATTAAGTATTAGTAATATTGTCGTTGGAAGGATAAAGAATTTAGAAAAAAATGTTATATACAAAATTGTGGAAGATATGTAAAGTGACGAATATGGCATAAATGTAGGTCGTTATTGTACTTAAAAATCGTATACCGTTATATTACATTAATATGAAACTGAATATAATTACTTAAACTTTTTTTTACTCTAAATTTATTAATATACGTTAAGCTTCTGCCTTATGCGTAATTTAGAGTGTTTATGTTGTATCGAATATAAAAGTCTGAGTCGAAGGTTTATACTTATTTATTTATTTATACGTATATACTTATTTATTAAAATCTACTTGGACTTACGGATCTGCTAAAAAGACACATTAAAAAAATACAAACCTTTCAATCCAAATTTTTAAGACTGACAACGAATTCACCACCTTATGCTTCAAACGATACTCTTCATACCGACTTACGCATTCCGACTACAACAAACCACATTCGAATGTCGTACAAAAGATTTCACGACAAACTACATGGACACATTAACCAATTTGTTCAAAATATAGCTACAACTGACATCCCTGACATAACTCGGCATAGACTGAAAAGGAGTTGGATGAGGGACCTCCTATACTAAAATAATAGTTCTTGTTTGAATGTCAGGAGGATGCACCTCTGGGTGCTGTCTCCCTCGTGCCTAACCATGACATGTCTCCTTGTTCATAAAATCCCATTTGCTTATTGTAAACATTTTACAGGTGCAAATAAAATCATTAAACACAAAAAAAATGTATGTATTAATAAGTTCTGTAATTGATTTTAACAACTAAGGTGTGTTTAAGTCTTGTGTTGCAAGTACCTGTTTGTAAACCAACTAATTTATTAAAGTTTTTACATGGACGTTGTTTCACGACTAATTGAGGCAGCCACTACACCACAGCTGATTTCTATAACATCTATGTTTTCCAACTATTATTGGGAAACTTTGGAAAAATAAAAATGTCAAAAGTACTGCCATAGATTATGTCCTAAAAATGTACAAATTGCTTTCCCTGCTCCTAAAGAGAAAAAAAAAATTATATTATTAAGTGTTTATTAAATTATTGCAGTTTTCAATAAAGAATCTCTTTTTTTAATAAGGCTGTACTCTGAATCATTTCATGGTTTAAAGTCTCGAGGGTTCCATTAAAAATTCAATAACCCAAGGATTAATTTTTCTAATTAATTTCTATTCATTGGATTAATTATTCGAGATTTTTCACGAGATAATAAACCCTATGAAAAAATCCTTCGTAAATGAGATACAATAAATCACTGGTCCGGAAGTCGTTAATGAAGTCCGTTCTTCGTCGGGTAACTTTCGACACTGCCTCAACCCTTGCTCATCGTTCTCAGAATTGAATAAGTTTTAGTCCAGAATAAAGAATATTCTAAATTGATAATTTTGAAATTTTATTTCTGGCCGGTGTTCTTCGTTTGAAAGTAAAAAAAATAATACCATATGGTCATATATCTTGTATTATTACTTTGAAACGATTTTGCGATACTAGGTTATTGGGTCTCAGGAGATATTGATCTTAAAACTTGTATTTCCATTTAGTTCGGAAAAAAAATTATTTATTACTCCTTGGTTGCTTGAAAAATAATACAGCATTTCAGAGCGGTTTTATTTTCAAGCAAAAATTCTTTAGTGTAATTGGGGGCCTGAACCTAGCATTTTTAACCGGTTTTCTATAGGAATAACGACTTTTCTTCTAACGCCTTGTCAAATTTCTCTCAATGCTTACGATATTGGCAACCTTTAATAGGTTCAAAGTGGAGTCACACTCGCCACTTTTACTTGATTCTTTGAACCGTATTATTGGACTTCTGGCGCGTGGGCGCTTTATACATAGCTATCTCAGAGAAGTTAACAATGTGTTAACTGGCGGTTTTCGATTTGAAGTCAATAATATAATTAAAGTATCGGGCTAACTCAGAGTACTGTATCGAATTCTACGAGTTCGAACTCCGTTGTGGTCGGATAATTATTGATTCTCATAAAAAGTCTGAAATTTGGAGAAAAATATGTGGATTGTTCATAATCTCGACCAAACTACATTCTTTCACTGCCGTTGATCCAGAAATCTCATATTTACTAATCACAATACCATCCAGGGTTTATAGTTTTACAGTTGTTTTTTTTTCAAATTTTGTTATTATACATTTTTATATAATTTCTATTCTTCTTCGCCTTCATTTCGTTTAAGCGCTAATTAGTGATATTTTACCCGCACTTTTTAATTATTTTTTATATAGTGATATATTTTCCTATTGGCAAAATAAATATAAATACCATTTAACAAACATATTTATTAATAAATAGCTATATTTTACCTGTCAACAAAGTTTATGAGTGCCTTTTCATTATCACCTTTTGCGTTAACTATTACATATTCCATGTTTTTTAATTCTTAATGGTTATATTGATCAGGGCGTCTAGTCAACATGGAAAATCGGAAAACCCCAGAAAATTAAGGGATTTTAAAAGCATGTGAAAAATTCAGGAAATTTATACTTTCGTCAGGGAAAATGGTCCCTCGTTTCTTCATCATATAGACAAAAGTTCCAACATGCCTACATGTTCTGATGTTGCAAAAATAATAACGCGAGTTAAAAAAAAAAAAAAAAAAAAAAGAAAAATGGTCCGATTTGTAAATATCGATTATTACTAAGAGCAGTATCCAAGTTCAAATAACAGTTTACCAAATTCATTGGTAAGTCAACGTTTGTTTGTTAATTTATTTAACGTCACTTTATGCTACTATGGCTAATTGGACGATGCTACAGTGGGAGTCCTAAATTTTGCCTATCCAGGTTATATTAGGATAGGGACCTTTAACGAGTACTTCCGAAGGACGGCATAACTAAGGATTTTTTACTCCTATTAAAAAATCATAGGACCACTTGCGGGTTTGAACCGTGATCTTTGGCATAGGAAGCTATTATGATAGCCACCCAGCTTCAAGTGATCCCTGGTAAGTCAACGTAAACAACTATAATTTCATCTGGTGTCGGGTAGATATAGTTGAATCTTGTAGTAAAGTAACTTGTAATATATATTTTTAATCTAGTATACCATATTAATTATAATTATTCTTTGTTTTGTTCATTTTCACCGAGATTTGGCCAGGTAAAAAACATCTTACAGTATGGTAAACTCAGGGAATCTCTTTGAGCTGATTTGCTAGACACTCTGTTACTACAAATCGGAAAAGCACTGTATATTATTAATAATAATACATGGATATCTATGTATGCATTATATGCCTATAAATATACACGTGTATATAGGCCTGGCGATAATTGTATTGCCATTGAATGCCGTTTCTCTGTGTCCAATGCAAATGCAATGTGTACAGATTATCCATTAAGAAGGCGAATATTCATGAGTTATGCGTATCTGTATTTAGCATGTGGTATTAGTTCGTTAAATTAACATTTAAATGCTAGTTGTTGATGACCGAGAATCAAATTAATAACCCGTCAGGTGTCAGATTGATAAAATCAACAACAGTTCATTGTTTAATTATTTTCTAAATACTTTGTTTTACATTTCAATTTATAGCTTGGAAAGTTTAAGATATATACCTGTGAGTTTACTGTAAAATATCAAAGGTCTTATGACTTCTTATTTCATTAATTACTTTAATGTATATATAACAATATATTTATAAAATTACAATGAAATATATATGCATTCGAAAATCAATATAACATTTAAAAGTTTAAAAACATATGAACATCTTAAAATCACAAATACCTGCATGGAATAACTACAACCCGTAAAAACCCCAAACCAGACCTGTTCTCTCATGTATCGAAGAAAAACTCGACCTCCGGGAGATCCCAGGATCTCTCTTATACGTCACTGGTTTAAGAGCAAAAGCTTATCAAGGGCGCGTATGATTAACCTGTTGAATAAATAATTTGATTACAAGCTCATTACAGTCCTGTCTTCTATAAAGCCAGATATACAATAATTATAATGATGCATAGCTGTTCAAAAATATTTACCAAGTCTCAAGTTCGAGTTGCGGCTGTTGTCGAATGTTATCATGTTAGATGTAGCATTTTTACATTTGTTGGTTAGTTTGAAAAATTCATTTGTAAAAAACTAATAGTGGGACCTTCTATCAAGCATCATCATAACTTTATATTAAGATATAAGACATAAGTGTAATCTGCTTTTTTTTTTCTGTAAAGGTTTTATGTATCTGGTCATGAATATATATGGTCAAGATAAATTGTAATATATCTGAATGAACATTGCTTGTTTTCCTAGGTTCTTTTAAAATAAAAATTATCCATTTTCACTCAACACTCCTTTATGTCTTTCTTCTATCTTCCTACGTTTCGGCTTTTGCCATTTTCAAGTGTTATATCAAAATCATTTATTTTAAAATTGGAAGATAACCAGCATTAGTTTTTACATTGTTATAAAACATTTTACTTATCTTTAATCATTTCTTTATATTGCACAAATATAAACTATATTTTGTCACATTTTAAAATATATACTATAGGCTGAACCAGCCTGTGAAATATTATTAATAGCCTTAATGTGACGAAATATAGTTTATATCTGTACAATAAAAAAGAATGATTAAAGGTATATAAAATGTTTCATAACAATGTAAAAACTAATGTTGATTATCTTTTAATTTTAAAATAAATTATCTTCATAGAACTTATAGCTGGGTGGCTAGCATAACAGCCTCCTTGCCCAAGGTCACGGGTTAGAACCTGTAGGTGGTCCTAGGATTTTTTAATCGGAGTAAAAAATCTTTAGTTATGCCGTCCTTCGGAAGGGGCATTAAAAGGTGGTCCTGAGCCTGTGCGATGTCAGGTACTCGTTAAACATCCTTATCCTAATAAAACCTGGATAGGCAAAATTTAGGACTCCCACTGTAGCATCGTCCAATTAGCCATAGTTGCATAAAGTGACGTTAAGTAAATAAACTATAGAACCCTTGAAAATGGCAAAGGCCGAAACGTGGGGTGAGAGAAAAAAGAAATAAAGGAGTGTTTAGAGGAAATGGATCGTTTTATTAGAAAATAACCTAGCAATAGATTTATTCACTTACACGAATTGCAAATATAATGAAAATTAATTGTTTTGTTTTTCCGTATAATACGAAAATCTTTGTATGAATTCATAATGTTTGCTCAATTTTTCATCTAATTAATTTAAATCAACGTCAATTGCTGCTTGTTGTGAGCTAGATTACATTGATTGGAGAATTTCGGACCCTAAATACAAAAATTATTAACCGGAATTTCTTCAAAACTATCCACTTCAGTTTATCTCATGAAACCTTCATTACAATACTTTGCAGAAGATTAGATTATCAGAATTTACGAATAATTTTTCTCGTTAACCTACGAAAACTAACAATGTTTTATAGGAAACGTTTTCTCTTACCTTCCGAATGAAAGTGGTTACATGATAAAACGACCCTCCGGAATAGTGGACCACAAGAAAAGTCGGAAAACATCCCGCGCTGCTGAAATGGCTCGTCCCTTTGGAAGCAGAGAACTCCGCGATCTTTTGTTGAGGTCGTAAAATTGTTTACGAGACTCCTCCCTATCGAGCCTCGTCCTACACAGCCTCTTATATTTCCCGTTTCCAGACTTTACGTGAGAAAAACTACTTTGTCCCGGGCATATACTGGAAATCCTTGAGAATGAAGACATCCGGCCGTCTGCTGAAAATGGCAGGTAAGGAAAACAGCAACTCCGGTTGGGGTAGAGAATCTTGTAGGGGTTTTGTTACTTATGTTATGTTTTTAGATTCCGAGGCCCTCAGATCTCTTTTTTTTTTTTTTTTTTTTTTTTTAGAATTGTCTTATTCTTTATTAGATGATAGTAATAAAACGAAAAAAAAAAAATCAAACATAATAATTCCCTTTACATTTGCTAAAATTGCGCTGTCAACATTATCTAAAATACTTGCTTATTCGTTGGTACGTGTTAACACCTCATCTCCACTAGAGATGCCCAATGTTATCAACGTATTATTTAGTTTTATATTGATAAATATCCAATAACGATTACTGACTATAACGGTAACCTCCGAGTTAATTTTAATGTGCACAAGGGTCAACAGACCTCCGCTACCTCTTCCTGGTTTGAATATTTTAACTGCATTACTATGGTATGGTGTATAGTCGTGTAACCATGATGGGAGATTAAAGTTATCTTCGGTAAGCCAGGTTTCGACGAAGCATAGTATTGAGTTCTTTTTTAATATTTCACATTCATAATTGTTAAAATTATATAGGTTTTTAAAACCCTTTATGTTATTAAAAATAAGGTAAAAGATTTGTTTGAGGGTATTAGCTTTTAGAGAGATGATAGAAGGCTTATTTTCTTTCTTACTTCTCTTTGGAGTAACTGGATAAAAAACAGAAGGAGTGCATTTAAGTCAGGGAGATTTCGTAACTGTTGACGGGATTGATGAACTTCTGAGACGAAATTTAAATTGTTTACACATGTAGATCTTTAAATTTATTTATTCAACACTTTTAATACTTTTTTTTTATTTTTATTATTATTTTTTTTGTTGGCTGTTCTTATCAATTTGATTAGTAACACATTTTTTATACATACAACTATTCAATTTCAAGTCTTACAACTTATTGTTTCATCAAATACTTAAATTACTTTTTAAACTAAAGAAGATTCAAAAATATCCGAAAATATTAGGCTTAAAGAAAAAATTCCAGAAAAAAAAAATATTTAGTGTATTTATACCGTAAATATACATAGTGTTTTAATTGCATTGGAACATTACACTGAAACTTATTTGTAAAAATAGTTTGTAAATAAGTCGCGATAACTATAAATATTAAATAGTAGAAGCTTGATTGGAATTAAAAAAAAGTAAATATATATATATATATATATATATATATATATATATATATATATATATATATATATATATATATATATATATATATATTACAATTTCGTTTATTTATTTTTTTAATTCACATTTATTTCATAATCATTACTTAAGAAGTCAAAAAATTAAATTATATTGTCTAGTTATCAAAATTAAATTATAGGTCTATATTATACATTTTAGATTTTAACCCCTGAAAACCAAACAACGATCTTGTCAATATGATTCGTCATTTTATATCAATTAAGTTTCTTAGCACACTTTAATGTTATGAAATGATAAAAATTTATTAACATATGCATGGTAAAAGGTTAATAATCCGATATAAATGCAATGTATACCAAATAAGTAAACTGAGACCGCAATGGATTTTTTAAGCCTATGATGTACTCTGTCAAAGAGAACAACACAATCTCTAATGATGCCAGTGTTTGTTCGACCAACCTGAAAACCTTTGTATAATGGATAGGGTCTTTTTGTCGGGCTGTTTGTCCATCTGTGGGCAGGGATGTCAAATCGACAAAACTCCCATGAATATCCCAATCCATCATGGCAACATCTTTTGTACTATTTCGGTATATTTCGGCGGTGAAATTTCAAGAGGTCGATTTCGCAGCATTCACGACTGTATTGATTTTCTTTTTTAGCCTGAAGTGATTATTTAGGGTAAAAATAATAATAAAATTGTTAATAAAATCAGGGTAAAATTAGGCTTTTCGTTGCGTGTGTGTATATACATATATATATATATATATATATATATATATATATATATATAATATATATATTATATATATATAATAGCAGTAAGAAAAAAAAATAGGATGATTTTGTCCTAAAAACCACCTCCCGTAGTTTTGTCATTGTTAATATTATATTCATAATAATTAATTAACTAATGTGGGCAATATTATATTATTACTAGTATGTGAACATTCCAGGTATATAAATAAATAAATGATTTTTAATAGTTATCTATTAAAAATTTATTTTAAAAAAGTTATATATTTTTAAATAAAATACTATATTTATAGTACATCAAATAAATATGAATATAACTATAAAAATGCATTAGCTTGTATAGTAACTATCTATTAGTAGCACTCCAAAAATATACTTAACTAGAAGGTTTCTTATTCCGTACGCCTCGGAGGATTATCAGGAATTGAAGACGAAGAAAGGATTGATTGAAACTAGTTGGTTAGAGCTTGAGTGGACCTAGTTCGGACTAAACCAACAGCCAATGGAACATTGAGATCTTTGTGGATGAGTTTATTTGTTAAGAAGTTAGTAGCGTTATGGATTTTACAAGGGTTTTGTATTGTAAGGTTTTGGTACGAGAAGTATTCAACGGTTTTTTAGAGCTCCACAGCTTTAGATGATCATTTCATAATTAACTGGAATGTTTGGGCGTTTGTCTAGTGTCTGTTGAAGTAATCGAAAACGTTGGGTCGCTTCTTGTCGTTTGCGTCTTGTATGAGGATTCAAAATATAGCAAATATTTAATATAAGTTTTTATTAATAGAACAAATAAAAATCTTTATCCTTCAACCGGTAAAGTACTGTTTAAATTATCCATTTAGATATTATTAAATTTTTCTAAAAAGTAAAATGCACCATTGCTGGGAGGATTGTTTTAAGTTAGTCTTCTGTTCTCCGGGTCCTGGGTTGGAATACTGGCTGAGACAGAATATAATTTATATTGTTATTTCAGCCAGAAGGTGACCCTAGGGTGTGGAGACCCTCCTGGGGCAGACCCAGTCTCTATAATGTGGGTACCCGAAATGGGGGAAACCTGGCGGCCGAGTTTGATCTATTCCTAATCACCTCATGACACGAAAGTACGAATCTCTGTATGTACTTAGCCCAAAGCCCTTCACGGGTTGTAGAGGTACGTTCAGTTGTTTTTTTTTTTCTTTTTTAGGTATAAAGGCTTGTATTTATTAGATAAAATTTTTTAGGTTAAGATTAGTGGTCTAAGATCCGCCATTGGTTTTCTTAGTATATTAGTATTATTTATTAGAGAAATTAGGTATTCTATTCACAATATTTTATATATATTTTCGCTGATATTAGTATGATGTAAGTTTGGTAGTTTTTATACTTATCTATATCATGTAAAAAGCCTATCTAGTAAAACTTAACGATTGCCACTTCCTATTTTTTTAAAGTAGTAATTCCGAAAAAAACCTTAGATTTTTTTATTACCGATCTTTAAAAATCTCGAAGTTATAGAGGAAACATTTGTGGTTGTCTTTCATTTTTAAAACGCAGGTGGCAATTCTGTGTTCTAAGGTTTACTGTGTGCATGCTTTGACGTATGTGGCGAAAAAAAATAGTCATATCATGTTTCGTGTTTTTAGTTATTAGTGGATTTGTCATAATAGCTATTTGTCCTATCTATCTTTTTCTTTTAGTCAAAAAGTAAATTATGTCATTTTATGCTTCTTAGATGCTTCAATTTGTTAACTTCATTTATTTGTATTTATTTTGTCTTCAAATTTTGTTGTTGTATACGTTTATTTATTTTGATTTTATTTTATGTAATTTGACTTTCCTTTTGTTTATATTGTAAATATTGTATGAATGACATCCTGTAGCACTATTATTATTGTCTATTATGACAAATTGTAATATATTACAAATAAAAAAAAAAAAAAAAAAAAAAAAAGTTGCTTCAAGTATATTTCTAGTCCTTGTTTCCAAGGAATCCATATGGTTTCCTCATACTCTTCCTATTCTACGTTTAAATATTTAACGTTACGTTTATAATATTTCTACAGTATATATCTAGAAATGCCTAACTACGTAAGTTGAGGAAGAAGGATTTTTTTTTTTTTTATATGGAATTAATAAATAAAATAAATGTTAAAAAATATGGAATATGTGAGGACTGCTGGCTGCCATAAGACCTGCGGCACTTAGTTTTTAGATGCAAAAAATATGAGAGAAAACGTGAATTTACACCGGAGGAAGAGACTGCATTTTTAAAAAACTTTTACACAGTGAATATCAAGAAGATGGAAATGTTCTTTAAATAGAAATACAAATTGTAAAATGTAGTTTTAGTAAATTCTCTCAATAACTCTGTGATTGTACATATCAAATTTAATTTGTACACTGACCGTATAGGATTTGTTATGAAATCTTAAGGATCATTTATTATAAAATATAGATAAATAAAAAAAATAAATAAACGTATAGTTACCTACTATAAAATTTATGGGATGAAATTCATGGCTTTCTTATTGGGATTTATTATTATTTCCTTTCATGCGAATTGGAATAAATTTTATTTTAGGAATAAAATATATTTTTCTGTGTCGTCAAAATTTATATTATTTGCTATATCCAACATTAATTATTATTGAGATCTAGGGCATTTGCTGATTTGACATAATGTGAATGATGTCTAATTGTTTTTAATTTTATTTCAGAAATTCAGAATCTTTCTGACTCAACAGCTACAAAAATAAGGTAAGATTGAATTAAATTATTTAAAAAATTCTACCTAATTAAATAGTATTGGTTTATATTCTATGCCATGACAAATGTACGTAGCAAGAATATGTTAATGTACAATAATTACGGACCATGGAAATTCATGGAAATAATATTCTAGCTAGACCGAGCATATTGTAAAAGTCCAACTGCGGTTCTCTGATTTTTTAATTTTAATTTTTAATTTTCAGGAGTTATTAGGAGAGGACAGGGAGAATTTATAAGTTTTAACGTTTTATGACCTGAAACTTCATTCACATTTCTGCCAACTCAGATCTAACCATGGTTTGTGCAATGCATACCTACCTACATACCTCCTCTAAATAAAATAACGTTCAACAAAATGAAACCCTCTATAACACAATTATGGAATGATCTGCCTATAAAAAATAAAGAAAAAAATCTCTAGCCTTTTCTTAATACACACGATAATTTAGATCGGTAAAAATATATTTGTAATATTATATATAACCTATAGAAATGATATTTGTAACACAGGACTTTCACTTACTTCGTCTCTGAAAATTAATTTAAAAACTATCAAATATACTTAAATTTGAAAAATATTTTAAGATAATTTTAATAAAAGTTGTATACATTTTAGTTGGAAACATACGATTTAGATTAAATTGTATGACTTTAGTCCGATTAGCCACAGGAGCATAAAGTAACGTTAAATAAATAAACAAACAAACAAAAAAATGGTATGCCTATATTAAATTGTTATTCAGCAATAAGTTTATTCCCTATTCGTCACTTTGTATTACCTTTTAAAATTTTTTGTATAACATAATATATTTTCTAAAATATTTCCGTTTCCTACGGTATATTATACGTATATATTATTTTATTTATTTAAACAAAAAGTAATATACAATTGCCTTTTGGCATATATTGTAACTTTGATCGTCTTTAGTAAACCTCATCTTCAGGATTGTTGTGAATGCGTGGGTGAAGTACACCTGGTGCGAAAGATTTTATCAAAAAAACAAAAATTACATAAAAAAAGTTTTACACTTTAATCCTTTAGTTGGTAATCAAATTCGTCCATCTTGTATATTCAGCCGTCCTTTATCATTGAGATGATATCGTTAATCTTTTGGAATGTACAAAATTAAAGGTAGTTAAACAAATTAAAATATCGGCATTTTAATAAGGAAGCCTACATGACATTAAACTTTTTTTAAAGTTTACATCAATATAGCGAGTTTAATCAAAATCGTTAAAGCGGTTTTTGAGAAAATCGTAAAAAGGTGTAAAATGCATGGCATAAAGTGGCTCTTCTAGTTAGCCGTTTTTGATAAAACAGTAACATCTCAGATATTATAGATGCTCTTAAAATATGAATTTTCAGATTTATACAACTTATCGTTTCCGTGCTTGACTTACCACATACACACACCCACGCACGGACAGGGACACACAGAACTTTTTGCGTGACTTGTATATTTGGACTCAGTGGACCCTAAAACGTGTATTTCCGTTGAAAACTGGAATTAAAAAATTTTCAATATCCAATACTTTCCTTATATATAAATATATATATATATATATATATATATATATATATATATATATATATTATATATATATATTTTATCTATAGGTAAGTGAGAGTAAAAATATATCTATGACGAAACCAAAATAATTTAGCATACTATTCCAAATAAGTTACTATTTATTGATAATGTAGTTATATTTTCTTAATGGGGATTCCAATGCCAGAAAAAATAGCTAAGAATATAATGGTCGGAAGTTTTTGTTTATAATGAAATATTACAAAATTTAAATATAAAACAATATAATAATATAAGTTATTTGGGCAAATACTCTTTTTGTTAGGTCTTGGCTGCTAAGGATTTCCTTATATATATATATTTTATCTATAGGTAAGTGAGAGTAAAAATATATGTATGACGAAAACCAAAATAATTAGCAATACTATTTACAAATAAGTTACTATTTATAATTGATAATGTAGTTATATTTCTTAATGGGGAATTCCAATGCCAGAATAAAATAGCTAAGAATATAATGGATGGAAGTTTTGTTTATAATGAAATATTACAAAAATTTAAATTATAAAATAGTATTAATAATATACGTTATTTGGGCAAATACTCTTTTTGTTAGGTCTTGGCTGCTAAGGATTTCTGTTTGAGTAAATGGAGGCTATTTATTTATCGGTACATCCTTGAATTTAGCGCTCGAGTGGTCTTGTCGGGTCATATTGACTCCCTCTATGAGTTTGGCCCGAAGTTTCATTTGACTCAATGTTAGGACCCCCTTATTTTATTGACTTTCTGTTACCAAATTTACGTCTATGCCTGAAAACGTCTATTCCTTATTTTATATTATGAAGTTTATTAGAGAAATGTACAAAACCACTATTTTATGAATGCTCTTTGTTTTATATACTTATGATATTTCCCAAAATCGTCCGATGTTGAAGAGCTTTTTACAATATCCAATTTTTTCATAATATTACTATGTATATATATAGGCATTGGTATAAAGTTGGGAGTAGGAGTGAAGTTCAATCTTTAGTCTACTCCTTGCCTGATGGGTAAATTTTAAACAAAAAGTTTGATAGTACGATAGTCATTAATTTTTATGATGGAGATTTTATGAAATTGCCCAATATTGAAAGATATCGATTTCTGTAAGAAATAATAAAATACTAATACAATTTGTTATAATTTGATAGAGAATTATTAAATTGTGATTTTTAGTGTTGTTAATTGTTGAAATGTAATATAATATTAAATTGCTATTACTTGCTCACAACTGATTCTGAAGACGAGGCATATAAACCTCGAAATGTTAAATGTAATGTTAATGAATTAATAAACAATATAAAAAAGAAGAGATTATTCCGAAAATTTAAATAATTATTATTATTTTATTTTTTTTATTTTATATCTTCATAGTTCTTCCAAATCCCAAACACCTCAAAATCAGTTATTGTTATTTTTCCTACCTAAAGAATATAAGTTCCGTTAAAATTATATAACTGTAGGGATAACTGTAGAATATCCCATTTGCATTAGCTTTTTTAGCATTTTCATTTTCATTTTATTTTTTACCATTATTAAATCTCTCAGAAGAGGTTACGTTTAGCATAGTTGCTAGCATAACAGCTTTATATGCACAAGATCACGGGTTCAAACCCACAGGTGGCCCTAAAATGTTTTAAGGTAAGTAAAATATTCTTTCTTATGCCGTCCTTCAGAGGGGACGTTAAAAGGTGTTCCCCAGCCTGTGCGATGTCATGTACTCGTTAAAGATCCATATCCTAATTAAACCTGGATAGGAAAAATTCAGGACTCACACTGTAGCATCGTCCAATTAGCCACATCAGCATAAAGTGACGTAAAATAAATAAACAAATCACTCATTTTTGCATAGCACCGTTATTGATTGAGAAATGGCTGCATTGTTTGCAGTTTTGTAATAAATATCCTGTCGAAAGATTTGTCCTTTTAAAAATGAACAGTTAATATATAAATGGAACGTGTTGAAAGAAAAAAAAAAAAGTATAAAAATAAGCAATGGTTAAAGTCAATAGTTTTTGCTTTTTTTTTATTGATTTATTAAAATTTCATAGACAATTTTATTTCCTATATGCCTTCGATTTGTTATGTAATTGAGGAACCAAAAAAAAAAAAAAATGATAATAGGAAAAAAAAAAGCTGGTTTTATAGAACGAAGAAAGGATTCTCAGATATTTGGAACGATGACGTTTTAAAAAAATAGTACATTTCTTCTCTTTTGTAGTTATTATCGTATCTTGAAACATATTCGTTGACAATTCCATTTGATTTTTAAGGTAGCGTTTTAATAGTGGTATTTAGTACATTTTTTATGTTAAAAGATAGAATAAATTATCTAAAGATTTGTGTAAATAAGTACTAGTAGTTGCAAAGCTTGATATTGGCAAGGTATGAGTGATTTATTGACTTTATTGTATTGATTCATTATTGTGTATATATTTTATTTTAATTTTATGTTGTGTAAATATTGTATGAATGTAGTATGTATTATATCTTTCACCACTACTATGATGTCCAAATTGGGACAGATTGTATTTTACTCAACAAAATTGTTGTGTTGTGATATTGGAAATAGGTTCTGTGAGTGTCTGAAGTTTTCGGAATGCGCTATGATTCTGTAATTTTCTTGTTTTGACTTATTTTTTTCTGTTTTAACGACTATTTAATGTTATAAAGAAGGTAAAGAATATCCATAACCAAAAATAATTTTATTTTTGACGTTTGAAACATTCATTTACGAAAATAATTAAAATAGAGGTGTCAAAAGCATTCGGAATGACGTGGTTTCCTAGTTATATTAAAGAAGTAATCATACATAAACATCCAGTTTGTAAACCTTTTAGAATAATTATAAATTTAAGCCCATTAGGAATAGATCTAATTAACTAATTGTTTGATGTGAAATATTGCCCCATTCAAGCACTTATAGTTTCTTAAGGGCATTTTCATTTCGAATATTGCATTTCCTGATTTTCTGGTTTAGTTGGTGCCACAAATAGTTAATTAAATTTCAAAGTAATACTGGAAAAGGAAAATTTGTGCTGCAAACCGAATCTGAATAAATAACGTATGTATGGTTGCGTTTATTAAAATTTTTTTTTAGTGATTTTCCTTCTACTTTTAATTCTACCTTTTCATACTGAAACAAATACACAAATATATCGATAATTCCGTCCAGAAATCTAAGATAATCGATCTCATTCAAAGAAAAACAACTCTAACAATCACTGACCGCTGTAGGTGCTTAACCACGATATACTAAATTCTTTATATGGATTCCTCCAAACCATTATTTTGATTTATTATTTTCAATAATGAACCTTTATTAGCGACCAAAAAAATAAAAAAAATGACTTCCCCACTTAAAATTAGAGGGTTTACGTTTCAAGACACGTAGAGTCTGAATAGCAACAGAAAAAAACAAACAATATTTTCTAATTAATGAGTAAATACCAATTCGTACCTAATGTAATGTCATAGAGAATTAAATTTCCTACAAAATTAAAAATGATTTTTTCAAATAGGTTTAGAACTCATAGAGATATTGCATTTTGAAATTAACAATGGTGATACACCATTTTCTTTGGATTATTTATTGCTTTTCAGTTTAGTTCATTGCCTATTAACAGCTATATAACCAGTTATACCTTAATATAGTTATTTAGAAATAGTAAACCATTGTGTAATAATTTGCAGCGTTTTTCCATAGGAACTATGTATTGTAGTTTCGGCACAACCTGTAAACATTTAAATTCATTTGAATTATTTTAAAAAAACATCCGGACTTCTTGTTCTATATTTTTTTATTTGTTATATTGTGTTAGAACATTTAAAGCACTTATTGTGTTCCAGAAGTTCTGAAACATTTAGAAATAAGCTAAGGTTTACTCATTTGCATAATTGTTTTCTATTTTGACCAAAAATCGGCCTTTCATTTTTAACATTTAATATTTTTGGACGGTCAATTATTCGATTTTATATTTTATTATTATATCTCCCACACTATACTTAGACATTCACATATTCTCATAACTTTTTTAACATTTCGATCATTACCTTTAAAATTACCTCGCTGATAGATCTTTTAAAATAAATCACAATAGTTCCTATTCCTCCCTGTTTTCTCAATCTGCTGGTGTTCCTCAAGGCAGCATCCTAGGACCCGTTCTTTAAACAGTCTATACAGCTGATATCCCAACCCATCCAAACACTTTCCTTTCGACCTATGCTAATGACACGTGTGTGCTATCAGTAGATAATGATCCTGTTACAGCCTCCCACACTCTTCAATCCCACATCCGAGACCTTGAAGTATGGTGCCAGAATTGGAGGATTAAAATTAATTCTAACAAATCCCACCGGATAACATTTACCCTTCGTCGTAAACCCATGACTTCCTGCCCTACAGTATCCTTTAATGACACTCCACTAGCCCCTGTTGAACAGATTCGATATCTAGGACTCCACCTTGACAAACGTCTAACTTGGAATCCCCATACAAGACTGAAACGACAAGAAACTGCCCGACGTTTTCGACTACTTCAACACTTACTGGACAAACGTTCCAACCTACCACTTAATTACAAAAGACTTATTTATATGACCATCATAAGACCGATATAGACTTATGGAATAGGGCTATGGGGCTCTACTAAACCATCGAATTCTTCTCGTATCCAATCCTTACAATCCAAAATCCTTCGTAAAATCCTTAACGCCCCTTACTTTGTCACGAATAAGCTCATCCATAAAGACCTTAATGTCCCATATGTTTCTGAATTAGCACGAACCAGGTATCAATCATTCCATGAAAAACTCCATTTTCACTCTAATCCACTAGTTTCTATTCTGTCATCCTCTTCCATTCCTGACAATCCCCTGAGGCGTCTGAAAAGAAGATGGCCTCGAGACCTTCTAGTTTAAAATACTTTTAGAGTGCTGCCAATGGGTAGCGTCTCTACATGTAACTCATGTCAGTTTACTATGTCCATCACATTTACTTGTTGTATATAATAATACAGTTGTAAATATCAATAAATATGTTAAAAAAAAAAAAAAAAAACCTTTAAAATATTATTCGAAAAAGCGGTTTGATATTAATGTTTTCACTATAACGCATTCTTAAAAACTTTTCTTTCCAAGGTTGGGTATCAGTCACATGATAAACAAGAATTATGTCATAAAATTATGTCGAAAATTAGTAAGAATATGTACACTTGAAAAAATTAAACAACAGGATGTTACGATACTTGAATACTTTTGATTCTAAATGATCATGTAATTATACTTTATCATGTGTATTTATTTATTTATCATGTAATTATTCTTTATTAATCGGATAGTTTTAAAAACAATATAATTTTTGGTTATCGGGTTAGTGATTTTGATTTATAGGAGTCTCTTTTTAAGATTGATTAGTTGAAAAGTATTATATAAATTAATAGTTGTGAAAAATACTTATTAAATGAAAAGAAATACGAACACTATAGACCCTCACTACACCTCTACTTTTCTAAGGGCAATGACTTTTGTAGTTGAAAGTCCAGCTAGGACCGTCTAAATCCTAGCGGTTTTCCGTTTAATGCGACCACAAGCCTTGTACTAACAGCCGATATCGAGTCCAGATAGTCTCTAAATGTTCCACCACTAACTTTATTCCCTGAAAATCGTTTATCACCACTTAGTAACGGTGTTTTTAAACAATAATGTCGTTAATTTTTTATTCATAGACGAATTTTGGTGATCAAAGACAGAAAAAAAAATGTATGAGATGAACTATTTTTATTTATAATCATATTATTTTTAATTACACTGCCTCATTGCAGTATATGTTTCGAAATAATTGAATCCGACCAAGATTTTTTTTTTTTCTAAATCCATTATGAAATATTTCATTTCATGTTATTTGATCATGAAGCATTGTGTTATATTTTCATCGCATTTACGTAATTTATTGGTTTTAATATATCAGTAAATTTAAAAAAAAATAAAATAAAATTTCTTATTATTTGTTTTTAACCTTACGATTTAAACTGACTGATTATTTATAACTTACCTTTTTTTCTCTTAATTTAATTTCCTAGGTAAATGATAGGCGGTACTCAGAAATTAATCCTGAAATTTCTCGAATTCGACTTTTCACCGAAAATTCTAGGACTAACAATTATTAGTTCAAATGACCCAGCATTAAACAGGTCAGTATTGCTCGAGAACGATTAACTGTATAATGCTGAAATTACATATTTACGAGCGCATATGCCTTAGATGTTACAGCAACTTTTTCAACGAAAATAGAAAACAAAAATAGCCATTTTATACCATGCATTTTTTATCTTATTACGATTATTTCGCCAACGCATTTAGCGATTTTGATCAAACTCGCTAAGTCTATGAAACTTTCAATAGGTTTTTATATAATGCAAGTTTTATTTTGACTTAAAGAGTCTGACAGTGTTTAAATGCAGATAGTTGAACTTTTCTGCCTCAAAAGTATCCCCAACTTTGTAAATTCGTAGCAGAAATAAAACATTTCATTTTATTACCATCGATTATAAAACAGGTATATGTACAAGTTGATAACCAACTAATAAAGAAAATAGCAAACATATTCCTTTAGGTATTTTTTTTCTAATATGAGAATAGTAATATAGGAATATAATATATAATTGGATAACTATTAACTATAACTTACCGAACCCGAAGGCCATATGCCAATACCACCGAACTCCGCCTACACAGACTCGTCCTATGTTCTCCGTTCAAGCCCAAGCCCCCAAGATCAGCCTTAACGTAATCCTCCCATCGACGCTTCGGCCTACCTTTCGGATCAGCCAATACCAACTTTCTCGGAATCCGTTCCTCCCCGAGCCCACAACTCGTCCATTTGAGTCTCTGCGATGCTATCCACTCAATTATATTCACATGGTACAAGCTCCGCAATTCCGCGTTGTGCAACTTTCTAAACTTTCCGATGGCGTCATCTCTCTTCGGGCCAAATATTTTACGCAGTACCTTATTTTCGAAAACCTTAAGCTGTTGTTAATTGTTCAAAGTAAGCGGCCACGTTTCACATCCATAAAGAACCTTCGGAAGAATGATGAATGATGAATGATGAAAGTTTTATAAATTTTAACCTTTAAGTTTTTAGACAGAAGCCGCGAGCTAAGTAATTTGAGTGAGTAAACATCTTTACCTTGCACAAATATATATATATATATATATATATATATATATATATATATATATATATATATATATATATATATATTTTTTTTTTTTTTAATTGTTTTATTAAGAGATAATACAATCTGCCACCTTCTGGGGCAATGAGTATTAGAGATAGAATAAATCATTCATACCATATGTACATTGTAAATAAAATTAAAGAAAAAAAATTAATAAAGACTAATCAAATAAAAGAAAAAAAAAAATATATATATATATATATATATATATATATATATATATATATATATATATATATATATATATATATATATACACAAAATTAAATAAATACTATAAAGAAAATAATAATAACAATCTTGTTCACATTCATACCTATTTACAGCACAAATATAGAAAATATATTCTAAACATGGACGTATGAACTAGTGATGGGCAAATACTCAAAAAATTTGAGTACTGATTACTGTAATCAAATGACGCTCGCTGCTGATTACAAAATCTACTCAGCATTCATCCAGATTACTTTCTATTTTCCTCCGTAATAAAAATTTTCGTACTTTTGACTACTTGATTACTTTTTTGTATGACGTGGCCAGAATAGAGTATATTAAATACATCTATTAAGTTAATTTATATTGATAATTTCTTTAAGCCATCTTTTTTTTAAATATTTTTCATTTTAGGCTAGATGGCTGCGTCCCCAAAGGTTCGTTACCGATTATACTATTAATTTTAATCGCGCTCTCTCAAATATGGGTTTATTATAACGTTTTCGTATTTATTCGATATCAGGCTAGGTGGCAGCGTCCCCAAAGGTTCGTTACCGATTATACTATTAATTTTGATCGCGCTCGCTCAAGAATAGGTTTATTTTAACTTTTTCGTATTTATTCGATACCAGGCTAGGTGGCAGCGTCCCCAAAGGTTCGTTACCGATTATACTATTAATTTTGATCGCGCTCGCTCAAGAATTGGTTTATTTTAACTTTTTCGTATTTATTCGATACCAGGCTAGGTAGCAGCGTCCCCAAAGGTTCGTTACCGATTATACTATTAATTTTAATCGCGCTCGCTCAAGAATAGGTTTATTTTAACTTTTTAGTATTTATTCGATATCAGGCTAGGTGGCAGCGTCCCCAAAGGTTCGTTACCGATTACACTATTAATTTTAATCGCGCTCGTTCAAGAATAGGTTTATTTCAACCTTTTCGTATTTATTCGATATCAGGCTAGGTGGCAGCGTCCCCAAAGGTTCGTTACCGATTATACTATTAATTTTGATCGCGCTCGCTCAAGAATAGGTTTATTTTAACTTTTTCGTATTTATTCGATATCAGGCTAGGTGGCTGCGTCCCCAAAGGTTCGTTACCGATTATACTATTAATTTTGATCGCGCTCGCTCAAGAATAGGTTTATTTTAACTTGTTCGTATTTATTCAATACCAGGCTAGTTAGCTTCGTTGCCAAGGGTTTGTTACCGATTATCCTATTAATTTTAATCGCGCTCGCTTAAGTAGAAGTTTATATTTAGAGGAAATATATTTACTTTTTAAAGGATTTGGTTATTGGTATAATTGATTTCAGTGAGTTGCTGTAGAGTAGATTGTGTTTGAAAATTTGTTATCAATAAAAATTCTGATGTTAAACTGATTATTATCAATCACTAACATACTAACCAAAAATATAACTATATTATACCGATAAATAAAAAACTTAAAAAAAACTTAAAATAAACATACACTAGACCAACTGACTAACAAAACAATAACACATTCACTTACCAAACCCTCTAAAACACATATACACATATAACAAATTAACATTAAAAAAAACAAAAAAATTAAAACAAATAAATGTTTTTGAAGACGCACGTAAAATCAATAAAACGTTTATTAGCCAAACCACCGAAAATAAAATACAGAAATGTTAGAATTTTAAAATTAAAAGTATAGTATGTATAAGTACCGTTCGGAACCCAGGTATCGAGCCTGGTACCGAATAAAAACGAAAAAGTTAAAATAAACCTATTCTTGAGCGATCGCGGTTAAAATTAATTGTATAATCGGTAACGAACCGTTGGGGACGCAGCTACCTAGCCTGGTACCGAATAAAAACGAAAAAGTTAAAATAAACGTATTCTTGAGCGAGCGCGGTTAAAATTAATTGTATAATCGGTAACGAACCGTTGGGGACGCAGCTACCTAGCCTGGTATCGAATAAAAACGAAAAAGTTAAAATAAACCTCTAGTTGAGCGAGCGCGATTAAAATTAATAGTATAATCCGTAACGGACCTTTGGGAACCCAGCTACCGAGCCTGGTATAGAATAAATACGAAAAAGTTAAAATAAACCTATTCTTGAACGAGCGCGATCAAAATTAATAGTATAATCGGTAACGAACCTTTGGGGACGCTGCCACCTAGCCTGATATCGAATAAATACTAAAAAGTTAAAATAAACCTATTCTTGAGCGAGCGCGATTAAAATTAATAGTATAATCGGTAACGAACCTTTGGGGACGCTGCTACCTAGCCTGGTATCGAATAAATACGAAAAAGTTAAAATAAACCAATTCTTGAGCGAGCGCGATCAAAATTAATAGTATAATCGGTAACGAACCTTTGGGGACGCTGCCACCTAGCCTGGTATCGAATAAATACGAAAAAGTTAAAATAAACCTATTCTTGAGCGAGCGCGATCAAAATTAATATTATAATCGGTAAGGAAACTTTGGGGACGCAGCCACCTAGCCTGATATCGAATAAATACGAAAACGTTATAATAAACCCATATTTGAGCGAGCGCGATTAAAATTAATAGTATAATCGGTAACGAACCTTTGGGGACGCAGCCATCTAGCCTAAAATGAAAAATATTTAAAAAAAAGATGGCTTAAAGAAATTATCAATATAAATTAACTTAATAGATGTATTTAATATACTCTATTCTGGCCACGTCATACAAAAAAGTAATCAAGTAGTCAAAAGTACGAAAATTTTTATTACGGAGGAAAATAGAAAGTAATCTGGATGAATGCTGAGTAGATTTTGTAATCAGCAGCGAGCGTCATTTGATTACAGTAATCAGTACTCAAATTTTTTGAGTATTTGCCCATCACTAGTATGAACACTCCAGAATGTGAACACTCTTATTCCTAGAAAAAGTTATTTAAACTGTTTAAGCGTCTGATCACAGATTTAATCTAAACAATTGGTATCATTGAAACTGAATGGAATTCGTTTACTTTCTTTTAGCTCTGTAAATTTGTCTAAAAGTTATTAAACTGATTCTAACAACGGGATATGAAAGCAGAGAGCTGCCAGCACTTTTTTTACATTATAGCGGAATTAAATATTTTTTCATTAAAAGAATAGTAATAATAATAATAATAGGCTTAGCGAACCCGAAGGTTCGATGCCGATACCACCAAATTCTGCCATTGCATTAAAAGAATACGAAAGAAAAAATATTATAAAAATGTGTGTCTGTATAAGGGAGGAAAGTGGAGGCTTCCTTTTTTACCACTTCAATTAGCATTTTAATTTTTTGCAAATACCATTTTACTTATGCTCTGAAAAAGATAAATCAATGCAGATGAAGAGAGAACAAAAACTGTGTAGAACGTGCTAACTGATTCTGGCGCTCGATTTAGGAGGTCCAGGAAGTTGATAGCTTTTTCCTCCGCTCCCTAAAGTTTGAGTTAGAAAAAAGACCTGACATTTACCTAAAGCACTGTGCTTCATTCCCAGGGTTCCTCCAGCCAGCAGTTTGGCCGGCAACTTTGTCCCAACACCAGGACCCTAATCGCTAAACTAAATGTGCCCTAGACATGGTCCACCAGCTATTAGTGTTAATTTCTAGCAGTAAAACCTCCGTCTAATAGCGGATTTCATACATTTGCCCAACTCGAACTCCACTTAATGGAGTAACTAGTGTTTTCAGGTCGTGGAGTTGTATTATCTTATCTCGGGCTAATTAGACCCTAAGGGAAGTTACTTAAACGTTAGTTAGTCAGTTTCAATTCGAGGTAGGGCACAGCAAATCTCTTACATTGGTTAAACTTCATTATTGTTTTAATCTTTAGATTAAAAAACAAAAAATTGACAATTAATGTACGCAACGTACTTGTGCACTCTATTTAACTGCGAGAATGTTGCAAGAAGTGAGAACCAAACCCTTCTTATACTGTGGGTCCGAAAGAATAATTATAACATCGTAGAGAAAGAAATCCAGAGACAGATTATCTCAACAAATCGTTCTTTCTTTGTTCTTAAAATGTTCTGCACTCTTAAATTTCTCCAAAGTAAGAATTTATAAAACACATATTATCTTTCATTATTTCAATGAATTTGCAATTATTTTATGCTTCTCTTGAGTTTCAAAACTTCTGTATTATAAAAGTTGATTAGGATTTCAGTAACGTTTGCTGAATATTGTCGTGTCTTCTGTGTTTTTTTTTGTTAAATTATATTCCTGTACTGGTTGTACCAGTTATAAGTGTCAATATCTGAAAAAGGTTAGCTTACTATTTATTAAATGTTTTCTTTTTTCCGAATAAAAATATTTTTTTTCCTTTACCAATCCTAAATTCTCTTGGAACTTATCATTTCTCAACTTTTACCGTCATTCTCGGAATACGCAACAAATGTAACAAATGTCCTAACAAGGTAACAACTGATGTGTAAGAAAATATGGCTTTGTCAGGCGATCATATGATATGAAGCAAACTAGACTTACAAAAATGAATCTTTCTTAGAAATACTCTAAATAATATCAAATATCTTTTTTTACCGGCTACAATCTAGGAAAATAAATAAAATTTGTTTCGTTCTCGAGATTTTAAAAGGTATTCAATTAGCATGCTATTCTAATTTCCAAGAGGTTTTGAAGTTGAGCGATCAAGACCATTTGATAACTATAACAAGCCTAAGTGTATCCATCATGTATGCTTTAGTCCTCGTTTCGTGATCTCATTGCAAAGTTTTTCTATTTCCATCAATTTTCCTCGATCTTTTTTCCAAATAACAACAGTATATCGATTTTCAGAGGACGTGGTGGATTATAATTTCTATAATAGACGTCATTAGGACGTTTTGTCTAGATAACTACAACCTAATAAAAAACAATTACTTCACTTTACTTTCTTAATGATCTTAAGTGGTGATTAGCGTGTTGTTGATAGAGCACTAGACTTATACTTTATGAACAATGGGTTCGAATCTTTTATTTTGTATCAAATAATTACTTATTTGTAGCTTCTATAAAGTAGGCACCGAAAAATGAGAAATAAAATCCTTGCAACCGGGCTTGAATCTGGATTTGGCCATTGAGTCCTAGACTTTTCCTTTATTGGAGTAAACATTTTTATTCAATTCATTCTAACCCATAAAAAAAAAAAAAAAAAGTTTGGGCTCAGTCCATATAGAGAACATGGCGGATTATAATTTACTATATCTGGATTCGTACTATTTCTAGGCCAACGGCCTTGCAGTGAGGAGATTAAGCCAAGATCACCCAGCCGGAAGGTTTTTCTTCCAATACGGGTAGACACCTAAGTATTATATAGGCTGGGTGTACCCCGAAAGGGCCTCCATACCCACGGTAATCTCATGCTGAAATTACAGAATAAATATTCCTGTCACTTCCGAGATTCAAACCTGGGACCTAAGGAACAGTAATTTAATTCTCTATCTTCTAGACCACACCGCTCCTTGTTCATGACATGGGTAATACCCATAAGTTATTAAATTTTTTGGAACTTTTAATTTTTTAGGAAAATATCTAACTCTTTTTATTATGAAATAGAAATATGATCATAAAAAAAATAACAATGAGTCAATGGATACCTGGCGTGCATGAAGAGTATTCTTGATAGGCATTATATGAAATTCTGTATAAAAATGTCTGTATGCTATCCACGGCTTAGATTTTTTCGAAATTCGGCACAAAATACCAGATCATCCGACAATGATCCTAACATATCAAAATAGATACCAAATAATTAGTTTAAATAGCAGCAAATTGTCATAATATATATTGACAGTGCTGTGGTTCGTCTTTCCTAAGGTCTTTAATTAATCACTATACATATAAGATAAATGCCTACAGAACTTATTATTAGAAAATAGAAATATGATCATAAAAAAAAACAAAAACAATGAGTCAATGGATACCTGGCGTGCATTAAGAGTACTTTTGATAGACATTATATGAAATTCAACAATTTGCCCATTTCTAAATTTATACTTTATTTAAAGATAGTTGGTTTAAAATAATAAAAAAACACACCAATACAAATATTCGTATATAATTATGTTTTTTATTGGATTTTGTTTGCCTTTGTATCTAAAGAAATAATTATTGCCTAATGCGTTCATATTCGTAATTTTGAATATGTATATCACCATCTCTGTTTAAGTTCGTGAGGTATTAACGCTCAGAGTTGTGCTTCTTTAAATGTGTTTATAAAATAATATGCTGCACATGCTGACATTTAAATAATGGAACCGCTATTAAACCATATTTCCTGGGGTTACCTGTAGCATGGTGGTTAGCATAACAGCCTCCTATGACAAAGGTCCCGGGTTCAAACCCGCAGAGGATGGCCCTAGGGTTTTTTGATGGGTGTAACAAATCCTTAGTTATTCGTCGTCCTTAGGAGGGGACGTTAAAAGGTGGTGCCGAGCCTGTGCGATGTCAGGTACTCGTTAAAGATCCCTAACCTAATAAAACGTGGATAGGCAAAATTTAGAACTCCCACTGTAGCATCGTCCGATTAGCCATAGCAACACAAAGGGACGTTAAGTGAATAAAAAACAAACCCATATTTCCTAAACTTAGTGAAGGTTCATGTGATATCCGAAAAAAAAAGAATAAGCTCTTCTGAACGAGTAATAATAAAATAATAATAAATCTTCAGCAGAAGTAGGCTTAATGTACTTAAGAAGTTCTCTTTGGGTCAATTGTGGTATACCAGCAAACATAACAGCCTTCTATGCCCAAGATTGCGGATTCTAATCCGGAAGATGGTCCTAGAATTTTTTAGAGATTGGAAATTTGTTTAATGTGCGGTCCTCCAGAAGGGACGGAACATAGTGGTCTCGGGCCTGTGTGATAAATAAAACCGTGATAGGCTATGTTCAGGACTGTAGCATTTTCCGTTCAGCCATAGTAGCATAAAGTGACATTAAACGAATAAACAAAAAGTGCATAGTATGTGAATGCATAATAATGATGACGTTACTGTATATATTACCTTTTTTTTATTTTATGATTTGCATTGTTTTTTCTCAGCCCTGATAATGACCTAAAATCTAGACCGAATCGTCAGTTTACAAATTTAATAAGTTTTCTTAGTAGTTTTATTTCATGACCGCAGTCAACTCGTACGTATCTCGAAAATTTTAGCAACGACCAATGGTATATCATTATTATTATTATTTTTTTTTTTGCTGTTTTACTGGTTGGTAAGTACTTTTTTTTTAATTTTATATTATATTGGCCTTAACAACTATATTACTGATGTTAGGAATACCCTGGTCAACCTATATTTCAGTGGTAATCAGACCCGAGCGACCCAGATGTTTATCATCAGCAATTAATTGTGATAATGATAGCTGTAACCTGAACACTTTCCCTCGTCCTCCTATATTTATAAATAATTTATATTCGATTTAGCTAAAACTTCTTGCTTCTAATTTTTATTTATTCTTTTTTGTTTTTCATTCAATAAAAATATTACAGTATTCCAAGAAAAAAAATAATCAACCAAAAAAGTTTAAATACATTTATAATTTAATTAAACACTATTATTAATAAATAAATGATTAAGAGAGGTTCATGAGATAAAATTATATTTCCACTGCTCGGACAAGTCCTCTATTATTAATTATTCCTGTCTCCACCAGTCCCTTTCTTTTCAATTTTATTCTAGTTATGTCGGATTAAATATTTAATGTTTTAATAAAAGATTTTTTTTCATTTCCGGAGCTTTTGTTCTTCTTGTTTTTTTAGTCAACGGCTTAAAAATTCTTTTGGATTGTAAGATATAAATTGTATAATTGTGTTTGTTTTTCCTTGTCCTTATTTAGTTCTAGTCAGGGCTTTGTTTTGAAAAGTAATAATATATGTCATGAGAAGTTTATATGATTTCTACATATTATTTTCTGACCACATCCTTTATGTGGAAATATTTGGGTCTTTTAAATCATAAAATGTTTTTGCTTCAATTTAGTTTGAATTTTAGGTTTATTACTTTCAATAAAATAAACTTCAGTGAACGACTAAGAAGAAAAAAATACCTCTACAACACAAAGTTGTAGCGTCAAGATACCTAGAACCCGAATGACCAATAAAAATGTCTGTATGCTGTCCACGGCTTAGATTTTTGCGAAATTTGGCACAAAATACCAGAGCATCCGACAATGATCCTAGCATATCAGAATAGATGACAAATAATTAGTTTAAATAGCAGCAAATTATCACAAACCGCTCCATAAATTTTAAATTCTCAACGTAACAAAAAAAAAAAAAATCATTGAAATCAGTTGAAAAATACCGAAGGTATAGCGTTTTGAACTTAGCAACTGTGATTTTCCTTGAATATATGTATATTGACAGTGTTGCAGTTCGTCTTTCCTAACGTCTTTAATTAATCACGATATATATATATATATATACGCTAGATGCCTATACAACTATATAAATTGAATGAATAATTTTCAGCGTTTTTATTTATTTATGTGCAATTATGTACTTAAGAAAGAAAATTATTCAAATAATTTATTTAAAGCATTATATTTTTGCGTCTATATTTAGTATTAATAATATGTATTGCAGGTTTGTACAAACATCAACTTCTCTTTTGATTACCATTCTTAATAAAAAATAATTACAATATAAGGATACTGAATTCGATAAACTAAGTACGGGTAAATTCTATGTTTTTGGCTTTCATATAATCGAACATATCTTCCTGTTAAAAAATACGGGCCCGTTATTCTATTGTTTTTAGTCTTCAATCTCCATTCTTAATTGTATATAAAATTCGTGTTGTTGCTCATAAACATAGGAGTGAAAATCCGACCTAATCGCACTACGTGTATTGTATTACTTTTGATATACTTTAGAGGGTTTTTCATTTTCTCCAGTATAATATATAATAGATATTGTCTCAATTCTGAATTTTATCATACTGGTGATGTAGAGCTTAGCTTTATTTTATATAATTAGCTTTATTATTTTTCTAGAAGAGTCAATTTCACGGATTTTGCAATCTGCTAGTATCTCAGTATCCTTGGGTCCAGTAGCTAAAAGGATCACCTGTGTGTTTGCTAGCAATGATAGCATCCAAAGAGTCCTCAAAATGTATGAAGAGAAATCTTCTCCAGCCATCTGATTCATTGAACGAAAAAAACCGTGAATATGTATAAATTCGAGGATAGGGGTTACTAATATGGTGGGGTAGGGTCACAAAACTCCTCGGTAATGCGTGATCAGCATAGGAAGAGAGTAAGATGGAGTCTGGTGCCCGCCGAGGTAGAAGCTCGAGCCGCAGCACCAGGTATAAGTGTGCCCTGGCAGGTAGGGTTAATTATTTGTTTATATTTGTCTTATTTATTATTTTTTTTTATTTATTTTTCTATTGAGAAATATTACAATTTGCTACATAATGAACAGTAGTAATAGTGATGTAGTAAACATTCATACAATATGTACAGAAAATAATGATAAAGACAAATTACATAAAATCGGAAATTAAAAAAAAATCAAATATACACAAGAAAATAACAATTAATAAAACAACAAAAAAACAACAACAAACAAATGAAAACAACAACCTGTAGTATTTTTTATTTTGTAGATGGGAAATAACAAAATTGTGTCAGAACATTTAAATGCTTATTCCTATGGTTTATGGATTAAAAAAAAATAAAATAATGCCTTGGGTAAGTATCGAAGGTAATTACCCAAAGTTATTTAAGCTAATTTTTCACTGAGAAATTTAAATTCAAATCTTTTCCGAAGGTGATTTTGTTTTTCAATTTAATGATGAATGTTGTACACCTTAAAGAAATAATTTATTTTGAAAAAAAACAATTATAAAACTATTATTGTATATATATATATATATATATATATATATATATTATTGTATATATATATATATATATATATATATACATATATATATTGTATATATACATACATATATATATATATATATACAATAATAGTTTTATAATTGTTTTTTTTTTCAAATAAATTATTTCTTTAAGGTGTACAACATTCATCATTAAATTGAAAAACAAAATCACCTTCGGAAAAGATTTGAATTTAAATTCCTCAGTGAAAAATTATTAATAACTTATTTCTACCGAGAAAAATATATTAAAAAGGGAAACAGAGAGGCGAAATAAAACCCACGCTTACTTGATAACATATGATTTATTATCACTTATACATTTGAAAGGTTTCATAAATTCAGGTGTTGTTTACATTTACATCAAAGGTGATTAAAGTTAATATTAACACTCTTTCCATCTTAACTCCCCCCTGCCAGTTTACAAACACTGTTTGTAAACTACCTAAATGGATACAAAAATAAATTACATAACTAGACAAATAAACTAAACTAACTAAACAAGAAATAACCGACAAAAAAGCGGACTTAAATGTAACTTACTAACTAAACACAAGATAGAACAAAAATTGCACCTCCCTAAACTTGGGGAAGAAAGAAAGCATAAAAAAAAAGGAAAGAAAGCAGTAACTTGAAGTTATTAACTTAAAACAAATACAAAGCATTGCAAAAACGATACTACCACATAAAACAAAAAGCCAAGTCCCCACTAGACCCCAGGTCTGAAGCAGAGGATAACTACGATTGAGGAATTCTCAATTGTTCAATATGAACTGTCCGCCGTTTACGGGGATCCGCCAAACTCTGCACCGTCACCACGTTGTGTTCCCGAATCACAACCACCCTAAACGGACCCTCATACCGAACAACTTCCTTACCCCTGTTCGAACTGATCCGCCGATACACTATCGTACCAATGCGAATGTCCTCCATCCGATCACGAACACGAAGATTTTCTTTAGCAACGCGCCGACTCTTCTCCGCGACCAGCCTCCCGCGCACCTTCCCCAATAATTTGACAAGGGCCGCCCGGTTACTGACCAGCACGTCGGATAAGTTCCCTGCCGCCGCTGTGCCCCTGTAATCCCTGCGCCGATCCCGCAGGCCAAAGAGAATTTCAAACGGCGAGAATCCCGTCGCCGCATGAATTGAGTGGTTATACGCAGCCACCGCACGCGGCATAGCCACGTCCGGTTCTAGTCCCTGATCCACTTGATACACCCGCAAATGATCCCCTAGCGTACTATGCAGTCTCTCGATGCCCCCTCGACTCTTGGGGTGTCCCGGCGTATTGAGATGCCAATCGATATCGAGCGCCTTCATTGCCGCACGAACAGTACTATTGTCAAACTCCCGACCCCCGTCTGAAGAGATCCGCTCGGGCACGCCATAGAACTGAAACCAGGTACGGAGGCCAGCTAAAATCGATTCCGATGACCGGTCCGACACGAGATAGGCCATGGCTACTTTACTAAAGAGGTCCATCATGGTGACCCACTTGTACCCCCGCCACGTAAAGGTATCAAACTGTAAGTCACACAGCGGCGCATCAGACGTTGGCGTCATCTCCTGAGTTGAAGACTGAGGTAATGTTCTATCTTCCGTAAGGACTGGTGGTATCGAAATATTTTCTGTCATTTTTAAAGAGAGAAATGGAAAAAACAGAGAGGTTATAATGAGAAAAAAAAAACTTACGTAGAGTAAAACAGACGATAAAACAGTTTCTTCTCACTCGAAAACGATCAAAATAACGTTCCCGGGTTTCGGCACCACTTATTTCTACCGAGAAAAATATATTAAAAAGGGAAACAGAGAGGCGAAATAAAACCCACGCTTACTTGATAACATATGATTTATTATCACTTATACATTTGAAAGGTTTCATAAATTCAGGTGTTGTTTACATTTACATCAAAGGTGATTAAAGTTAATATTAACACTCTTCCCATCTTAACTCCCCCCTGCCAGTTTACAAACACTGTTTGTAAACTACCTAAATGGATACAAAAATAAATTACATAACTAGACAAATAAACTAAAACTAACTAAACAAGAAATAACCGACAAAAAAGCGGACTTAAATGTAACTTACTAACTAAACACAAGATAGAACAAAAATTGCACCTCCCTAAACTTGGGGAAGAAGATCTCCATCTACTGGTATGGGCATCCCTTTTTTTGCATTCGTCAAATTATTTTTAGGAGAATATCATCCTATGGATTGTCCGTAGCATCGGGATGTGTTGTCAACTTCTACCTAAGCTCTGTCATAGATTTTCGGAAACTTGATTTTCAAGAATTACATAATTGGTTCGTTAGTGCGGCCGCAAATTGACGTTTCCCTTCCAAAAGAGTTTCAACATCCTAGCAGATATTATCTAAAAGCATGATGGTATTTCTTTTAGTAGGTATGATTTTCTGCAATCCAGTGTAAACTAACCAATTTTTTTCTATATCCATTAATAAAAATAATTACAGTATTTCTGACCTCTTCCAGATAGCCAAACCTATACAACTGTACACTTCAATCAATTTTTAATATTAACTTGCTTGATACATAGCATTTAAACGCTTAACCATTATCATAATTATCTCTTCTTCCTATTCTTAAGATGTTCAGACCATGTTTAAAAGTTTGCTATTGTAACCGACTTTCTTCAAAACAATAAATAGCTCAAAAAATTAGAGCCTGGTAATGCCCGAAATTCTTAATTTACATCATGAAATATTGATCGAGAACCAAGTAATCGTACCAATATGAGTTCCGCACGTAGTGGCATATACGAGTATGTGGTGATGAAAATCAGTTTCTGCTGCCAACAGAGCTCGTCTTTTCACGACTCAATAAGCTACAGTCATCAATGACATTCATATGCAAGACTGGACTAGGCAGTTTAGCTCTCTGCATATGAATTCCTCAAAATTAAATAAAGTGAAAAAAGATAGTGCTAATTGGTAAACTTCCTACAGAAAGTCAAGGAGAGATGAAGCGGTCCTCTGACGGCTCCTAACAGGCGAATCTCTCACACTTATCTTCTATGAGGTCTGGAAGACCCAACTTGTAAGAGATGTAACACTGTAAGGACCGTAAAGCATGTATTATTAGGCAGCCCAATTTTCACTAAATTGAGAATAGTGCAAGGAAGAGGTAGCTCCCTGAAAGATATCTTTAAAGACGATAAAAACAAAGTCACTTTCCTCCTCAAATATTTAAAAAGAAGCCTGTACTATAACAGAACATAGAAAGTCAGAACTATTCGCCAATTATCCAAAGGGGTAGAGGCATGATTAATAATTACTATAATTTTTATAAAATGTTGTTTTTGTAATAGCTAGAAATTCCAGATCTGCATTATTCTACTACTAAACCTAGCCGTGGTACCTAGGAGCGGGAATGGAAGACAATAAAACTTGTTATGAAAATTTGCATTTAGATCTTGGCCTTTTACCACCTAGAAGCTTATAAATTTCCAAGAGGTAACACTGTATAAAGTTCGGCATGGGAAACAAAATTAGGCTCGCATTCCCTTATCTGAATAAATAATTAACCGGCGAATGTTTGCCAAGAGATAAGGCCCGCTAATATTTTGGGGCCGGTGGAAGTCTTCCATTACTATAGGTGCCCTGGATTATACATTCATTGTGTGCTCTCCTGTTCCAGGCCTGCTGGAATTAACCGCTCCAGTGCCATCGCCCTTTGTAAATGAATATCTGCCTTGCCTAAGTACTTCTGAATTACTTTTGGAGGGCTGAAGCCGACCCTTGCCCGCTTCGGAAATCCGATTTCGGGAGATAATATTTTCATTGGTTCAGATGATCCCAATTGAATGAAAACATCCTCTGTTTATAAAAGTGATGAGTGTGTGTTTTGTTTGTTTTTAATGACTTCATATAAAGAACGGATAGATTTTAATTTCATGTCTTATGAAATAAAAATAATAGTATATTTATGTAAGTAAAATGTTAAGGCGAATGTCACACACATGTCGTACCTTATTTTTTTTAATCATTATTAACAATAAGCAATTTATTTCAAGAGGTTTGTTGGTGATTTTAAATAATATTTCTTCTTTAATTATTTTGTTTAAATTATTGGACCATACAACTATTGTATTTAGTAAACCTCAAGTTAATATGTCATAACTTGTACTCCTTTTTGTACAAGGTAGTTGAAAAAAATAAATAAAAACCATTCTATTTATCATGAATTAATATAGATTGACTCTAATTCAAGAATTTTTTTTTTAAATCTGGGTAGGCAAAACTCGTTTTTGCACGGTTCAGAACCAGAAATTTTGACTTGAAAGACGGAAAGCGCTCGGTGGTCTGTTCAAGTTGGATGGACGGAACTGAAAAAATACCTCAAAAATTTCAACATACAATAGATCGAAATGGGTCTTATATCATGGATTTTTGATTAAATAGCCAGATCATACAATTGATTAAAAATATTTACAAGAATCTGAAGTTTTTATTGAAATCGTCCGTAAAAAAAGCTACGAATTTTACAATCGAAGATTTTTCTTAAATAATTGACTCAATTATATCTTTATCTATTTTATAAAGAAAAAAAAAAGATTAACTTTCTGGAAGAATGTGTAGTGGACGGAAAGACAAGGAAGTTTTTTGAGCAAACACGACTTCGAAGGTGAAATTCCAAGGAGTCATCAATGGGCCCTTTCTGGTCAGGACGGGGCTCAGACAGGGGGATTTTCAGTCCCCGGTTCTGTTCAATGTAGTGCTGGATAAAGTAATGAAGGAGAGGGGGGAGGCAAAGTAAGGACCGAAAAGAATAATGTCAAAGTAATTTGTTTGGCGTATGCTAATGATCTGGACCTCCTAGCAGAATTTGCGGATGAAGCTATCGATCAGCTGAACACCCTAAAAGAATTTGCTGAGAGAGTCAGTTTCTAAATATCAGAAAAAAAAAATATTGTAGTTTATGACAATGAATAGAAAATTTCAGGAAAAAAAACCCATTTAAAACAAAGGATGGGGAAATCAGGGTCACAAACAGCTTCAGGTTTAAGGTTAATTTTTTGTAGCAATGGGTCCGAGAGAAAGGGTATGGAGGAGCGGCTGATCAAGATGGAAAGACTCAGCTTTGCCACCATTAGACTATACTGTAAAAAAGGGTCTTTCAATAAAAGCGAAAATAAGACACTATAACAGAGATGTCAAACCGGTCATTCTGGATGCAATGGAGACCGCTTCTCTTCCTAACTTAAAGAAACTTTTGGGAATAAGGAGGAAGATCTTGAGGAGGATGTATGGGCCAATGACGTTACCACACCGATATAGGTTGAGGTCTACCAAAGAATTATACAAAGAAATGGACGACCTGGAAACGGACGTTAATATAGGTGAAGGAGGCTGCATGTCTACGGTCATATGGTAAGGATGAGCCGGAGCAGAGTGAATAAGTCAGAACTTTGGGAAAATGTGGTGATATAAAGGGGTATGTCATCAAGAATCCGAAGCGTTTATTGAAATCACCAGTTAAAATCACTACGCATATATGTTACAACCTAATAAAACAGTCAGTATACTCTATTTTTATTGAAAATATGGAAATAAATAAACAAGGGAACGTATCCTTATTATCTATTTACGCCAATATCTGTTTTATGTAAGTAATTTCTAACTACATGGTTAAATTTAATTGCTAATTAAGATGCCTGATTGACAATAATAAACAGAGGTAAATGGTATAATTAACGCTTTAGTAATCTTACTGTTTGCTCCGAGACGAGCTGACACATGTCAATATATACGGCTATTAACAGAGATGACTATTGATCGGTTTCTGGTCGAACTCTCGAGTCAATCACAGGCCCACTCGTGGAGGCCATAGGCTCGAGTGGCCTTTGGGTCCGGTTTGACAGATCATTTGAATTTCCAACAGGGGTCCTTCACAAATCCTATTTTTTCCTCTATTTTCCATGTCTGTTCCTTGCAAAAATACAACTTTAACACCACTTCCCAAGATCAACATTGAAGTGTATGTTAGCAATCAGCTAAAGTTAAGACCTTATAGAATGGTTTTCTCAATCTAAACAATTTGTTTATCAATATTAAAATTTTCCTCAATAAGGTTAACTGAAATAGTACTTTGGGACCTACACTCGCACAGTATTTATAGAACTATTTATCAAAAGAGAATAATAATAATTATAAACAAATATACAATTAATTTAAGCTAACATATAAATTACTATACGGTATATAAATTACCAAGCTGGCAACGCGGCCAGAATAGGAAAAGAACGTAGTATTTTTCAAATTTGTGAAGTAACATCAGAAAATTGGGTGCTTTAATAATAAAAAAAAAAGAAGATTGCTATCGGATTAGACGGAAAAGTGGAGAAGAAAACAAACAAAGCTGGCAGCAGTTAAGGCTAATTGTATTAAATGAAAAAACTAGCTCGAGAATGTCTAGATTAAGAGTTAGCCATTGCCAATTCACCCATGGATACCTCCTAAGAAGCTGCCACTACCACAAAATGCGACAACGTCCAACAAACAGTTGAATGTTTGCTGATGAAATACAAGCAATACGAGAATTAGAGAACAAATAGTGGACTCCCACATACCCTGCATAAAATACTCTGCGAATGTAATGTATCTATGAGGACGTCAAAGACCCTCTATGGTAGGGGCGAATCTCAATATAAAAAAATAATATAATTACGCGTATGTTGTATTTATTGTTAAAAAACAATTTATATTTATCAATATCACAATTTTTCTCCATGAGGAGTAAAATATTGCTTTGATACTGCATTTATAAAATATTTACAAAAAAAAATTACCTGAAAATAGATAATAATAACAAATAAAACAGTGATACAAAATATATAAAACTTAAAAAAACATAACATGTAGCACGCATACCTATGGGAAAAATTTAAAATGAGCCCACATGGAAGATAAAGCCAAATCATAGTTATACTAGGCACTCTCTAGGTTCCCTATAGTTGACAACTTTTTCAGGTACGTGACCAAATTTGGAAACCTTCAAGATGGGCCATCAAGGTATCTCAGGTAGTTGGAAAATGGCATAGGACTCTATGTGTGAAACTTCAACCACCTATTTTACTCACCAGGGGCCATTTTGACTCCAGTTCATTTCTAATTTTATTGCTAGTGACCTTTTCCGTTGTAGTAGAAGAGAAATATTTCACTTATCCTAAACTTACTTATGCTTTCCTTGATTTATTTTATTTAAAAAAAAATAGAAGAAATGTTATATTTTTTCTCTATAATTGCTTTCCTAACTAAATTATAAATTCTAAAATATTATTCTACAAGAAATTATATTTTAAATACGTTTTTATTATTATTGTATATTACAATAATATTCATAAAAAGGATAAATTTTTTTTTCGAAATTAAATAAATTACGTATTTTATTTAAATAAGTTATGGTTCAGAAAATGGTTTAGTTTTGAAGTAACTAATGAATAAAGTTTTAGCATGGCCTTATTAGATTCCGCATTGTGTAGGCGGAGGTTGTTCGAAAGTGAATTTACCAAAACCAAAGCCCTTCCATGGGCCGTTAATAATTCTAAACCTAAATTAAAATTATGAAAGAAAACAATAAGAACATTAAATATCTTATAGCAGCAATGCTGAACAGTGATTTAGAATTAATAAAGATTTAATGAGAATAAATTACGAATTTAATTTATAGAATAGATAAGAAATATATATTATTAGTTTATATTTAAAAAGATATATAAAAAACTAATTAAAATTATTATAGACGAATAACATCCCATTGCTTATTTTCATGTTGTTTTTTTTAAACAAAGCTACTGCTGAAACTGTTTTTTTATTTTACCTGAAACTCTTATAAAATTTATTACTTAAAGTAACTAAAAGAAAAAATGAACAAAAAAAGTAAAAATACAAAAAAAGTATTTTCAGTTGCGTTTGGGTATAAAATAAATTTTATTTTACTAAATCTTTAAAAAAACTACGGGAAATTAATGTTTAACATGAAAATCTGATTATTTTTGTATATTAATCAGATTTAATGCTCTTGTACTGGTTAAAAAAAGAAATATTCTCCCTGTTAGTATACAGTTATTACATCATCTAGAAAGTCTTTTAATATATTCAAAAAATAAATTTTTCAGAAATGGACATTTTTTCCTTACTATTCCAAAATTCCAAAATACGTTGAAAGAATACTCGGATGGAAGAAATAGTGTGGCTGATTAAATTTTACATTTTTGTAAAGGTTACATACGCTATTTCCTTTAGACTATTTTTCACATACAGTCTTAGAACTTATGTAAAAGAAAAAGAAACTCAGTTTGTTTTTTATTTAACGTCACTTTATGCTACAATGGCTAATCGGACGATGCTACAGTGGGAGTCCTAAATTTTTCCTATCCAGGTTTTATTTGGATAGGGATCTTTAACGAGTACTTGACATCGCACTGGCTCGGGACCACCTTTTAACGTCCCCTCTGAAGGACGGCATAACTAAGGATTTTTTATTCCTATTAAAATATTCTAGGACCACCTAGTTTGAACCCGTGACCTTTGGCATAGGAGGCTGTTATGCTAGCAACCCAGCTTCAAGTGATCCCAGAAACTCAGTTTTTTTTTTGTTTTGTTTTTTATTACTTATTTCATTTCAGGCTTACTAGAAAATTAAATATCTGTGTATGTTATTAATATTGAACATCTAGTTCAGTTACATTGATACCTGACAAACAGAAAACAAAGTACAGAGCTTCAAATTTGAACTTTTTTTTCCCGATGATATTTTAATAGAATCAAAATCTGTTCTTTGTTTGCGTGTAAAAATCAAAAAGTTTATATCAATATATTCTAAAACACCGGAAGATCTCGCATAATTATTAAGGTAGGTATTTGGGCTGAATAATTGTTGTTTAATAATTTTATAATTTAGTTATCAATGGACACCAAACTTATAATATTTTTTCATAACGTTTTTAACCATTCACTTCACTGTAGTATTTTTTAATGTAATGGAAATTGGTAATTTTACTTTGTAGACTTTTGAAGATGGGAGAAGATCCCGAAACGTCATGTTGATGTAATAAAAATTTAACTCTTTATGGAAGAAATTATTCAGCCCGAATACCTACCTTAATATCAGAAAGTTTATTTTATCCAAAAATTCTTTCTTTTTTTCCTGTTGACAAAAAGAAAAAAAAAAAATAATAATACTTTGATTTATAGGACTGTATGTATTCATCTGTTTTTTAATGGAAAATCTTGGTATTCTCTTGGACAATTTCCTACTATGATTTTATAGGTTTAGTTTCTTCTATTGTTTCCTGATTTGGCCTGATCTATTTGATTCCATAGCCATTTCTTGCTACACCGTCTGTAATTTGTATCAGATTGCAAATAGGGTCAAATCATTACCCTTTGATCCTTTCAACTCTGAGTAAGCTTATTCCCTTTTGCCTTCTGTTTCATCTAAGATCATCTAAGCAGTTCAGATTAGTCCCATTGTAATCGTATTCTGCCAAGGCTTTTTGACCCTTAAATTATTTTTTTGCCTTACTTTAAATCGTTTTGTGATATAATTTTCATGTATTTTAATTTGGAATACTTTTCTGTTGGGTAACATGTTTCATAGCATTTCGATACCAATATTCTTGAACTGATACTACATCATACTAGATTAGTGGTAAGATCGTTTTATTCCATTGGGTTCAGACTTAATTTATTATAAGACCCAGAATGAGTTAACGAGACTCCTTAGGGTAAAATACTTCACCTATCTTTACGAGGTCTACTGCACGTACGGTTCTGCTAAGTTTGTTGGCATTGTCTTATTCTCTTAGAGCGGAATAAAAGTATTGATTCTAGATCCGACCATCCGGTAGAGAAATGACCTCGATCAGGTAGGTGGGTTAAAATGAAAAAAAAGAAGATGTATATATATAAAAAATGTATCACTTTTCTGAAATAAAATACCGCTTAAGCCATCTGTTTCGGAGTTCGCAGTCAACTACGAGATAAAGGAAGATCCTGTCTACAGCGGTCAACTGTAGGTTCTATCATTTTTTGGCCATTTAATTATTGTGTAATTATAAGGTGTGCCAACATTGTTTTGTTTTATAATTGAATAGACCTTTACAATAGTACATATTGAATAATGTCAAAAAGAGAAAGACATTCTAAATTAGTTATTCATGATTTTTTTTTTACTTAATAATTTTATTTGCACCTTTATACACTACAATCAACAAAGGAGTCATTTTTTATCAAAATGGCATATGAAGGCATGATGTACACAGCACCCAGTGGTGCATCATCAACTACGTTTAGCATAAACATATTTTCTGATCCGAAGGTCTCTCATTTAACTCCTTTTCAGCCTATCCTGAGTTATGTCAGGGATGTTAGTTGTAGCCATGTTTTGAAGAAAATTGTTAATGTGTCCTTGTAGTTTGTAGTGAAATCGGTTGTAAGTCATTCCAACGTGGTTTGTTCTAGTCGGAATACGTAAGTCGGTATGAAGGGTATCGTTTGAAACATAAGGTGGTGGGTTCGTTGCTAGTCTTTAAAATTTGGATTGAATGGTATGTTTTTTATTTTTTTTTTAGCTGGCCCGGAAATTCGGCAAGCGTTAGCCCATATGGGTTTTAATAGATAAGTCTATCAGTTTAGCTTCTGTCTGTTGGGTAATTTAGAACGTCTAAGTAGTGCGGAATATAACAGTTTAAGTCAAAAGTTTAGCGTTTTTCGTTTTGTCTTGACATAAGGGCCTCATGTTAATGTTTTGTCAAATAATAGTGCCAAATACGTTACTGTGTTTGGTCGTGGTTTAGGGTGATTATCTAAATGAACTGGAGGGCAGGTTATAAGTGTATATGAAGCATGTAGTGACTTGTCATGATTTGAACAACCCGTGAAGAGTCCTGGGCTCAGTGTAAATAGAGATTCGTAGAGTTCCTTGGCCAACAGCCGTGCAATGAGGTGATTTGCCCCAACTTCATGTTTTTTTACCCTATTTTGGGCACCCACTTTTTAGAGGTTGAGTGTGCCCTAAAAGGGTCTTTCAAAACCCCAGGATAGTCTCACGGCTTACATAAATGATATTCTGTCCAAGGACTCGAACCCTGGAGTAGAAGAACTCTATCCACTAGACCAACTCTCTATGCAAGTCGCTCCCCTTTGGAATAGATTGCCATTAAAAATGAAATCAGATTTATTTTCTTAAACGCTTGGCATATTTGCATAATAGTTATAATTTAACAGAGCTCTCAACAGCTAATTAATTGATATAAATGTTTTTAACTATGATAAAAACACAAATGGTGGTTTTATCGATTTGATCATATCTTATTAAGTTCATTTCTTTTTTATTTATACATTTTTAACTTAATAAAAATTAATTTAACATTTTTCAATTTTTTTTTAAATATCCTTGCTATGCCCTTCTATTCCAAGAACAAATCGACCAACCACTAGAACCTATGATAGTGGACCCAGTGTGTTATCGAATTCCTGAGCATTGCTTATTTGTCGGAGGTTTAATATAGAAGCGACTGGTCGCCGGAATACTCTTATTTGCTCACTCTGGAAATTTCTTGTTCCTAATGCAACTTATAACGGAGGAGAATTTATTTTCCTATATTGTAGTCCTTCCCAGTGGAATATTGTACTCGGAATATTGTAGAGGTTCAGACAAGGAAGAAATAACTGGTAAAAAAGGCTCTTTTATTTTACTTGTGTTGTTTGGTCTTGGAAAATTGACCTCTCTCCATCGTTAAAAAAAACCCTTTACCATTACTTATCCTAAATTCCTATAGGATGATAAGGAATGAATGACATGAAATGTCCGTTTTTATAGTTTCTGAAATACATAAAGGATTTTGCAGGTCTCTGTTGTTTTCTTCCGAATGTTTACATATTTAAAGTAAACAGTTACTAATCCTCTACCTTTGTATTATAAACATTAGCTTCCCAATCAATTACCCACTTTTTAGTATACCTCCAAATATGAACATGGAAACACGCGATTTTCGAGTAATATTTTTGTACGAGTTTAAACTCGGCCATTCAGCAGCTGAGGCCACTAGAAATATTTGCAAGGCGTTCGGGAAAGAGAGTGTTAATGAAAGGACTATTCGCCGATAGGTTGCTAAGTTTTCAGCTGGGGATACCGACTTGGAAAACTTGCCCCGAAGAAACTTGCTCCGTCCGTAATAGACAACGATGTCCTCAAACATACAGTAGAAGGAAACCCCTACCAAACAGTTAAAGGACTCTCAGAACAACTAAATGCAAGTGCATCTACCGTTTCCAGATATATAAAGTATATTGGGAAAGTAAAAAACTCGATACATGGGTTTGGGTTGGGTACCTCGATAGTACCTGGGTATATACATCGAGGGTACCTGGGTATACTCGATAGTTGGGTACCTCATGATCTCACTGCGCGGCAGCAAGACCCCATGTTTCAAAACATACCGTGCAAAAATTGAAAGAACTGGGCTACGAAGTTCTTTCGCACCCACCATATTCTCTCGACTTGTCTCCAACAGATTACCACCTGTTCAGGAATTTCGACAACTTCGTCAAAGGAAAACTTTTTGAAAATGATGATCAAGTGAAAAGTGCGTTTGCAGATTTTGCTTTACTTCAAAGCTCAGAGTTTTTCAGTTTGGGGATCAAAAAGTTGGTGTCACCTTGGGAAAAATGTGTAGAAAAAGAAAGTAAATTCTTCGAATAAAATTATCTTGTTTTCATATCGTATTTTTAATAAAAATCCTTTACCTTGAAAACGGACATTGCATGTGACACAACCCAATAGTAATAACTTTAAGTAGTCGTTACCAGTATATACGCACATATGTCAGAAACAGCAATATATACTCACATATGTAAGAATCACCAGTATATATTTACATATGTCAGACACTCTTACAGACGTATGTCAAAAACACATACAGACATATGCAAGACAGACATATGTCAGACACACCAATATATACTTACATATGTCAGACACACCGATATATACTTACATATATAGGTTTTGATTCTTTATTTTCTGAAATAAATCTTTAAATCGACCAAAAAATAAACAACACACTCATCATCAAATTTTTTTCGCGTTTGTTGTTTTTTAAACAGTTCAGGAATCTGTTCTGTGAAATTCTATCAAAGAATCTTGTTATATTCTTGTCTTTGTAAAAAGAGGCTTGGTAATGAGCATTTTACTTTCATTTATATACGTATGAAATAGGTTATAATGATGTGAGAAGAGTTGACTCTATGTATGAATATATTGGGAAGAAGTCAATTCTGGATGCTTTTATATAAGCGCTTAATTAAGTAGAAAATTTTGTTTGCGCCTACGTCTCGGTCTAAATATTATGCCTTTTTCAGAGCATATGAAGAAGGGAGATCACAACAATTATGAACATTTACTGCATCTGGAATTTACATCTCCCCAATATATAAGTTATAAATAATATTTCGATCATGAAAATTTTCCGAAATCGGCTTTAATGTCATATTAGTTCGATTCTAATTGAAATTGCCCGATAGAGCTTAAATGCCGATATTTTAAATTTTCTTCCTTTAAAGAAATTTTAGTTTTTAAGAATGTAAAAAAAAATGACCTTTTTGTATTTTTACCAATTTTACGAAACGGTTAAATTTACATATTGAACGAAGGTCTTAAGAACTATAGGAGAAAAAAGCAAAAATATATTTTTAGTAATTTTTTTCCGACGCATAAAAATAGTAATAGATATGTATGATATACTGCTGGAAAGCTTAATATTTTAGTAAAAAAAATATTAACAAGTTTGTAATAGGGATTGTAACCATATTACGAAAAAAATATAGTAATAGGGAATGATGAAAAGCGAATAAAACTAAATGATTATTATTTGTAATACCTTCTGTTGTTAGATTATTTAATCTAAAATCAATAACTGTTTTTAATTCTAACTTTATTTATTAATTTTACTTTTTCGATTCAACGATGGTGAGTTTGTCGACGTACGTCCGCAATATTTTAAAGATATTACTAATAACAGTTCATAGCTGATGTATGGAAAAGGAGAAAATGAAACTACAAAAATTATTAAATTTGTATATAAATAATTGAGGACCAAAAAAAACAACAACTGAATAATAGGAATAAATTAATTAGAATAATAATAAAAGAAGAACTATAACTTAAGACAATAAGATCCTGCTCGCCTAGAACTTTTAGTATTAAAAATATAAAGTAATATAAAAATGATTTAATACATTTAAAAATATTGGCTATATTGAATTTAATTAAAAACAGATGAACAAGACTCATCACCGAAACTAATCAGTCACTTTTTATTTAATTGTTCCTCTTTATTAAAATTTGCAAGAGACGAGTTTTAATATTTCTACAACCCAGCTTCCCAGAAGTATTTGAAATGAAGTGTAGCGGAAGAGCTAAAAAATAAATAAAAGAACCTTACCCAACTGTTTTAAAACGTTTGTAATCCATAAAACTGACAGCCCTATTGATAGACAAAATCACGTTTCTACGAAACCAGTACCTGAATTCTAAGATCCCCTTGATCGGAAAGAATTTTCAAGAGGTAGTTTGTGGACGAAATCAACTGGAAAACCACTTCTCAATCTTAACAATGTCTGCCTGGAAAAGTGTATTACCAACTGAGTGGAACTGACTTAAAAAGAGAAAAAAAACCCGGCTTATTGAGTTTGCCTGAGTTCATTCGTATACGATCTATCTTTATTAAATATATCTGCCAGCTGAAGGTAAACGTTTGTGCTTCCGTCTGTGAATTATAATATGTAATTATAATAATAATAATAATAATAATAATAATAATAATTCTTTATTTATTCTGGGACGAGTCCCTTAAGAATAATAATACAGGAAATAAACAAGGGTCTTAAGACTAGAGTCTTAGAGTAAAAAAATTAAGAATATAAAGATAAGTAAAAATAACAACAGAATTGAATTAATAAGATGAAAAAAAATAAAATAACTCAAAAGACAACTTCTAATAAAATGTGAATACAAGGAAAATATAAATAAAGATATATCTAAAATGAGTACAGAAAATAACATATAATTAAAAGTATAATAATATTATTTTAAAAAAATTAAAAATATATAGTTAAAAAAAAAATTACAATGCTTCTATATGTTTGAAAAATTATATGTGATTTAATCTTTCATCTTTGAAAAGATAATTTTCTTTAAATAATATTTGCTACGAATGTATCCATTAAAGTTAAATAACGCATCTGTCTGCTTTATTTGTTGATTTTCTCTGAAACTAGGATCTAATTGGGATTATTGGGGAATTGGATTGACAGGAAATGGCTGAATAGACAGGATTTGAATGTTGAAAGAGTTTGGGAGTGACGGATGTCGGAAGGGATGGAATTCCATAGAGATGCGGAGCGGATTAAGAATGATCTATCGAAAGCTGTGGATCGATGGGGCGTTATATACAGATCAGAAGGCCGCGAGCCCTATAATAATAATAGGTTTACCGAACCCGAAGGTTCGATGTCGATATCACCAAACTCCGCCTACACATACTCGACCAATGTTCACCATTCAAGCCCAAGCCCCCGAGATCAGCCTTAACGCCATCCTCCCATTGACGCTTCGGCCTACCTTTCGGACGCCTACCAGTCGAATTAGCGAATACTAACTTTCTCGGAATCCGTTCCTCAGCGAGCCCAACAACTGTACTCGTCCCTTTGAGTTTCCGCGATGCTATCAAATCAATTATATTTACAGGGTACGAGCACCGAAATTCCGTATTGTGCAACCTTCTAAACTCCCCAGTGGCCTCATCTCTCTTCGGACGAAATATTTTTGCAGTTCCTTATTTTCGAAAATTGTAATATGTAATACTTATATTATTATGAATTATTCATTATAATAAATATTTAGCAATAAAAAAAATCACTATATTGACATTGTATACAGTTTTTTGGGTATTTAGTTTTTCTGACGGCCTTTTCATCCTCAAAATATAACACGTTTGACAAGCTCTGGCTGTCAGAAATGAAATGATAAATATGTGTGTTACAAAAAATTATTGTCTAGGAGTTCGGATTATAGTAATTTTTGACAAACAAAATAGCGCAGTTTACCGAGGAGGTACTTTTAATGCATTTGGTGTTCATGTACGGTGGTAAGTCGTTCGACGCCAAATTGTGTTACGCCATCTGTCCAGTATAGTACCATTCGTTCACCTCGCGCGAGACAATACATGCTATTTTTTTATCGGTGCTTTGCCTAAATTTAGGTATTTTCTTTGATTCACGCGATTTGTAGGATCCTATAAGTTGGCTGTATAGGCCGTATGTAGCAAAGATTGATCCTGTTAACTTCTGAAGAAGCCCTACACTTTATTTTAAAGAAATTGCTCACTCATGACATGGCTTAAAGTTCTGAATAATATGAAGCACTGAGTACATACAATATATATTGGAATATAGAAAGACTGTGCTATGCTACATCATGTTCAATGTCTCGGATAGGTCAATTAATTTATTATGTTACTCACTCTATAAAATCGAATGTAATTATCCTTGCGTAATTAACTGAGATGGGATTTGTGATTAAAATAATATTAAATTATTTGAGAATGCTAACAAACAAGTCTTATATTTCTGATAGACACCATCATCATTTGATGAATCTGTCTAATGAATGACACAATAATCAGAATAATTAGCTGGCATTACAAGTATAAATCTGTAATTTTTCTACTGACATTTAATTTTGCTTTTCTAACATTTTTTTTGGGGGGTGGGAAAGGATCGTAAAAAAAAAATCTTAATCATATGACCTGCTAGTCGACTTGTAGTGGAGCTTCAGCTTTTACACATTTTAAGCCAATAAACATCGATAGAATTTTTTTTGCTCTATTTCTAATCCTAACATAGCGTTTATTTCGGTATTTATCCCCCGATCTGATTTGATCTATTTTGATTTATTTTATCTAAGGCGAGGTAGGGGTGAACAAAAAAAAAAAAAAAAAAAAAAAAAATAGTGGCAGAATATATCAAGGCGGGAGGCCCAGAGTTAATCAAAGCCCTACAAGTTCTTTTCCAAAAAGCTTGGGATGAGAAGAGGATCCCAACGGAAGGGAATACAACGTTATCATTCCGATACACAAGAAAGGGTCCCAGGCAGAATGCTCGAATTATCGCCCTATATGCCTATCACCATCAGTCTACAAACTTTACACAGCTATTCTGGAGGGAAGGGTAAGACGAGTTCAAAAGTGGAGCACCTAATCGGAGAAGAACAAGGCGGGTTCAGACCAAGACAGCAAACCCAGGACCACATTTTCTCTTTGCGAAATATTCTCCAGAAATCTTGGGATAGAGAAAGAAGTATGTATCTCGCCTTCCTTGACCTCAAAGCAGCGTTTGACTCCGTTCCAAGAAATGAAATATGGGAGGCTCTCAGAGTTAAGAATGTCCCAAGGAGCTTGGCGGAAGCCATTAAATCTATATACCAAGAACCGAAAGGAGTAGTAAGGCTGAACGGACAGGAGTCGGATGTCTTTAGCATAGCAAGGGGGGTCAAACAAGGGGACTGTTTAAGCCCTTTGTTATTCTTGCTCTACATGGATGAAGTGGCCACCATATGTAAAAGAAGAACGGAGAGGACCTTCCTGGGCCGTATAAACCTTCGCCCAGTAGTGTTTCAACTTCTCCTCGTTACGCACATGTCACAGAGGTGTTAAGTTCCATATCTTCAAGTCAGTATATTTGCCTATACTACTTATGGAGCTGAAAGCTGGATATTGACAGACCGGCAGGAGAGCAGAGTCACAGCTGCTGAAATGAAATTCCTGCAAAGAATAGCCGGAAAGCAAGAAGAGATCGTGTCAGGAATGAGCGGATACGCCAGGAACTGGAGGTTGCGCCGTTAAAGGAAATTCTGCAAACCCGCCAGCTGAAGTGGTTCGGCCACGTTATTAGAATGGAGGATCACAGAGATCCTCTAAAAACTATGGATTACGTGCCAGATGGGAGAAGGCCTCGGGGGCGACCAAGGATGTCCTACCTGGAGTACGTGGACAGGCTTTGCAGAGGGAAAGATCTCCGCCAGGCCAGGAACCTAGTTGGGAATAGAGAGGATTGGAGCCGGTGGCTGAACGCTCCCCTACGCTGATACGGCACAACAGGGAGAAGCAAAATAAGAAGTTATTATATTGATCGATAATTATTTTCATTACGAGATCATCTAAAGGGAGTTATGAATTTTCACTTTGTTGAAATTTTTGTTAAACCCATGATGGCTTTCAAAGAAATTTATTTAACAACAAACCTCTCCAGCAGCTGAAAATCTAATCTATTCTTTTTAGTGACTCCTACTCCCTACCTTTGTAGCTAATTGCTTGCTGTATAAAAACAGCCTTAGATCTATTGTTTTCAATCTAAAGAGGCCCGCTACACATGCTCAAAATGTAGAAAGAAATATATGTCCCACTAAGTTGCGTCATAGGGGTTATGGAAAGGTTATTAAATGCATTCAAGCCCATTTTCTTTGATAAACTGCTTATACTTATTTTAGTATTTTACGTTTATTATTTCCTAAGACGATTGTCTGCAATCTAAATTACACAGTTAAAAGCCAAACTATCGTACACTATAAGAACGATCACAAATGTAATTAGAAACCACTCATTTTGTTGAAACGAAACCCTTTTTTAGCAACTTTCACTACAGCAGGTTAATAAATAATGTAAATTATGGATAAAGGTGAGAAATTACCATTTATAATGGTTGTAGAACGGACTTGGGTGCTATATAAACAAAATATATTTGGTATATAGTTTACTTTTGAACGGTAGCTACCGTTTATCTTGGTGATGCACAACTTCTTATGACCCTTTATTTGTAATTATTTTGGACGGTTTTTATACTATCACTTTTTTTTTTTATCAATCCTACAGTTTAAGTCGAGCTCGTGGCCGCAGAACAGCTGAACAAATGTAAGTGATTGTTGTAAATAGTACTATGTTTCGTGGCATATAGGGTAATAAAGTAATTTACTTAAAATATACATTTATTTATTAAATATCACTTATTATTATTACACATAAAACTTAGTACAGTGAGACATAGTTATCATCGAGAATACTGAGGTTCTATTTACCACATCATATTACATATAAGTACCTTTGAACATGACTGCAAATTTCTTTCCTGGTTGACCCCCGACATGGCTGGACTTCCTTCCTCTTCCTCTCCGCTCCGAGCTCAGACTCCCCAGGTACTCCGCTATCCCTGCTGTACGAGTGGAAGGGTCTATTTTTTGTATAGCCCTTCTAAGAAGCCTTCCTGCTTGTCGCCCGGAAACTACTCTATTTTGTACAAATCAAAAATATTTCTTCACCTCCCAATATTCTCGATACATAGCATTCACCTAACCTGCGAGGAAAGAAAAATTAAAAACCGACGGTTTTTGATTTTTCTTTAATTATCAAAACATAAAATTACAAGAATTAAACTAGTTATAATACTGTACATCATGTTAAGTCAGAATTAAATAAAACATGACCTCTAAGAATAAACAAACATTTAAATATAATAATAGAACTTTTTTTTTTTTTTAATACAGTTTTTCTTATAAATGTATTTATTTACTGTTCGTATTCAATACCTTTCACTGAATCTACTTTGGCAGTTACAAAGTCCTTTAGAGTTTAATATACATAATCGTCTTCCATCACAAAAATATCATAACGCTAAAATTATTATATTTTACATGAAATGCTGTGCTTATGAAATTAATTTTCTTTTTTTCCTTTCAGATAATCAGTTGATTAACGTAATGCATAATACATAATATAATAGTAACAAATACAACATATAATATTCATTGGATATTTTCTTATCATGTGGCAAATTATTAAAACCAAAATGAATCTACTATTAGGTCTCTAAGGTACCTGTTAAACCTCTTTTCTTTCAAATAGTCATATTACACTAATAACACATCCTCAGTATTCTCATCATTTTTTAAATTATACTTATAATATAAAGCTATAACAGTGTTAAATGAATGGTATGAATATAGAAGAGATTTTAGCGTCACAATCAGGGTAGTCTTAAGAAGTGGAATGAATCTCAGATTTTAACCAGAAAATAATAATAAAAATAGCTTAACTTTCTGATGACCTTTTAACGATAAAAATTAAATTATCAGGAAGACCTACTAGAATTTTAGACATTTAATAGCATGATCGATATAAATATAACAGCAGTACTCTGGGTGTACACAAAAGACATTACCGTCTACAAATAATAACTACGTGTATCATTCCCGCCTTCGGGATAAGAGGAGGCCTACAGCTACTCCACATTCAGGGTTCTTCCCTATTAAAAAACCTATTAGAAGGTAAAAATCTCATCTCAGAATGATAAGGAGGACTAATATCTACTCCAATTACAGGATAATTATTCCCTTATTACTTAAAAGAAATCCGCATTAGGACTATTAAAACATATATACAAAGATCCACCATTTTTTTTTTCTATTAGTTTTCGGATGCTCATTATTCTACTTTATATTTATTAAATTTATTTTATTTTTCATCAAACTTGTAAAGGTCTTTCTACAGCAGACGTCATTTTTTACATTCAAGCAATAATATATTTACAATGTCCCTGATACTCTATTTATTTATTGATTTGAATTAAACACGTTAATAACAACTGAGACCCATTCCTTTTTGCATATAAAATATCAATTAAAGTTTATCTTAATCCTAATCTTTACATACCAATAACGTAATCCTAATATTTACACTGTATGTACAATCTATTTACAATTTTTCCAGTAAGGTTTAACCTGAACATGGCCCAGGTTAAACACTGTAAGCTCGTCATATGGAGGGGACGCTAATTACCCCTTTTTATCCTCTGGAAACGGATAAAGACTGCCGTATAACAAAATAATATGTTATGAGGCCTTTTCTAACATGGTCCAAGACCATGTAGCCTTTATAATCTACATATATAAAAATAACAATTGTTATTCCTTTAACGGGCACCTTTCTATAAACATCAAGTACAGTGTTGCTAGGAGCAAGTAGAATCGAAAATGTATTTAATTTGAAACTGACTAGTTTAGATCTATATTCTTGACTCCGGAATAGAATAAGGGATTTCAGAGTTAAAAATTGAGTCTGGAAGGTTTTCTGATAAGGGACACTTTCTTCTTTGAACTTTTCAGGATTTTCTTGAGGAATCAATATTATTTTAAATTTCTCATTAGTGGTAAGATCGAGTTTTGCATTTGGTTCTGTTTCAACCGTCTTTTCACTATACATTTTATTTTCATTTTGAGTAGTGGGAGTCATTAGAGAATGGAGTTTTTCTTGAATTTTCGGGTTGTTATCTTCTTCTTTTTTACTTTCTTTCTTTTCACTTTCCTGGTCATTTATTTCTTCATACTGAGATTCTGCTTCATCCTCAGTAGATGGTGTTTTTCCGGAATTGGCATTAAAATATTTATTTGGAGTTTGAGTGGGGGTCTCTTCAGGTTGCAGTTCCTCATTTATGAAATTATTTTTCTTTTTAATCTCTTCTGGGAGTCTTTCATCGGTGTTCACTTCTATTTTATCTTCAAAAGGATCTTTCTTATTTTTCTTATTTTCAATGCTACCAATATTCTCCTCCAGATGAACAAATCCATTATTTACCCAATTATCGAATCTATCAAGAATATTCATTATTGAATTTTCGAAACGTTTAAAAAAAATATCTTCTTCAATATCTTCTTCTTCTTTGAAGTTTAGCTTCTTCCCTCTTAATTTGGTCTGTGGCTTAGTTGTATTCGAGCACGGGATCACTGACTCTCCGGTCAACCCCAGATCAGATACTTCTGAACATTTTGGCTTTGGTAGCTCATCTACTCTGGAAGCCATAGTAAAAAATCGTGTGCGAAATAATAAAAAACAAAACCCTGGCTAATCTTCAAAAACCTTTAAGGGTGGTTTAAACGCTTACACGAACAAAATGCATAAATAACAAACATCTAACAACTTTCATAAAACCACTTTAAAAAACTAACCACATTCAAGACCTTAAAACAGTAGGGAGGCGCACAAGATGCTAACAATTAATTATAAATTAATGAAGTATTAATATCAGATTCCTATATAATACATATGACAATATTACCCTAATGCCACTTATAACATTGACTTTTAATTAACTTATAAATTTTCGATACTAATAAAGAATTGATAAATTCGTCCCCACAAGGGATGCCATAAAATACTATGTTTCGTGGCATATAGGGTAATAAAGTAATTTACTTAAAATATACATTTATTTATTAAATATCACTTATTATTATTACACATAAAACTTAGTACAGTGAGACATTGTTATCATCGAGAATACTGAGGTTCTATTTACCACATCATATTACATATAAGTACCTTTGAACATGACTGCAAATTTCTTTCCTGGTTGACCCCCGACATGGCTGGACTTCCTTCCTCTTCCTCTCCGCTCCGAGCTCAGACTCCCCAGGTACTCCGCTATCCCTGCTGTACGAGTGGAAGGGTCTATTTTTTGTATAGCCCTTCTAAGAAGCCTTCCTGCTTGTCGCCCGGAAACTACTCTATTTTGTACAAATCAAAAATATTTCTTCACCTCCCAATATTCTCGATACATAGCAATAGTAATATAACAGATTATTTAATCTAAAACACGTGTTTACATCAAAACTCAGTGTAATTCTTTCAATTTTTTTAAATTGATTTTAACAACCGAAATAAGTGAGATATTTTAACGACAAAACCTTGAAAATGGTGTATACCACAAACACATGTTTTATCTAATTTTTAAATCTGACTTAAGTGATGTATGGTTAAGGATTCCAAATTCAAAGTTGCACTCAAACTGCAACATACTAGTCTACCACGCCTAAGGTTGTAAGTTTGAATCCCTATTCCGAAAGGATCTTTGTAAGCATACTTTTATCGGGGTATTTGAGAAACGACAGCCTGAGTAGGCTTACTAGTGTAGTCACTCACAAAAAAGGCGTAGAGAGTTATGATAGTTCTAATCTACAACTGTCATCAAAATTCGTGGTGTGGAATACTATGAAACTATACTGCATTAATTAAGGGTCTTAAACGGCTGTCACACTAAACGAAAAAAAATCATAAATTTTATTTATTAGCTTTATTCTAAGCTGTAGCTGTGATACCAATAACTTAAACTTTAATTAATTTTGAATAACAAATTAAACCTCTTTCAGTTTAAATTCTAACCTTTTTTTAGATAGTAGATAACATATATTTAAAAAATATATATTTGTACAAAATAGCATTGCTAACATTATTATTTTAATCGTATATTGGGTAAGGTGTTTTTTTTTTTTCTTCTAATCCTTCATTTATTTTTCAAACAAAAACTTACAAAATAATATATGTTATACTTAAAACATTAATAAATATTTCCTTCTTTTGCCCGAGGGCATTTTCAACAAGATAATAAATGCAATAAATAATTGGTAAAGGGTAAAGTATGTCTTGATTTAATTTGAATGATTGTTTTCGGGTACGGCCTATATAAAAATCAATTACTGGGTTACCGTAATGCCTTTTAAATGACAATACTCTGAATATCCCGAAGATTCCGTCACATCAATTTGTGTAATCGTTATTATTTTCTCAAAGCCTATCATTATTTAAGTATAAAAATATAGGAGTTTACTTACTAATTTTATGACTTTCGCTAATCATTAAAGTCAATATAATTTTCATCGGTGTGAAAGTGTATAAAAGCTGTGAGTTGTTTGATGTCAAAATCCATAAAAACTTTTTTATGTTTATTATAAAATTTGACAGCCCATTAGGAGAGAAGAGTTTAGTGGCGTTTAAAGAGGAGTTTCGGGGACCAACTTAATCCTCTGGCCCTTTACTCACAGAAGACCTAGTCGCAGAAGTTCATTAACTTCTTTTACCGTCATACATTTTAGAAGTTTTTAAACACTCAACACCAAGAGAACAGCCTGTTGATTCTATTTGAGAAAACTACACCTCAACTACAAATATATATATATTAATTTCATCATTGATTAACATATTAATTTTACCATAAATATTAATTGAAAATGAATTATTTTTTACTGTATTGTATTGCATTCATCCATATTATGTGAGATACAGTCTGAATCATATGTTGTTGATAGAACAGTGTATTTTAGATTAAGATATTTCGTATATTATACAAAAAATCTGTTGTGGGCAACATACGACTCCGTTGTTAAAATAGAATAAAGAATTTTCTAATTCATTTAGAGATGAAAATGAGTGAAAATAATAATGAAAATAATGAAGAATTAATTAAATTGAATTTCTATAGAAACATGTGTTTTATTGAAAAATCTTTGATATTATTATTTAAAACTATCAACTAGTTTTGTCAGCTTTTTATAACTCTTTATTAACTTTTAATAGTTTGTGTATTAGATAATATTTTTTTCTAATATCTTGAGCTTTCTAACAGTATATTATACATGTATATTACTATTCTTATGATCAAAAACAAAAATTGCATTAAAAAAAGTTTTCTACCTTAGTTGGATATATAATTCAACTTACATATTTACTTGTTTTTTTTTTAGAAATGATAATCAGAAGATATTGTTATTTTTACAGAACCTACAAAATTAAAGGAACTTTAAAAAAATAAAAATTTTATGAAAAAAATTGTTTTGCTCTTTTATCCTTTCGTTGGTCATCAAATTCGTCTAACTTGTACATTTAGTCGTCCTTCATCTATGTCATTAAGATGATATGGATATTTTTTCGGAATGTTCAAAATTAAAAGTAGTTCAGAGATAGAAACATTTAAATATCGGCATTTAAGCCCTGTCAGACTATTTCAATAAGAATAAAACCTACATGGTATTAAAGCCCATTAAATTTTACATCCATATAGCGATTTTGATCAAAATCGTTAGAGCCGTTTTTGTAAAAATCGTAAAAAGGTGCAGAATGCATGGTGTTAAGTCGCTCTTCTGGTTAGCTGCTTTTGATGAAAAAGTTTCTTAGATATGAAATTTCATTTTCGTACGACTTATCGTCTTTGCTCTAGACTTACCACACACACTCTCAGACCTTTTTTTCTGGGACTTGGTCATTTTTACCCAGGGGACCTTTAAACGTTTATTTATGTTGAAAACTCAAATACGAAAATTTTTACGATCGCAATACTTCCCCTTACTATATATTTCATTCATAGGTATGTGAAAGCAATAAAATAAAATTGTCATTATTACGACTTCATATTATTTCAATTTATGTAATCTGCTTATTATGTGAAGCCCAGGTTCTGCATGTGATGTAATATCAGTTGCACGCTTGTCAAATCTCGCATTACCTCACATACAGATATTATAACAGTACATTGTGGCAGTATGGTGTTGTCTTAGTGCTCTGTTGTCACTACCAGAACTACCAAGATAGTCAGGTATATATGTAAGGTACAATGGATCAAGAGATTTACCTGAAACTATAATTTAAACTATTAAATTAAAGATTTAACTTATTTAATCTATTTAGTAACATAATAGAACATTTTAATACGATATTACATCATGTGCTGTCCAACAAAATATAATTGAGTCAAGTATCAGTCGTTCGTATGACAGGAGTTCTAGTTAAATGGTTATGTATGCTATAATTTATTAATCTTAATGAATAATTGGGTTGGTGTGAGAAATAACTTCTAAAGTGATTAGGTAGCATAGTAGTATTACTAATTGTATAGCTATCATAGGAATTTTTTGATAGAACGGGAGGAAAATTTACCATTCTATCTATGAAATAACTCAGTTTCATCAAACGCTTTGGTAACTGTTTTATTAGTACATAATTAAAATAAACATTATATCTAGCTCTTATAATGTTGAAATAGATCGTTCTAAATTAATCGAAAAGAAAGCTGTTCAGGTTTCTTTATTTAATTTTTTCAATTCCTCCTAAAGCATTCCACCCATCAGAAATTATCAGCATCATTCAAAAATTACCGTCCAAAAAAGCACCTGGTCACGACCTCATCACATCCCGTATCCTAAAACAGCTCCCTAGAAAAGCCATACTCCTTCTTACCTATGTATACAATGCCACACTCCGTTCCACCTACTTTCCCGTTACATGGAAACTGTCCATTATCAAAATGATACCAAAACCCAAAAAGCCTCTAGAAAACCCATCTTCCTACCGTCCTATCTCTCTTTTGCCCATTATGGGCAAAATTCTAGAAAAACTCCTCCTAAAACGTTTATATCCAATCCTAGATCTCAACCACGTGATTCCTGACCACCAGTTTGGATTTCGGACATCCCATTCTACTATACAACAGTGTCACCGTGTGGTGGATGTCATTTCTTCCACATTGGAGCGCGGAATGTATTGCACTGGAGCCTTTCTTGACGTTGAACAGGCTTTTGATCGAGTTTGGCACCCAGGACTGCTATATAAACTCCGGAAATTCCTCTCTCCTACATACTTCCTAATTATTCATTCTTACCTCTCAGATAGAACTTTCAAAGTCAACCATAATCTTTCATACTCATCCATATTTTCTCAGTCCGCAGGTGTACCTCAGGGTAGCATCTTAGGCCCAATCCTTTATTCCGTTTATACAGCTGACATTCCTATTCATCCTAGCACTGTTCTCACTGCTTACGCTGATGACACATGTGTGTTATCCGTAAGTAGTGACCCAACGGTTGCATCACAATTCCTACAGTCTCACATCCAATCCATTGAAGAATGGTGTCATAACTGGAGAATTAAAATCAATCCAAATAAATCCCATCAAATTACCTTTACCCTTCGCCGCAAGCCTATGAATACCTGTCCTACTGTATCCTTTGGCAACATTCCATTAATCCCCGTTGAACAGATCCGCCTACCTTGGACTCCATCTAGACAAGCGCCTTACTTGGAATCCTCACACTAGACTGAAACGACAAGAGACTGCCTGCAGATACCGCTTACTACAACACTTACTAGACAAACGTTCAAAACTCTCTATTCACTACAAAAGACTCATTTACATCACGATTATCCGACCTATATGGACCTATGGCATTGAGCTATGGGGGTCCACTAAACTATCAAACTCCTCCCGCATCCAATCCTTGCAATCCAAAATCCTACGAAAAATCCTCAATGCTCCTTACTTTGTAACTAATAAACTCATCCATAGAGACCTAAATATCCCACTGGTTGCAGACTTGGCCCGCGATAGATACATCTCCTTTAATTCCAAACTACCTGCCCACTCAAACCCGCTTGTCCGTAACCTCTCATCTACATCTATTCCCGGTAATCCTCCGAGGCGCCTGAAAAGACGGTGGCCTCGAGACCTGCTCATGAAATAAACTTTGAAGTACTACCACTGGGTAGATTCTTTACATGTCTATTCATGCCTGTTATTGTAATTCAGCCATTTTACTTATTGTATTTGTATATACAGTTGTAAAAAACAATAAAATATATTATAAAAAAAAAAAAAAAATTTTTCAATGTAGAGGAAAATTGGACCTATGGCGTCTTTCAAAAGAATAAAGAAAAAAAACATTTACTAAAATGAAAAAAAGTTAAGAAAGATTACTTCCAAAAAAAAAAAAAAAAAATCCACCTACAGAAGATAGGTTGTAGCACGAGTCAAAGATCTTTTCCTCGTTTTTAAGACATACCTTCATCACTGTTGTCCATCAACAATTTTCTAAATAGCCTTACCTGAAACAGATAGAAAATGTAATATATAATTAAACATGAAATATTACTATTATAAAAAAAAATTATGAATAATAAATATAATATTAATAGTATAAAATGTCAAAAAATATGATGACCCACAGGGGTAGAGGCGTCATAAATAACTAAATAATATATAATATTTTTACTTATACATGTTATATAATATTTTCCATTGGAATTAACGTAAAATTCGGTGCGTCCAACACACGACTTCCACTTACCTCTGTTTTTAAAATAAATTCAAGAAGAAATGATTTATATATAACTTTTAAAATAACTTTAAATTCAAATGTGTGTTAACTTTTTTTTTAGTGTAATACATCGCATTTTAATGCAAAAAAAAACAACTTTAGATTTAAACGATTATAGCGATTGCAATGGAAATTATAATCTACAACAATCGCTTAATTTTATCAGAAATTTATTACTCTTCCTTATCTTATACAGTTTTGTATATTACATAACATTTTCCTCAAATCTTCAGCAATGCAACGGTATATTATTCATGTTTATTACTATTCTTATATTCAGGAAAAAAATTATTATTATTTCACGGCGCTACAACCCGGTCACGGGTCTTGGCCTCCTCCAATCATCACGGTCTTGAGCCGATGCCATCCAGCTCCTAACTCCCAGCATGCTTCGAGTGTTCGCTGCCACACCATCCGACCATCTCAACCTTGGCCTTCCTCTTCTTCTTATCCCATGGATCGGCTGAGTGAGTAAGATTTTGGGCATTTCTCCATTTTCCATTCTGGCAATATGCCCTGCGTATCTTAGGCGTCTTAACTTCATAGCCCGGACCACATCACCTTCTCCAAAAGCATTGTAGAGGTCCTGATTTGTGCGCCGCTTCCACTCCTCTCCAACTTTCACTCCTCCAAAAATCCGGCGGAGAACTTTTCTTTCGAAAGTAAGGAGTTCCTTTTCGCGCCTTTGAAGTCGCCCAACACTTTGGTCCATAGAACAGTACAGGACGCACCAATGTCTTATAGAGGTGGAGCTTAGTCCTGTCTTGACAGTATCAGCCTAATTAGCTGCTTGCCTTACCCAAAGTAGCATTTGTTAGCTGCAGATATTCTTCTTCTTATCTCGATATCGGGGTTATTATCTTGGGTGACCACTGATCCCAGGTATGTGAACTCTGAAACCTTCTCAAATTTATGAAACCCAATGACTGTCTCACCTATCATTGGGATTTCTTCTGTTACCATATATTTTGTTTCGGACTCATTAACTTTCAGTCCGAGTCTGCTGGCAGGACCCATCAAAGCCAGAAAGGCTTCAGTCTAGACCTTCAGAGAATTTCCCACAATGTCTATATCGTCGGCGTAAGCGAACAACTGGACAAGTCTGGTAAATATATTTCCCTTTCTTTCGCGTAAACCAGCGTCTCTTACAGTCTTCTCAAGTGCTAGATTGAACAGCAGACAAACTAGTGCATCCCCTTGTCGGAGTCCTTTATCTGCACGAAATACCTTGGTCCTGTCACCATTTACTCTCACCATACATCTAACCTCCTTCATGGTAAGCTTTATCAAGCGTATAAGTTTCTCAGGCACTTTAAATTCTCTGATGGCAATGTACAGTTCTCGTATTATGCTGTCATGAGCTGCTTTGAAATCGATGAAAAGATGGTGAGTTTTGGTTTTGTACTCATGGCCTCTTTCAAGAATTGTTTGCACACAGAACATCTGATCTGAAGTGGATCCTCCTTTCCTGAATCCACTCTGGTAGGGACCGAGTTCACGCTCAGCAAATGGTAAGAGACGTCTAAAAAGAATAGTAGATAGTATATTATAGGCGCAGGATATTAGTGAGATGCCTCGATAATTGCTGTAAAGTAACATGTTACCCTTCTTATCTATAGGGCAACTAACTGATCTGTTCCAGTCAGAGGCCATCACCTCATATGTCCATATCACAAGGAGAAGATCTTGTAAAAAAAAGGAAAAAAATCACCTAAGCAAATATTTTTCTCTTTGCACCTTTAGTTGGTTATCAAATTTGTTTATTTTGTATATTTATTTATCAATCCTAACATAAAAAATCGTTATTTGTATTGTATCTAGAAAATTGAAGGTACTTAGAAGATGATCATTTAACGTATTGGCATTTGGGCCCGCCCATACTGTTTAGAATAGATTTTTTTTTTTTTTTTTTTTTTTTTAGAAACAATTTTTATTGAGTAATATTACAGTCTGTCCTTATTAGGACATTTTTATTAGTGTTAAAGTACAACATTCATACTAAATTCTCACAATATATACGTATATATATACGCTGAGTTAAGGTGGCTTACGCCGAGTTAAGGTGGCTACGCCGAGTTAAGGTGGCTTTATCCTCGTTACAGATGCCAGTATTTCCTAGCTTCCTTCCTCTACCAAGTTATTAGGACTCATCGTCCAGCTATACCTTCAGCCCTCAATTAAATATCAATTCATCTCCAGATCCGCTTTTTACCTCTACCCTCCCTCCTCACCGTACACGCGTTTTACATCTACCCTCCTTCCTCCAGCCGTATGTAAGCAAATCCTCCTTTAATCGCCCAACAACTCTCTTCCTTGTAGAGATATAACTCCTAATCCGTCATGAAATAACGACTTCCATCTTTAAATCGCTCCTTTAACATCTTCTCCTTCCGTCAATGCAGACATTTAACTTCTAACTGAGTTTGCTATAATTCCAATTATTTTTTTTTTTTTTTGTTGTTGTATTTATATTACTTAAATTATCATGACGAATAGCTATTCTTTTTGTTTTGTTTTTTCGTTGTTTATATTTTTTATTTTTATTTCGTTCTGTAAGCCTGACTAGTAAATATGTATATATATTACGACCTGTATTATTTTTTTAGTTTAGTAATTTATCATTCTAAGTCATGACCAAACTGTTCCGGTCATCAATTATGTATTTTATTTTATTCTTAAAGGACTTTAGTCCCAGGATAATAAAGAAGATTTTTCATTTCCATTTTATTTCATTTCATTTAAGTATATACAAAACAATAAATTTATAAAGTAATAATACAATATACATATATACAAAAAAGAATCAATAAGGATATGTACAAAAGTCACATACCTATATACAATCCTCAAGCATACAGCACGTGAGTGGAGAATCTAGCCAATGATAGAACTCCAAAATACATGTTTACAAGATGTCTCGAGATCACTGCCGGGTGTGTGGATAGGGATTGAGCTAGCGAATTGGGGTGATGAATAAGGTTCTGACGGAATTTAGAGAATTTTGATGGTGTAAGGTCTAAAATAAATGGAATATTTAGGTCACGGTGTAAGGTAAGGTTGGTGACATAATAAAGAGCATTAACTATGGTTCGGAGGACTTTGGATTGGAAGGATTGAATGCGTTTGATGTTAGAAAATTTGGCTGTCCCCCACAGTTCAAGTTCGTAGGTCCAGTTTTAGTACGGTTTGTATATTAGCAGTTTGTTTTCTATAGATAGTTTAGAATTTATGTTCAGTTGTCTGTATAATTGGCCAAATCTTGTCAATTAAGTCTAATATAGAGGCAAAATTAAGTGTGTAATTACATTTTAATAATCTCCCTTCTTGATAATATACAAGTTGTTTAAATTAGTAAATATGTACAAGGAGGCTGTTAGAACATGTTCAATAGCAGAAAGAATTGAATTACTAAGTGAAACGACCAGAATTTGGGTGGACAGAAAATCTGACAACTGATGGATGAGAATGGACTTGTATAAATTAAAAATCATGCAAGCTAAGACCATTTGAATCTTAATATGCACTATGGAAGTAGGTGAATAGAAGCGGAGATTGTATATATATTCATATATATCTTAGTTTTGATATAAAACGATTGAGAAAATATCTAAGTCCTATAAGCTGGTTACAATTAAAGATAGGTCAATTTTTGCTCGTTAGCAACTTCTGGTCAGAAAGTAGCTGAGAGGCAGAAAATGTAACTTTATGTAAAACACTTTGTGGACACCGAGGAAATTAAAGCCCAATAAATAGAAAACAAACAGAGCACCAACGCTTACCAAACACCAATCGATGCTTGTAATTTAGCACTCCTTTGTGATATGTCCGTTGTGAATGTTATCAAAGAGCTTTTGGCTCTGTTTTTGTAACTTCCGACCGAATAACTGTGGATATCACCAGGGTTCAGTAACTGGAAGGTATTACGCATTTCACCTCTGGTACTGAAAGCTATTAAAAAATGTATTTTTGAGCCGTATCTTCTGGCACAGTGTACATTTTATTAAGCTAAGCCTGATTGATCACAAATAGTTTGCTTTGAATTGAGAAACAATATTTTATATAATAAATAAATATAATATATATATATATATATATATATATATATATATATATATATATATAAACATGATGTTTAGGATTCTAACCTCTTTTAATTTTCTAAGCTAATGTGGTGCTGGTCAACTTATATCAAATAAAATAACTCATGAAACTGACTTTACTGTGTTGGAATTGTTCATCTTTATATAGATAAATAACTGTTTTATTTATATATTGTATTGCTTTTAGCATATCAAAGCAAAAAATATATATTACAATATATTAAAAAATGTTAATAATACAATTGTCTTTCAGATGTTGAATAAACAGATAAAACAATTAGTCCGGAGTCGATGTTACAAATTATACCATATAACTTTCACACATACCTCATACCTGTCACAAATTATACCATATAACTCCCACACCACTCACTGATTTGTTCTAGTAGAACTTGAAAAGGCTCAAAAACAATTATTTATCATTAATGTAAAAAATTTACAATATATGCTACAAACAATAATTGTGACTATCAACGATATCAGATTTTTTTTTTCATTTTACAGGAAAAAATAAAATCTGTATTGGGTATAACTTTCTGTGGTGTATAAAAGGAAAATATTGGGAAAAAACTAATTGAAAAGCTGTCTTTTCATCTTTTTCAGTTATTTATGTCTTCCTATATATGACTTTAATAAATTGCTCTCTTTGGGGATGTAAAATAAAAAAAAGGTTTTGGATTCAATATGATCCCATATCTTATTTCTACGGTTTAGAGCATTTATTACCTAGATAAAGTTATTTAAAAGACTAATCTAACATTTCCTCTTCTTTTGCTCCCTCTTTCGTGACATTTAGCGTAGAGATCCATCGGAGCCGTTCTTCTTGGTCATGTCAGATCTCTTCATTGAGCATAGTTGGCAAAAGTTATGTCTCTGGTATATATTAATTTATGATAGTAGATGATGAAATATGTTAGTGTATTTCATTTTATCATACTATGACATCGATTGTTATTATACCATAACATTCATTTAATTGATTGACATGCTGATCATTATTTATTTGAATAAATATATTCTTTATTATCCTGGGAATTCCCCTTTAGAATAACATACACGGAATGTATATAATGTGCTTTGGAGTCTTAAAGTAAATTAAATACATATAAACAAGTCAATAATTACTGATATAAAATATACATATCTAAAGGAGAAGGGAAAAAAACAAACTTATTTGCATTTCTAATCTTACTGGATCATCATTAAATTATTAAATAGGCGGGATTTGAAGGTAGAAAGAGAGTTGGAGTAACGGATAGGTGAAGGAATAGAATTCCATAGGATTGAGGATCGAATGAGAAAAGATCTGTCGAAAGGTGTAGTTCGGTTGGCCGTAGTGCATAAATCTGTATACTTGGAGCGTGTATAACGGGAATGGACAGAGGATTTCTATTGTAGGTCAAAAATGTATGATGGGCGGTGGGATTGGATAACTTGGTAAAGGATTGATGCAAGGAAAAAAATATCGTATATAGGAAATACTTGCTACGATTTGAAGGGCGAAACCACTTCAAATAGTCATAAAATGCTATGCCTTATGCAACAGTCATCCAGCTTATTCGTTTTAGAATAAGAAATATCATTGAATATCTGTGTGAGGCATTGCATAATCATCAGACAATCGTTATTTTGCAAGTTGAATACTTCTTCTTCTTTCGCCACCTCCTTAGTGCCATCAGCATGGAGGAACAGCCTCGGCCTATCTTGTTGACTGATCCGGTCACTGGCCTTCCTTCTCATATCTATGCAGCTGCCTCTGACTCGACCCAGTCCCTCCATGTAGTCACAACACATCAGCTTGGGCCTGCCTCTAGGTCGCCTACCCTCAGGTTTAGCTTCCAGGTATCATTTAGCTTTTTGATCATCGCCCATATACACGACCATACGACCAGTTTAGTTGGTGCTTATTTATAACTTGTTTAATAGGCCTTACCGTTAATTCCTCTCTTATCTGTCATTCCTACATCGTTCTATGTACGTTTTACCTAGAACTCTCCTGAGGTATCTTATTTCTGTAGCCGTAACTTTGCTTGCTTGGTTGTCAAGGACCGTCTAACTCTCTGTACCATACAAATGAATAGGCAAAAATAATGTTTTAAACGATGCTTTTTTTGTTTCCTTCTTGATCTATTGTTTCCCTAATACTGTTGTGCAGATGAAGTAGAACACACTATTGGCTTTCTTTATTCTGTGTAAAACCTCCTAGTCGATCCTTCTATCTCTGCTGAAGATTGTTCCCAGGTACTAGTAGTTAATGTTGAGCTCTAAAATTATATTATTTTTGGAAGTTTTGGTAAACTAATTTCATTAAATATATTTTGGCTAGCTAGAAAATCATTCGCCTAGAGATAGAATATATGAGAATAAAATATAGAATACGATAGAAAATATGAGTTTTGAGGTTTACTTATACAATGTTAATTCAGATGTTCATGTGTACTAAAACTAACAAATAGTGTATTACTTTTTATAACATTTTGACAGTTGTTCCTCCTTTTTTATTATTTTTTTAATACATTTTATGTATATAATTAAGAGCTTCTGACACATAAAAGGTATGTACATTTGAAATAAGCAACATATCTGGCCAACAGGCAAAGGGCACATAATTAGTTAATGTTTATAATTTGAATATATACACACCTACACACACACACACACACACACACACACACACACACACACACACCAAACACACACACACACACACACAACAAAAACTAACCAAATCCTTAGGTCCCGGTAGTGCTAGGATTTCTTTAAAAAAAAATTTTAAAGGATTTTTTAAAATTCAAATCCTTGGTTATGCCGTTCTTCAGAGAAGACGTAAAATGGAAGCTTGGACGTTGTCATCTTTAAAGATCCTTATTCTATCTAAATCTAAAATTTAGCACTCCTTTGTCCGTTTTGCAATAGTAATCGCGTTAAATTGATTAAAAAAAAAGAACCATTAAAAAAATAAAGCTGTAATGTCTCCAAGTTTTATAATAAAAACTGAATGGCTTATTTGGCATACATTTAAGAAAGGGTATATCCAATTATTCGCTGGTATTCAAGTATATAAAATATTTTCATTAATTACGTTATTTTTTAATATGACAACGTGATCCGAAATAACCTATAAAATAAAATTTTATTGCGTAAGTCATTTGATAGAATGTTCTTAATTTGCTGAGTCCGGTAGGGAGGGAGCTTCTTTATTGCCAATTAAACCCCCGCTACAATGACCCAAACGGAATATTATCCTGTTCTAATTCAGAATATTCTGAACCCTTTGTTTAAGCATGGTACAGGGGATGAATATCAATTAGTATATCTTTTTCCATCTGCTAATTAACGTATTTGTAAATTTTCAGCCTACATTGTAGGATAATTGCTCATCCATACTCACAAACTATAATAATATTTAAAAGCATACTCTATAATTTAAATAAAAAAATCTGGTGTGGGCAACACACGACATTCACTTACCTCCATTTTAAAAATCAATGAAAGAATTTTCAAATACTATTAGAGATGAAAATACGTGAAACTATTAAAGAATTAATTAAATTGAATTTATATAGCAGCATGTGTTTTATTAAAAAAACTATTATATTATTATCTAAAACAGTCACTTAGTTTTATCGGCTTTTTTTTCACTCTCTATTAAATTTTAAAAGCTTGTGTATGAGATAATATTTTTTCTAAAATCTTTAGCTTTCCAACGGTATATCATACATGTATGTTACTGCTCTTATGTTCTAAAAACAAAAAATTGCATTAAAAAAATGTTTTTTCTGTTTTATCCTTTAGTTGGGTATCGAATTTATTCAGTTTATATATTTACCTGTTTTTCCTCAGCGTTAACAAGATAATATCGTTATTTTTTATTGAATCTACAAAATTAAAGGTACTTTAGGGGAAGAAATTTTAAAATATCGGCATTTAAGCCCTATCAGACCATTTTAATCGGGAATAAAACCTACATTATATTAAAGTATATATAATTTTACACCGATATAGTGAGTTTAATTAAAATCGTCGGAACCGTTTTCGAGAAAATCGAAAAAAGGTGAAAAATGCATAGTATAAAGTGCCTCTTCTGGTAAGCTCATTTTGATGAAAAAAGTTTTGTCACGTCTCGGGCGTATAGTTGTCTTAAATATGAAATTTCAGATTCATAGGATTTACCGTTTCCGCCCGGGAGTTACCACACACGGACACACACACAGACCTTTTTGCGGGACTTGGTTATTTGGACTCAGGGGACCCTAAAACGTGTATTTCCGTTGAAAACTGGAATTCGAAAATTTTCACGATCGCAATACTTCCCTTACTATATATAGTAAGTGAAAGTAAAAATAGGATTTTTAATAGATAAAGTATTTAATATATTTATTAATATTTTTTCTTGTTCTATTAATTTTAAATACTTTTTTCTGTTTCAGGTAAGACTTTCAAATAGTTGGTGTTTGGCTTTTTGAAGGTATTTTCTTCTCTTTTATGTACCAACCAATCATAGAAAACAGGGAGCGGCGTGGTATAGTGGATAGAGCACTCGGCTACTGTTCTGCGGGTCCTAGGTTCAAATCCCGGCTATGAAACAATATTATTTACTCAGAGCCGAGGGCGACCCTAGGGTATGGAGACCCTTCTGGGCCAGACCCAGCAGAGGCTTTTCCTTTTAAAGATATTTTAAAGTGTTAAAGTGGGCACCAAAATTGGAGAAAACCTCACCTTATTTCACGACCGTTGCCTAGAAACAGTAAGAATCGCTATGTGTACTGAGACCAAGACCCTTCCTGGATTATAGTGGCACAGGTTTTAGATTATATAAAACAGACTATTAAACTATTTAATTCATTTCTGCGACTTTATTTGGTAGATTTTATTTAAATCATTGATTGAGCTATTACATTTAATATTTCCGAAAAAAAAATTTTTAGTGTGGACAAATATTTGTCTTTCAAATTACTATATATCTTTGACAGTTTATATGTATGTATTTATCACTGTTACTGTTTATGAAAAGAGAAAGGTCAATTTTTCAAAGAATCGGAATTAAAGGTACTTTAGAAGAAAGATAAAGCCAATGTGATATCTAAAATACGTAATTTAAGTTTTACTGTGACCGATCCTATGCTAGAATTCATGTGTAAATATACATATAATTTTGCGAGTCAGAGGTAGTTTAGTGTTAGAGGACATTAAAACGAGTATCCCTTTTAGAACTTTTTTTTTTTGTTTTTTTTTTAAACAATTTATTTTATCTTCACCCTTGTGGATCATTTGCGCATTCTGCAGTATGCATCAGATTCGGTTGTATTATTTAAACATATTTATTGAAAGTTACAACTGTTTTTAGTAAAACATCAAGTAAATATAAGCAAAAAATAAAATGACCTTAAAAAAAACGTGTAGAAAAACTACACACTGGTAGTATTGGTAGAATTTTTCAAAACTTGAATTTGAAAACTTTTCCTATCAAAATACTTTCTTTTAGTATATATATATATATATATATATATATATATATATATATATATATATATATATATATATATATATCCTGTATTTGTTAGTCAAAGTAAAACCGCTATGCAGGTTTTTTTGTTTTGTTTTTAATCCTTGAGTAGCTGATTTAAGATAGTTGATAATAGCAGTATACTCTGTTGTTTTTGAGCGCCATTTTTTCTAATTAAAGAAAAAAAACTAATTTAGTTTACTAGAATCTAACCAGGCATTCAATGCAGAAATTTGGGAAAATGGTATAGCGATTTAGAATTATGATTTTGCCTTGTTTCAACTAGTCCAAACATTCCACGTGTTTTTGCATAATGAATTATCCGATGGATTTTACAATACAATTTTCTTATTTTCGTACAACTGCTTGAAATATCTGAATAATTTTAAAAATATTGAAATTTAATTTTTGCATGGAGTTGTGCGACATAGTTTATTTTGAGAGTTCAACATCTATAAACTTTTGGGAAATTTCCTATTCCATCAATTGGTACCAATTTTTTTTTTTTTTTTTTTTTTTTTTTTTCTTTTGCCTGTAGATATATTTGAGTTTTTGCGATAACCACGGGTAACAATAAAAAAAAATCATTTTAATGTACGTATATATTTTTTACAAGTTACGTGATAAATGAAGAAATATTGCTGCTCAATTTTGATGACACTTAAGATCTTTCTTCTGGAAGTTTTCTGTCCCTATCAAGTTTTCCAGGAGGCTATTAAAAGCTATCCTAGAAGTAGCATATGTAAATTTTGACCCCAGAGAAGGTTATAAATTTGGCCTAGCGTGGTATAATTAGTCTCAAGGTGTTTAATGAGTACGGAAAGACCACCTCTAGTGGTTCTCAGATCAAATATATTTTATTAAACAGGCTAGAATGAGTTATTTATAGGATTAATTAGGTTTCAAATTTATAATATTTATATATATATATATAGTAATAAGGGGGGGGCGTGGTCTAGTGGAAGGAGCACTAATCTACTGTTCTCCGGGTCCCGGGTTCGAACCTCGTCGGAAGCGGAATATTATTTGTTCTGTTATTTCAGCCGTGGGGCACACTCTGCTTCTATAAAGTGGGTACTCATATGTTTGGGGTAAACATGGAAGCTATGCGTGAACAAGATCAAATCAACTCCTTGCACGGCCGTTTGTTGTTGTTGATTTTTTTTAAAAATAGTATATATATTTTTCATGGTAATAATGTAAAATTCTAAGAATTAGAAGGAGTCTTTTAGATATATTTTATTTAGTGATTATATGACACCTTAGAATAACAAAAAATTAAAATTTAATGACATTTTTCTTTTTTAAGTCTTTGTAAGACAGAATTTGTATCTGTGGCTTGGCTTTATAAATAAATTTCAATTATAAATGTGTTGGGCTCACTAGACAGACGCCAATCTGCACATAGGGAGTTGAGCTTAGGGGCTCTACTAAAGCATCAAATTCTTCCTGTATCCAATCCTTCTAACTTTGTCACGAATTAATCATCAAAAAAGAGCTCAATGTTCCATTTACCGCTGATTAACCACGGACCTTCCATATCTAACTCCATCTCCACACTAGCCCACTTTTTTTAATTCTTGCCTCCTCTTGGATTTCTGATAATCCTCCGAGGGGTCTAAAAGAAGGTGGTCACGAGACCTTTTAATTATAATAGCAAATAGAGTGCTACCATTGGGGAGTTCCTCTACAAGTATCTTTCATGTAGTTTGTCTATTGGTCTAGGTACTAGTTTTTTACTTTCACTTACTATATATAGTAAGGGAAAGTATTGCGATCGTGAAAATTTTCGAATTCCAGTTTTCAACGGAAATACACGTTTTAGGGTCCCCTGAGTCCAAATAACCAAGTCTCGCAAAAAGGTCTGTGTGTGTGTGTGTGTGTGTGTGTGTGTGTGTGTGTGTGTGTGGTAACTCCCGGGCGGAAACTAAATGTCCTATGAAACTGAAATTTCATATTTAAGACCAATAGAGGCCCGAGACTTTACAAAACTTTTTTCATCAAAATAGGCTTACCAGAAGAGCCACTTTATAACATGCATTTTGCACCTTTTTTTGATTTTCTCAAAAACGGTTCCGACGATTTTGATTAAACTCGCTATATCGATGTAAAATTTAATGAGCTTTAATATCATGTAGGTTTCATTCTGATAAAAATGGTTTGGCAGGGCTTAAATGCCGATATTTTAAACATTCTTCCCCTAAGGTACCTTTAATTTTGTTGATTCTATCAAAATAACTATATCATCTTGTTACCACTGATGAAAAACCAGTAAATATATAAATGGAATGAATTCGATACCCTACGAAAGGATAAAACAGAAAAAATATTTTTTTGATGAATTTTTTTGTTTTTGAACATAAGAACAGTAACATACATGTAAAATATACCGTTGGATAGTTAAAGATTTTAGAAAATTATTATTTCATACATAAGCTTTTAAAAGTTAATAGAGAGTGATGAAAAGAAGGTAAAACTGATTATTTTAGATAATAATATAATAGATTTTTAATAAAAAACATGTTTCTATATAAATTCCATTTAATTAATTATTTAATGGTTTCAAACATTTTTATCTTTTACTGAATTTGAAGATTCTTTAATCGATTCTAAAAATGGAGGTAAGTGAAAGTTGTGTGTTGCCCGCACCAGATTTTTTAAGTAATGCTGGTGTGAATTTCAAAATAATAAATATAAAAATTGTTGTTTGAAAAATTAATGGTTCTGGAGTTTGAGAATTAAAAGGTTTTTGGAAGAGGTTAATAGTAAGGTTTTACTAATAGAAATGAATGAGGCGTTTTAGGTTAGCACAAATTACAAAGGTTTTTTGGTGGAGGCGGCTTTAGGTATATCTTAAGTGTAATCTTGTAAGGCGTGTTGTGAATTAAGTTAATTTTTGGAGTGAAATTTTTATTCACATGCACACACTTACTATCACTTTATTTTATTTTTATCCCGTAAGTGCTTCATATATGTAGTTCAAACTGCTGTCCGACGAAAATAAGTTCGATATTTTTAATTTTTACCAGAACTGGTCTATCTAATAACTTGTGTAACACTTTGGGAATTAAAAGTTCCTGATTTGTATAGTATATTGTTTATTATAAACCAAAATGTTATTCAACATAGGTATCGAACATTTCATACTGAACAGTCAACCAATAACTCCCCTCCCAAAAAAAATAAAAATAAAATAATAGAAGTTTATTGAGCAGTTTTTTAAATGGTAAAAAAGAGGTGAGTGGGCTTGTGTTATTAATTTTCACTCTGCTGTCCTTTTAATATAAAACTTGAATAAAGGACACAACGTTGTTGATTCACTGCTTTTATAAAACAGTGAAAAAATAATTACGAAAATCAACAATTTAGTTTTGTATTTACTACTGTTGTGGTTCTGGAATTATGTTTTAAAAAATCATTAGGTAGTCTGTTTTATTTTCTTCTATTTTTTTTGTTTTATTGAATTGACAGAAAAATGACGCATCGTATAAATTCGAAAACTTGAAAAATCAATATGTTTATGCATTATTTTCAGGCTTCTTTATGCTATTTTTATTATTAGTCTGATTTATATCTAATTTAACATCACTTTAAATAAAAAGACGGATACTAGGTATATCAGTAATGGCTTTGCTGAAGCAATAAATAAATTAAATATAGATCAAAATTTAATTAATAACCTGAGACCAAAACATTAATAATCGAAGGAAGTTATTAAACAGGGAAAATCAATAACCGACTATGGGGTATAAAGATCCTACTGAGGCACATTCAGCCTCTGTGAAGTGGGTTCCTCGAAAATTGTTGAAAACGTAGTTTAATAAAAATAAGGAGAAGTATTTATATGATTATTTAATAAAATTATTTAATAAATAAAATGCCATTTTAAATTGAGAAATATAATTGTATTATTCAGTAATATTACACTTGGTCGTCCTAATCAGGACAGTATTAATAGTGCTACATTATTAATACGAAATTCGTACAATATTTACAAAATAATAAATTCAAAAAAGAATCATATAAATTTATACATTTAATACATAAATATACATTTATACATTAAAACATTTACAAAGTATTACCTATATAATATACCGTAAGAGCCTTATACCAGGAAGAATCTAGCAAGTGCCAATACTCCAATATAAATATTTACAACAGCTCTCGGAACCACTGCCGTTTCGATCTTATGGATGAATGTAGATGGCGTGGATGTGTAAGCCTGATTAAGGATTTTTTTTTTTTTTTTTTTCGTAGGCTTAAACCTCTGTGGTCATTTTCGCCTTAAATCACGGATTAAATATTATAGTTTATTGTATAAGTCTGTCTGTTGTAGAAAGTCAAAAATTTTGCAGTTGTCTTGTAAAACGGTTGGTAAGTCAGTTTCAATTGCATATTGAGCTCTTTGAGTATCATAAGCCCTACACTCTGTCAAAACGTGTTTAACAGTAACCGGGTGACCTCATGTTGGGCAATCAGTAGGAGGTTCCCGTGTCAAGAGATGTCCGTGAGTTAGTCGGGTGTGTCCAATGCGCAGGTGCGCCAGGATAACCTCTTCCCTTCGCTTTTGTCGTAGGGACGAATGCCAATGGGAGATGTCCCTTCTTATTTCCCTTAACTTGTTTTCTGTAGTGTCGTGCCAAATTTGTCCCCACTTCGACCAAATCCGATGCTTGATGACAGAAACATAGTCGCCAACAGGCACCCCAATAAACGGACTGCCATCTGTTATTGCTTCTTTGGCTGCACGATCTGCGAGTTCATCGCCAACGCAGTGGCTCGGTACCCAGACGAAAAAAACTGAATTTTTAGAAACTATTGTGGACTGTAAGGATAAAAGAATATTTTGAATAATAGAGACGGTGGAGAAAGGGTGTTTCAAGCTGACTTGAGTCGATAAGGAGTCTGTGCAAATAATCCTGGTTGTTTTAGTAGAGCGAATAACACTACAACACCCTGAATAGGGATTGAGCTATAGGATTGGGGCAATGAACAAGGTTTTGACAGACTTTGGATAAAGTAAGGTTAAAAATAAAAACATTGAGGTCATGATTATACCTTAGATCGTGTTGGTTACATAGTACGGAGAGCATTGACTATTGTTTGAAGGACTTAGTATTGAATGCAGTTGATGTTAAAAAATTTGGCTATTTCCCACCTTTGAAGCCCATAGGTCTTGATAGGTTTCAGTATTGTAAATTAGTAATTTACCAGAGGTTTTCTGTGCAATATTCTACATAATTGACCTAATCGTCGGTTAAATTTACGTCATTTGAGTCCAGTTAGGTAGTATTTATTTGGACTCCAACTTACGATTTGTCAAAAAGCTATTTTCAGTTTTTTGCTTAGGATTATATTGAAGCTATTAATTGCAACATTTAAATGTATGTATATTTGTATTAATAATTACTTGCTTGAATTACTGAACTAGTAATAAATCAAAATTAACACAACTAAAGTAGCGATGCTACAAAAAGTTAACAGAAATACCAGTGATCCGAACTAGGCCTATATAACTTGTGGTAATGAGTTGAAGTTAGTTGTGTTAATGAGTTTCTCACTGCCGAAAGAAAGTTTTAGCACTTGGCTGAGTGTAACCGATTGCTTAATATATTTACAGCTTTACGGTATATTTCCCTGCTGAAATCTCCTAAGAAAAACAAATCGTTTTACACCTGTTCAATGAAAACCAATTTATCAGTGGATGGCAGTAAACATCTCAACCGGCGAGCGATAGAAGCGTTGAGTATGCCTAGTCGCTCCCTTGGGCTGAGTCCTAACTTTTCCACCTATCCCCTCCCTTCCTGGAACTTCGGTATTTGGTCTGGAGCCTCCAGCAATCGAAAAACTCCTTCTCTGGTATTCATATATTCCTGGCTAGGTCTTCAAGTTGAAAAGTTGCTTTAATGGACTTTTGAATGCCTCTTTCGCTTTTCATTACGAACACAGGTGTTCTAGAAGATAGATTAATTCATCAACGTCGTTCATCGGAAATCTTTTCACATCAACATTATATTTCGTTCAAATAAGAAGTAAAATAATTATAATAACGAATTATAAAATATATATATAATGATATTATAATTATTAATATATATATATAATAAAATTAAGTGATATTAATTAATTATATACAATAAATTAAAAATAGTTATATTACATTTTATCCCAGATGAGCATTGGAGATACCGATTTGAAGTGGATTCACACAGTATTATGTGAGGCAAATAGTTTATCCACTTTTAACTGAAGAAAAAGTTAAATTTTATTTTTATTATTATATTTTTCCCCCTTAATTAATGTACTTAATGATGTAACTATGACATTGTTTTTTGTTTTTCTTAAGTGGTAAAAATTGGGTTCCCGAAAACGGGGAAAATCACCTGGCGGCTGAGTGTGATCTTGGCCGATTTACCTCATTGCACGGCCGTTGGCCTAGACATTACGAATCCCTATATCTACTGAGCCAAAGACCCTTCATGGGTGGTAGTGGTATGGTTTTTTTTTTTTTTTATTTTGTTCATATAGTTATTCTTAAGGGACATCGTCCCAGTATAATGTTTCTATTATATATTATAAATAATCCTTTTTCTTTTGTTCTGGAAATTAATTACAAATATTTGTGTCCTTCTTTGTGGCTCTCTCAATAATCATCATGAGAGTCTGTAGCTAATTATCATATTTTTTAATTATGATAGTGAAATTATAAAACATTTCAGTAAATTTTGAATCTAAAAAAACTTTAAATAAGTTTAACTCCCATATTCATGTTTAATAATGTTTACAATCTCACCAAGGAAAAACCTATCTACTTATGGCATAAATGTATTAGTTTATTCAATTATTCAATTCATCATAGTGTTTATAATATAGCAACACTAAATTATTGTATGTATTGTGGATGTAATTATTGACGTTTGAAATTACTGAAGGAATTATCCGGTGGCGTCATTAAATGAAACAACTAAATAGTTTCAAACTATTTATTGTTTGCCAACGTTTACGATCCCATAGTTTCATTTCCACCATGTGCCCTGATAGATGACCCACAAAGGAGGTCGAAACTGTGCAAAAAATAAATAGTTTGAAACTATTTAGTTTTTCATTATAATGAACGCCACCGTCTAATTCAATCCAAGAAATAATTATTATTTAGACATAATGATGTTTTTCAAATGACTGATCCAAATCTTTTTGCTAAATATTTAAAAATCATTTAAACTATTTTATAATTTTAGCTGATACTAAATTGACATGTACGATAGTAATAATAGTATGTACAAAAAATATCTTGCTATGCTTTAGGATAATGAATAAGAAGATATACAACTGTATATAAATTGTTAATACATTTTTAATGGTATTCATTAATTTGTAAAAATATTATATTTTGTAACATTATAAGAATAACGTTTTATTAAAATAACGCAAAGAAAAGAATCGTAATTCAATTAAGTATGTTGAAAAAAAACAAAACAAACCCGGGGCGTGTAAACTGTACTTACATATCGACCAACAAACTTCTTTTTTAAATGAATTCTCCGGAACCATATCTTCTCTTTGAATATTATTTATTAATTCATCATACATTAAGGTTTAAAGGTTCATATGCCTCATCTTCAGAATCATAATAATTCAATATTGTAATTCATATTTGATGAAAATCTCCTTATTTTTGTGTCAACAATGGTCAATATATTCATTTAGTAGCTAAATTGGTTAAAAACTATTACATTATTACATATTTATTATTCATCCATGGCTTTTTAAAAAATATACACCATCAGGAGTAAGTAGACTAAAAACTACTAAAAAAGAGATGGTTCCGGAGAATTAATTTAAATGTAATACACTTTTCGTAGTTGTAAATTAAATCTTGAAAATTACTTTTTTTTTTCTTAAGATAATTATTTTCTTCTTGCTACGTTAATTTAAACTTTATATAAAAATATTTTCAATGAATGACTGATGTATAATATATAGGTATAACGAATATTATTATATAAAATTATTTATTTATTTTTTTTAAATCCATCTCCTAAAACCATTCCTTCTAAAAGCTTTTATAGGAAAATTTTAGAATCAGATAAAGCCGATTTTCACTGATTCTGTCTGGTCTTTGAGTTTGAATGAGAGTTTAAAAATAAAACTTCCCTTTTTTTCACTTAGTTATAATTCTGAAACAGTTATTTGATGGCTGTAAGAACTTATTCACTTAATCTTAGAAGTGTTGTTTTTTTATTTCAAAGGTTGTGTTAATAATTCTTGATATAGATAATTTTTTACTCTTAATAGTATACCAAATTATTTATTTTGTCATGGAAATATATTAAAATAAATAAAAAATGTGATCTATGTTATTTTATTAAGTGGGTTTTCGATCAGCATGCTTATGTACATTAATATATATTTATTTTTGGTGGAATATGGTTTAGATTACTTTTTGCTGATCATTGTTTTGCTTCGGCTTTTTTTTTCAGTGACGCGACAGGCCGTGCAGGACCCTGGGCATCGCGGTGTAATCTCCTAGGAGATTACACTCGCGTTTCTCGATGCAATCTGTAGGGTAGGGCCATCACTCCCCACGCCTAATTTTGTGAGTGGCCACCATTTGGCTGACGGGTCTCACATACCCGGGGGAGAAGCTGTGAGTGAATCCCCATTAAATTACATCCTTATAAAAGCCCCGCCGGGACTGGGATTCGAACTCACAACTTAAGCAAGAGAGACTAGCGCGCTAGCCACTCAGACACGGGCTCCCCTTTTAGATAGTGTTTTAGTGTGAAGGACGTTTACTCCTATTACAGATTTATCTGTTAGTAAATTAAAGTGCATGGTTAGTCCTCTTGTATCCTATTCTTCCACCAATAAAAGAAATTATATCAAATTCTAAATATTTGATGTATCTTATCAATTAAATATTGTTTTTGTTTACTGCATTAGTGGGCTAGACATAAGATCTGCTTCGAACTCGCCTGATGCAGAATAGTTGTGTGTTATTTTTATTTTAGAGGTGTAGCACTTAACATTTAAGAGACCCTTCTGGGGCCTACGCAATCCTTATAAATAAAATGGGTACTTAAATTGGCGATTAGCATTATAACGGCCAAATCACATCCTTGCTTAGCTGTTGGTATGCAATCCGAGTCATTACTGAGCATTGAGCTAATTAGTCTTTACTGGTTATTGTGATACACTATTAATTTATATTATTAAAGTACACATCGATAAAAAGTTGTTTAAGGTAGATAGAGAGTAATTGAAAGCAGATAAATAAACTGCTTGTTCTATATGATAGTATAATAGATTATTTTATCTGAAACTCAATCGAAAATGTTTAAATTTATCATAAACTCAATCGAATGTTTCAATCAAAACTCAATGTAATCATTTAACCTTTTTCAACTTAAAGTATTTAATTTTTACTGAAGGAATTAGTCCGGGTGGCGGTCATTAAATGAAACAACTGAATAGTTTCAACTATTTTATTGTTTGCCAACGTTTCGACCCCCATTGTGGGTCATCATCAGGGCGTCTGGTAGTCGAGTGGAAACTCATTTTTTCAGTCAGTTTTTCCACTCGACTACCAGACGCCCTGATGATGACCCACAATGGGGGTCGAAACGTTGGCAAACAATAAATAGTTGAAACTATTCAGTTGTTTCATTTAATGACCGCCACCCGGACTAATTCCTTCCAGTAATTCTCAACGGTCAACTAATTACATCCATCATAAAAAGAACACGGGAACAACAAAAAGATACATCCTCCTCAACTCTCCGCCGCAGCGCCAGAATAAAAAATCGCTAGCAGGACATACTACATCTCAACAACAGCAGGCATTCTCATCTCAACAAGCCATCATTTCTACACCTTCAGGTGACACACGCTCTTCTCATCACCACATTTCCAGTTCTGAAAAGCCCTGATGATGACCCACAAAGGGGGTCGAAACGTTGGTAAACAATAAAATAGTTGAAACTATTTAGTTGTTTCATTAAATAATTCTCAACGGTCAACTAATTATATCCACTATTTAATTATTAATTAAAATTTTAAAATGTATTTTAATAAAAGAGGTAAGTGATAGTCTTGTGTTACGTGCAGCAAATCTTATCTGAATTACTAATTAATTTTTTAATTATTTGGAAGATGGTAAACTAAAAAGTAAAATAATAATAAAAATTAATGTTTTATCGTGTGTAAAACATGAATATTATTTTTTAATTTTGGGTAATGATAAAGAAGAGTGTGCATAGTTGACTTAGTTTGGCTGCGGTCGGTGTTCCGCTTAGGTTTTTAAGGCAAATTCTAACTAAATGAGGTAGAATCCATGTAATCAGATGAAGATACCGCATCGTGTTGCAAGAGAAGCAGCCCGAGGAAGAGATAAAGCGATAGGGGATTGGAACTGGTAATATCCAGGAGGGTCTGCCTGCATCAGCAGATGGGGCGGATAGTATTAGTCCCGGCTAGGCCACCGATCTGAGTCCCATCTAGTTCTGCACCAACGGGTATCCACTGCATTAAGATAGCTCCTCTTTGATATTCCGAAATAGTCTGCATATACTTACTGAAAGATCTTTTAAAATATCGTAGATTATTGTAGAGCTTACAATGCTGCAAACAAAATGGGACTGTAACGTGGTCGGAGTTGATAACAAACAAATTACTAAGAATAATTAATCCGATGTACTGCTTCCTAGAAGAGATGAGTAAATATTTGGAGCACCTTAGAGTTCTTTCTATTTACCTTTGGTATTATCAGTCGAGTACCTCGAGTCGAGTTTTACACTTAGAAAAGTAGGAAAATTCTCATTCCGAAATCACCACTTATAAGAAAATAAAAAGGTTTAATTTTAATAACTAAAGCAGTGAAAAAAAATGAGAATACTAATATTCTTCGAGAATATCGTGCGAATGAAGGAAGGACTAAAGAAGAAAGTATTTAACAGAATATGTGAATACGAGAGCGAAGATGGATGTGTAAAAAAAAATGAGAGAGGAAACTGAAATGAAAAAAAAAACGCCTGGAATGAGAACAATACGGGAAAAAGTTAAATGAAATCAAGATTCTAGTGGGAAGTGAAGAAAAACAGAAATTTCCTGCGTGGTCAAAGAAAATAAAGGAACGCGGATATGATGAGAAGATACTAGGAGAAGGGAAAACCAAAAATGAGAAAAGAAAAGTAATGATATTCGCATGATATTAAAATTTATTTTTGTAAAACGAAGGACTAAACCATACTAGTACCAATAATGGTAAGTTGCTATATTGAGAATTTATTACGAGTAAGTTTCTCGTATTAAGAATTTTAAAATGGTGTCTGCGAAATCACAACCCTTTAATGATCTTGAGTTCAGTACACAATACCGTAAAAACTGAGATGACCGCGGACAGAATTACGACAAACAAAAATAAAGTAATGGATTAGGATAAATATATGATTAGACACTGCATTTACTTCTAAGTTCTTCATTTGTATATCGATATGCATATTTATAAACGAGAGCAATCATAAAATTTTACGAAAATATATTTAATGCATATAACAAATAATCGTACTCAAAAAGAAGGATTACTGAATTATTTAAATCCTCTCTCCCATCTAAAAATGAAGGTCAATATATTTAAAAAATATAATATATATACATAAATGAATTCAATTTTTGAAATCAGAACTTTTTTTTTTTTTTACAACCGTATTATACAATAAAATACATTAAGTAAATGTGCTAATATATCAAGTGGGCGTGATACAAGCATGTGAAGAAACTACCCAGTAGTAGCACTTCAAAGTTTATTCAGATAAATAGGTCTCGAGGCCATCGTCTTTTCAGAAAGATCGCCTAGGATCAGGAATAGGAGATGAGAGTTTGCGGACGCGTGGGTTGGAGTTTACGGGTAATTTGGAATAAAAGGAGGAATATCTAGTTCGAGCTAGATCTGCGACTAATGGGATATTTAGGTCTTTATGAATTATTTTATTGGTGACAAAGTTTAGGATTTAGGATCTTTCGGAGGATTTTGGATTGCAAGGATTGAATGTGGGATGAATTGGATGGCTTGGTGGATCCCCATAACTCAATCCCATATGTCCAAATAGGCCTAATGATGGTAATATGAATTAATTTTTTGTTGTATATGGAAAGTTTTGATCGTTTGTCCAATAAGTGTTGCAGTAAGCGGTATCTACGAGCTGTTTCTTGTCCTTTCAGTCTAGTGTGAGGATTCCAAGTAAGACGTTTGTCTAGATGGAGTCCTAGGTACCGGATCTGTTCAACTGAAGTGTGTGGAATATTGTTAAAGGAAATAGTGGGACAGGCGGACATAGGTTTTCGACGAAGGGTGAAGAAATCAGAGCTTAAAATTAATTATCTATGATTATTGATAAAAAAGGTCAATATAGTATACTGGAATGATATCTAAAGTCAATATTTTAATTAACCTAATAATATTTCAAAAATTAAGAAAAAAAGAACATTTGATTTCCAAAATAAAGAGGGTTTGGGTAGTTTCAACAATAACCCATTAATTATAAAATTATGTCCAATTTAATTTGAGTTAGATTATCTTGAAACATAACAGTTAAATGGTCTAAAATCATTAATTTTCGAAGAACACACTCAGAAAAATACATATTCACTTATGTACTAGTTATTTAGGTAATAATGTATTATTTTCTGTTCTTAAATTTCTGGATTTCCTAAAACATTATTTCAAACATAAAACCGAGAAACATTGAATGATATATCCGGCACAGTGGAGGAGGTCACTGCAGATACCAGAATTTCCGTGGCTCGATAACCAGTGAGCAGCTTCTACAAGAAAGGCCCCAGTATAGATAAGGAATCCCACATTCTACCTCTCTTCAGGCTTTTCCACAATATTCAAACCCACGCTTAAGGCTGAATCTTATTTTCCCTTTTTTTTAACAACAAAAAAAATTCTATTATATTCAAATTGATCATCAGCTAAAGTCTTAAAAAAAAAAAAAAACTTGGCGAGTAGCTATCTCAAACTATTCATATATTCGGCCTATGCGATAAAACTAATTCAAGTACAAATTGAGTACCAAGTACAGATTGAGACAAATTAATTTTTAATCTATACTAATATAATAAAGCTGAAGAGTTTGTTTGTTTGAACGCGCTAATCTCAGAAACTACTGGTTCGAATTGAAAAATTCTTTTTGTGTTGGATAGTCCATTTATCGAGGAAGGCTTTAGGCTATATAACATCACGCTACCAATAGGAGCGAAGAACCAGAGGAAAATCTGGGAAAAAAACGGGGAAAATTTGGAAGAAAAAAAAACCTCGCATCCCAATAATTTCAAATGATTTACCTTTTATTTTTAAATAATTCAATTTCCCGTTAATTTATATTTTTCCGTAACAATTAATCACAGAGGTAAACATTTAAACACGTAGGAATAGATTTACGTCAAGATCAGGCTGCGGAGAAAATCAGTATGTTCTGCCACAAGAAAATAAAACTCATTTAGGCGGAAGTACTTTAAAATATATTATTTTAAAAACTTCTTAATATCAATCATAATAACAGACATTGATGCAGACGAAGTCGCTTTAGAATATATCAAAGAAAAGGTAACATGTACTAAGAAGGGTTAAATTTGGGTGATAAAATTCCGGTTCTGGGAAACGCCAATCATTCGGTCCTGCTAGGAGACTATACAACTAACTACAAGTGCATTGATAAAAACCGGTAAAGAAATAGGACTCGAAATAAATACCGAAAAGACAAAATATATGATTTGTAGCAGAGACGGGCGATCATAGTGATATTGATATATCAGGGTACACTTTTGAACACGTAGAGAAATTTAAGTATTTAGGCTCAATGATAACGAGAAAAAAATAAAGTCCAGGAGGAAATAAAGTCCTGGTTAAAGGCGGGAAATGCGTGTTATAATTCAGTTGCGAAATTACTTAGCTTCTTTCTAAAAACTTAAAGATTAGAATTTATAAAATTTATAGAATTTATAATATGGGAGTGATGCAGGTGTAAGGTTTTACCGACGAATATCATTAATTCATATTTAGGTTGTCAACGGTTTGTGACGATTAATTTTTCATATTAAGTGATTATGGGTATAACCACTTCTACTGGTTTGCTACTGTAAATTTGGTAGGAAGAAGTCAAGATCGGGCTTTAAATGATAACAAAGAGTAGCTGATAGTTGATATTTATTATAGCCAATCTTACCATAAACGCACATAAATTAATACGAAATGCAATATTCGCGAGCAAAGCTGCGTGTCACAGCTAGTTTGATATATTTTTATTATGATTTAACCTTTACTTTCAGTGATGAAAACACTTATGAAATATACAAATACACTAATTTTTTACTTTCACTTGCCTATATATGAAATATATAGTAAGGGAAAGTATTGCGATCATGAAAATTTTCGAATTCCAGGAAATAAACGTTTTAGGATCTCCAAATGAGAAGTCCAAATGACCAAGTCCCGACATAAGGTCTGTGTGTCTGTGTGTAGTATTTCTAGCGGAAAAACGATAAGTCGTATTAAACTGAAATTTCATATTTATGACAACCATACGCCTGAGATGTTACAACAAATTTTTCATAAAAATCATCCAACCTGAAGAGCCACTTTATACCATCCATTTTACGTTTTTCTCAAAAGCTGCTCTAACGATTTTGATTAAACTCGCTATATTACGATGTAAACTTTAATAGGCTTTAACAGTAGGTAGGTTTCATTGGGATTGAAATTGTCTGACAGGGCTTAAATGCCGATATTTTAAATGTTCTTCTTCTAAACTACCTTTAATTTTGTATATTCCAAAAGATTAACCTTATCATTGTAATAAAATTGAAGAAGGACAGCTAAATATACAAGTTGGACAAATCTGATGACTAAATAAAAGATGAAAGACCAACACTTTTTTTAACGTAATTTTTAGTTTACTGATAATAAGAACGGTAATATAGACGTATTATATACCATTGGAAAGTGAATGATTTTAGAAAAAATAATTTCTGATACACAGAGTTGTAAAAGGCAATATAAAGTGACGAATGGGGAATAAACTTATTACTGATTAACAATTTAATATAGTTATATTATTAAATCTAAATCATATGTTTCCGACGAAAATGAATACAAGTTTGATTAAAATCAATCTCAAATATTTTTATATTGGTGTATGTTTAATAGTTTTGAAATGGATTTTAAATATCGAGGTAAGTTAAAGTCGTATGTTGCCCGCACCAGATTTTATACTTTTATTGAATTTAATCTAATTATTTAAAGCTTCCTTTTGATGTTTAGAGGATTGTATTATTAAGATAAAAAAAAGACCACTTGGGAATCCTCCTGACATATTAGTTGTTGCACACTTCTGTCGTTTTTATATCATTCTCCCGGAGATATGTGATGCATCCAGAGGCTTGGCCTTTTTTGGATCAAATTTTGTGTTGGGGAGAAGTTGAACTTCTTGGAACTTTGGGGCTCCTCCATTTACATATAACTTTGATGATGTTAGATGGCAATGACATGTTTTCCATTCTTCTCTTAAAATTGGGAGGGAAAAGAATACCCCCTAATTTCTTATTGAAATGAAAGCAAGAATGCGATGAAATTTTGGGAAAGCCATTTATTTTCGGTATAGAAAACCTGTTTCAGAATTTCAGTAATTAATAATTTCTTTTCAAAAACCACCAATATTGGGAAATGAGGATTCTTGGGGCACTCAGTACCCCAGGTCCCAGTGCAGTGTAGAACAAGAATAAAAAAAGTTACTTTCGTTGGGAGATGGGGTATCGAATTCCCCAACTGGAGATTTTTTATGTTTTTAATAGTTAAATTAATTTTTGGATATTTTTGTTTTTTTATTTATTTGACAACAAGTAATATACAAATGCATATTTTTGATTGAGGCATATATTGTAACATTGATGAGCATTACGAAAAACCTCCTTCAGGATTCTTTTATTAGATCGATGAAATAAATAAATAAAGTAAATTAGGTCGAAGGAAACATTTGAAAATCCGTTGGGAAACTGTATACCCCACGTCTCCACTTAAAGGTTAAAATAGTTAATTCAAACAACTTTTCGCTAACTTAAACTATTTTCGAATATTTAACTGCTCCTTTTGGTCAAGACAATAATACAAGAATGTAACCAATGATGAAAAAAAATATTAGTTTTTCCGGCTTTCCTGTATGATTTATAATACTTTCATGTTAAATATTTATCTCTTTAAATTTATCTAGAAAATAAGTTTAGATAGGTTCTCATAACTTCGCATAGTTTATTTCTTGACGAAATAGAAAAATCTTTAAGTATTAATCTCGAAGGAAGTAATTTAAGTTTACGTTCTCTCAACCTAGGTTTCATAACTCGATGCGTCAAAATTAAATAAATTAATTCGAATTTCATAATTTGATTGTCTTATTGAAATGATAAATTTCTTATAGAAAAAAAATATTATCATAATTTTTAGATTATTACATTTTTTTTTGTAATTTGGCGAACCATCGAAAGAAGATGAAAAAGTGTTCTATTGATATTTAATAGAAGTATTTCAGTTATTTCATAGAAACGCTTTATTACAAAAAAGGGCCTTGCCAACTCTTGGTCAAAATTAAATTTTTTTATTGCATTCCTTATTTTCAAAATAACACGCATATTTTGTATGCTCACATCAGAAAAAAAAAGAAAAAACAAATAAAAAACACCGTATCCTTTACCGAAAACAATATCCTATAGTCACCTTTCTACCATAATCAGGGATCTTTTTTTTTAATAGGTATTTTTTATACAATAAAATGGTTTATTTGACTGTTAATATTGATATTACAGGATATATGTTTTTAGATTTCTGTACGTATGATAGTTCTAGTAGATATTTGCAACTGAAGCTGAGTTTCTTTTTTTTTTAAATACCATCGACAAATGATAAACCATTTCCCTTTCCTTTTTTAATTATGGAAGCTCAATGTTTTGCAGTAACTATATAAAATAATTTTAAATGCATTTATGTACCACATAAAAAAAAAAAAAAAATAAAAAAAAAAAATCTGACCTATGAATATATGTGGGTCAATCCTTTCGGAATCGTACATGCCTTGCTGCTCACATTTTTTATTTTGACGATTCTAAAACTCAATACAATTCTTTTTCTATCTCATCCTACCCAATGTTATCTCCCTGCCTACTAAAAATTGTATTAAAAATGTAAATAAACATATACGTTAAATTTATAAATAATTGTAAAATTTGTCAATTCTAATTTATGACATTTTAAAATTAATATGTTTAAAAAGAATGTATGTTGAATTTAACTTATTTAAATTTTGTTAAATTATATTTATTCTTGAAAATAAAGACAGACCTCGAAACATCTAAGAAAATAGTTAAATAAAGGTGAGTTAAAATGATTAAATAAGTTTATGGAAATAAGCAATGCTTGTTTAAATATGTAAAAATACTTAAAACTTCCTCGAAAAGAACAAATGAAAAGACATTAGGATTTATTATATTAAAAATAGTCCAATAAGGAAAAGTAAGCTGTGGAAAAGCTTAATAAAGTGTATCTCCCTATTTTCTAATCGATCAGAATTATTCAATAAGATATGTAAATACACGAGGAAACAATCCTATCATTTTATTTAGCAGTAGCTTTAGTTCAAGGGTTTCATTTAATCCAGACTTGAACTTTGTAAGGGTTCTGCTCTAAATAAAGCACTAACCAATAAAATATTCAAGGACCTTGTTAAAAGTAATGTTGATTAAACTTTTAATTCTCTGAGAGCATTACTCTAACGTTAGGATCTAGCCGTTGGACCCTAAACTAAAAGGAAAAAAAAATACCAGCCTGAAGTTCTTACTCAACTTCTTAGTGTACAAAAAAAGAGATTACCCCCAGATAAGATATGAACTTAATTAACAAGATTTTTAGCTATCTGTTTATCAAATTTTCGTTTGACAATTAAGAAATATGATTTGTACCCTTGTTGATTTTTCATTACTTTTATGTTAAGGTCTGTCTATCACTTTAACCGAAGCTCCTATTCTAAGTAATGTTTTTGACATAGACTATATAGGGTTTCTCATAATTGTGGGAGTAGGTATAAAGCTTAAAGAGGGACAAAAAAGTTTCTTTTACCCATAATCCGATTCTCAACGGTAAGGAAGGAAAATCAAATATTGCTGTTTAATGATAACCATGGATAGATTGAAATAAAAGCCATAAAAGAATATAGCCGGGTTAGGATGGTAAATCTGCCACCGCGGCTTTTTTTACTCAAAGTTGGGAGACCGATTTGTCGAATAAAAAGAATTTACCTATATTTGTAGCTTTTTAACTCAATCGGTTTTCGAGATTTTTATAAACACCCCTTTTTTCGTTTTTTTTAAAGAGTAAAATTTGAAATTAATTAATGACGATTCTTCTCCGATTCTTAGCTGTCAAAGTTATTAAATAATGATATGATAATGATTCTTAAACGAAAAGCCAATTTTCAGCGGAAGAAAGAAAACCAAAATGTGTATTTTCTTAACCTTTTGAAAAGTTTCAATCACCGATTTTATTTCGGAAAATGTCTTTTGTACTCCTCTAAACGCAAGATTTTTTCGAAGTAGTAAGCAATATGAAAAAAATTAATAAAAACTTATTTTTTTCTGAAAGCTTCCTTTTAAGTTTTCTTATTATTATTGATAAATATGTAAACATATATATTTCACCAAAAATTCAGAATTATATTACTTATGAAACATTTTCAATCATTTTACTGCAAAATGATAGAATAAAACTATGTTTTTCAAAACACGCTCTTTGACGTCTATTTAGCCACTACCAATAATTTCTTCTGAGGTCTCGATTGTTCATGTATTCTCTATTGCCTTCTCTAGGGAGGATGTATTTTCAGTTAAAAACATAATGTTCTACAAAATTTTCGATAATATAAAAACTATAAGTTTCTTAAAACTCAAGATTTCAAAGAAAAGTCAGGTTTTAATTTTTAAATATTGTTCCACTAGCATATAGCATGAATGGCAAGCCTTTGATTAACATAACAACTAATTATACATATATATTTTGATAGCACTCTATTAAACCATCAAATTCTTCCTGTATTCAATCCTTAAAATCCAAAATCCTCAGTGCTCCTTACTTTGTCACGAATCAACTCATCCACAAAGATCTTAATGTTCCATATGTAGCAGATTTGGCCCGAACCAGGTATCAATCTTTCCATGACAAACTCCACTCCTACTCTAACCCACTAGTTTCAATCTATTCGATCATTCAATCTTTATATTTCATTCCTGACATTCCTCCAAGGCATCTGAAAAGATGACCTCGAGACCTTCTAGTTTAGATTACCAACTGGAGTGCTGCCACGGGCAGTTTCTCTTCATGCATTTTCCTCGTACTTTATCTCATATTTCACCAAGTACTTTATCCTTTTAGCTTTTTTACTTGTATTAACCAATACAGTTGTAAATATGAATAAATACATAAAATATTTTGATAGTTGTAGATGCTTTAGTGCCTTGATTAAGTTGGATTTCTATTACTCCACCACAATATGAAATATGCTTGTGGAATGTTACGTGTCACCAATCATCTCTATTTTGTCAAGTCATGCGAAAGTCCAATTAGTATAGATTACAAGTCTTCTATCAGAGCGTGATGAAATGTTAATAATATTCCTAGAAGTGTTAAATGTTTTGTTGTAATAATACTTCAAACTACAATTTTATTAAATTGCTTGGAACTATATTTAATCGTATTGGGATTTTGTATTTATTTCTCAACAATGATTATACAAATGCCTCTGGGCATATATTGCAACATTGATCATCATTAGTTAAAACCTTGTTCAGGATTTTTCTGAACTCGTGAGTAAAGAGATCTCCTAGTAAAGGCATTCCTGGCCTGGAAGATCTCTGCTAAAGAAGCATTTCTGCTCCAGAGGCATTTCAATATCTTTAGTGGGCTTTGTGGTAGTTTGTCTGTCAGTAATGTTTGTACCTGTAGAATTGGGTGTCCAGCGAGTGAGTCGTGAAATTGTTTGTAGTATTACTAAATGATACCCGTTACGATTGGTATGTTGAGGTCTTTGTGCAATTTATTGGTCACGTAAAAGGGACAGTGAGTAATGAAGCTGAGGAATTTTGATTAAAAGATCTGAGTTGTCTGAATGTGTGATTTTTCACGTGAGCCCACACCTGAGAACCGGAAGTCCATATCGTTTAAAGTAACATGTTGTATATGATAAATTTGTTGTTTAGTGACAAATTGTTTTAATGGAGAAGAAGTCGTCTAAGTATTGATATTCGATACGATCTTTTTTTCAGAGTATTTTTTATCTATTTGTTTGGGTAGATGAACATTGTAAAGTGTCATAGAACAATCAGAACGTCTCAGGGTGAATGTTACATGACTTGATTCTGTAATTTTATTTTATTAAACCGTTAATCTAAATAATAATAATGCATTTTATCAGCTATATCACACAGGGTGGCTGAGTTGGTTAGCACGCGTTGCCCTGGAAACCAGATAACCTTAAGAACATAATTACGAGTTCACGTATCGTTGCCGGAGGGCTTATAACTTGGCACTAATCCCCCGCCTGGCTCGTATATTGAGAAAATTGTCTCGATCTCAATATTACTGCTTACTATATATTTTATACTTCAATTGGTGAAAGTAAAAACAAAAAAAAAAGTATAAAACTTGACTAATAATAAGAATGAAATCCCAAATAGAACCACAAGTGCTTAGTTTATTTCATGTATTTTTTATACAATTATAATATTTAACATTTATTTCGTTGGCTTTTAGAATAGTCCTTTTCTTATTACACTATTAATGTAGAAAAAGAGGACATATTGAAGAAGGAGCTGTCATACTCGCCTTGATTTATCCTTAGCTTAAACCCTTGGAAATTGTTAAAGCTTGTGACGGCGCGGCCACCTGTCACCCAGCTAAGCACTAATGAATCCTTAGAAAAGACTTATCATAACTCTGCATAAAAGATGCTAATGTGATTAGCGGCTCCGCTGACTTTCTCCCTATTTAAGTAGAAGGAGGGATTTTCCAGATTTAGTATTTTCCAGTAAAGCGCTTCTATAAGGGCCTCCAGCTCTCCAGCGAAGCTTCAATTTTACGCTCCTATGTTGCCTAAGGCCCGGTTGCACTGACCGTGTTTAACTTTAACTTTACTAATCTGGATAAGTAAATCACGGGTTAGCAGAAATTCCATTGCACCAATCATAATTAGCCCTAACTCTGTGTTAAGTGATGGTGTTAAGTTAATTCACCTTCCTACCTCGATTATCCGATGTCAATGTTACCTTTCTACTGTTACTTTAGCTTTCAAACATGGTTTCAGTTTGTTTTTTTCTGAAATTTTCGTGATATTTATCCTAATACACCTAAGAAAAATGAACACAATCTCTTCAGATGAATACTCAACATCAGATAAAGATATAATACAATTGGTAAATATACTTTCTAGGAACAAGCTTTACAAAGTAAGGAGGAATCCATTTGAAATTTAGGATGATGTGGAATTCATAAGAAGGTACAGATTTCGAAAAGAAACAGTGCTAAATATGATTGACAATTTTAATATTAATGATTTTGAATCATATCCTGCAAACAGGAACATCCATAACACCTTCAAACCAGTTACTCTTTGAAACATTCTTTGTGTCAGTTTTAGTTTGTTTTTTTCTGAATATTATCGTAACATTTATCCCAATACACTGAGGAAAAATGAACACAATCTCTTCAGATAAATATTCAACATCAGATGAAGATATAATGTAACTGATATATATACTTCCTAGGAACAAGCTTTACAAAATAAGGAGGAATCCCTTTGAAATTTAGGATGATGTGGAATTCATAAGAAGGTATAGATTTCAAAAAGAAACAGTGCTAAATATGATTGACATTTTTAATATTAATGATTTTGCATCATATTCTACTTAACCTCAAGAGGTATTATGCTACTAGTAGTTACCAGCAGGTTCTTAGCGACATCATTAATATTGATAAATCTACAGTTTATAGAATTATTCCACGCATAACAGCATTAATAGCCAGGAAGTCAAGTGATTTAATTAAAATGTCCGTAACAGAAGTTGATAAAAACAAAACAGTGTCAGATTTCTACAGGATAAAATGTTTTCTTTGAGTAATTGGTGCGATTGACTGCACTCATATTAAAATCCAGTCTCTAAGTGGAGCTAATACAAAACTATTTTGAAATAGAAAAGGGTGGTTTTCATTAAATATACAAGTAGTGTGCAATGGGAACTTGAAAATTCTGACTCTGTGCATGACAGTTGGATTTTCAATTAAAGTGCATTACGATGGAGATTCGAGTCAAGAGAATTTGTATATTTTTGGCTTCTAGGAGATAGTAGTTATGGCTGCAAATCATATTTACTGACACCAATTTTAAACCCAACAAATGCTGCTGAAGAAAAATCAATTGTCACACAAAAATCAAACAATCATTGAGAGAGTGTTCAGTTTTATGGAAAGAAGATTTCCTTGCCTTGCCAATGGAATTCGAATGTATCCAAAAAAAGCCCTAAATATTATTGTAGCTGTAGCTGTCCTCCACAACATTGCAATAGAAACCCAGGACATCTACAACGTACCAGAACCAGAAGATTACTTTCCTGATGTTGTTTCACCATCAGAAATTATATGTGAAAGTGATATAGCTTTTCACAGAGCACTTGTCGACACAAATTTTTCAAGATGAAAGGAAATGACATAATTTTGTATAAATTGCAATCTGTGTTATTAAATCAATTAACCTTTCCCTCTTTTGTTGTCAAGTGGTAATTTATTTGTTTATATTTATCAATAAAGTCTGATTTTTGTATTTTATTTACATATTTTTTTCCCTCTAATTCAGTAAATTGATTAATAATAAAAATAGGTTTATTGGAAGAATGAAAAATGATAATAAATAATTTGTAGGTTTCTAAATCTTCCAAAAACAGTTTATTACAATTAACTTTAAAACGAGCCAACATTTCGAGGGCCTTCCCCATCATCAGGACTCACTAAAATACATCAAAAAATTATCAATTAACATTATAAAATAACTTTTTAAATATTAACTAAAACCATGCATAACAATGTTACAAAAAAATTATATTTACCCGAAATTCATTTAAAATTTAAAAAATTATCCATTTTTGATTAAAATTTATGTCATAAAATTGGTTTGTTTTTTAAATTAACACTAAGGAAAAAATACCCATTTAACTGGCATATTCTTTGGCTCCTGATGAATTAGGATCATACTATTTACTGTAGTAAGTATACACTGATTTATTATTAAATATAGGTCACTAAGGTAAGGTTTACAAATTTTAATTTCCCAATTGTAGCAAGAACTGCTTGTGAGAGGTGTTTTCAATCTGTTCTATAATTTATGGTATCTTTTATATTTTTGTTTATATATAGATTCGATTGTTTTTCTATATCCAATATTGTAGATTTTTCAAAATCAAAATTGTGATTAAGCTGAAGACTATGTTGTGCAAATGCTGTAGTGTTTATATTTTTACAATTATTGCTGTGTTGTTTGACTCTAGTTGTGATCTTTTTAGAGGTTTCTCCTATGTATATCTTATCACAATCTATACAATTTATTTTATAAATAACATTCAGTTTTTCGTGTGGTAAAATCTTTAATGTTTGATAAATGATTACTTAGTTTATTATGGTTATATAATCCTAATTTTGTCTGTGGTGAATTAAATTCAACAAGTGTTCTCTTAATTTCTTTGGATAGATGAGGTATAAATTGCATTTTTTGATAATGGTATATATTTCTATTTCTTCCACTTATCATGTCTATATTTATCACATTATTGATATTATCTATAATTGTTTTTTTATTATTTTCATTCTGGTAAGGATCTGTTATAGTTTTTTGTTTAGGTTTTACTATTTATTGTTCATATTGTCATCAATTTTTGGTTTATTATTGATCAATTTATTGTTATTAACGTTAAGGTTTTTTGTCCTGGGTTCATTTTTAATTTCATTGTACTTGATTTAATTTATTATTTTTTTCGAATACATCTAATAACATTTTATATACTATAGTTTTTATTCCATTTAGATACTCCTTGTCTGTCTGGTTTCACAATACAATCCAGCTTCCTTGGTATTCAATAGATCTTAAAATGTTTCATTATTAATTCTCAACGGTCAACTAATTATATCCATTATTTTATTAATATATATTAATCGGCAGAGTAAAACAATCATTTCAATATAACCTAACTGTCTCTGTCTAGAGGGTTTGGAGTTGTTAAATACGTCACGAATATAATGACGTCCCGCGCTAACCCATGTTAACTAACTCGAATTAAAAATTTGTTGGTGCAAATGGACAAAAACTTTAATCATGATTAGCTTTTAACCCGGGTTAGTTAACAGCAAAAGTTAACTTTAACACAGGCTGTTGGTGCAACCGGGCCTAAAGGTTTACTACCGTGAACTGACGATGGCACTTAAGGGCCGTTGTTGAATGCGTAAACAATACATCAGTTCTGAACTTTTAGGAAGAGGATGAAATATAACAGCACTGAAATAAATGTTAAAGAATACTGAAATATCAATGACTACAGAATAGGGTATTTTTAAAGAAAAAAAATAACCAGAAATATTGTCTCACGAGATAATATGAAATGACTGCTGATATAAAGTGAAAAAACAATTAAAAAAAATTGGATGCGCGCAACATACGACTTTCACTGATCTCTGTCGTTGTAAGCAATTTAAGAGTAGATGATAAAAAGAGGATGAAATATAACAGCACTTAAATAAATGTTAAAGAATACTGAAATATCTATGACTTCAGAATAGGGCTTTTTAAAGAAAAAAAACAAAGCCAGAAATATTGTCTCACGTGATAATATGAAATGACTGCTGATATGAAGTAAACAAACATTTAAATAAAATTTGGTGCGCGCAACACACGACATTCACTGATCTCCGTCGTTGTAAGCAATTTAAGTAAGATATAATAAGATAATAAGAAGAGGATGAAATATAACATCACTTAAATAAATGTTAAAGAATACTGAAATATCCATGACAATAGAATAGGGCTTATTTAAAGAAAAAATCAAAAACCAGAAACATTGTCTCACGAAATAATATGAAATGACTGCTGATATGAGGTGAACAAACGCACGACTTTCACTGATCTCCGTCGCTGTAAGCAATTAAAGATTTTTTTAAATACATTTAGAGATGAGAATAAAAAGTTAAAGAATTAATTACACTGGACTTCAATAGAAACATGTGTTTTGTTAAATAATCTAGGTATTATTTTATTATCTACGAAAGTCAGTTATTTTTATCGTATTTTCATCACTCTACGTTATCTTTTACAATTTTGTGTATAACATAATATTTTTTCCTAAAATCTTTAATTTTCTAACGGAATATTATACGACTTTATTACCTTTTATATGTTAAAAATTAAAGAAGAAATATTTTTGCTCTTTTCTCCTTTAGATATAAATCAAATATGTTCAACTTATTTTTTTGTCTATGTTCATAAATCCTAAAAATATAGCTGTTTTTATGGAATTTACAAAATTAAAGGTACTCAGAGGAAGAAAATTTAGAATATCGGCGTTTAAGCCCTGTCAGACTATTTTGATCATGATGATATAGTGCTAAAAACCCTATATCATATTAAAGCCCATTAAAGTTCAAATAGATTTAGTGAGTTTGATCAAAATTATTAGAGCCTTTTTCAGTAAATCATAAAAAGATGCAAAATGCATGGTATAAAGTAGGACTTCCAATCAGCTGATTTTAATGAAAAAGCTAACATCTGGTGCGCTTCGTTGTCTCAACTATGAAATTTTGTTTTGTACTCCTTTTCATTTTTCATTTCTGGACTTACTAAACACACACACACACACACAAAGACCTTTTTGCGGCATTTAGTTATTCGGACTCAGGAGACCCTAAAACATGTATTTTCGTTTAACTGTATTTCGAATATTTTACTATATATATATCTCTTTACTATATATTTCATATATAGGCAAGTAAAATTAAAATAAATAACAATATTTTATTTTTCTGAAATAGCGGCTTGTCACAGGAGGCCTCCTTAAGTGATCAGCATATCTCTTGGCCTCCGTCTGCGTAGTCGTTGGGGTGGGCTGTAAGGATTGGCAGGGCATTTTAATTTTTCTGTAAGTGGGTTAGAGTTGTATGTTAGTCTTAAGTGGAAGGTATCGTATTGTTCTGTAACAGTGACTGAAATAGTTGGTATCTGCAAGTCGTTATGTATAACGTCATTTGTTGTGTAGAACGTTTGGCATAGATCGAGTTTGGCATCCAGGTCTACTATACAAGCTCAGTCAATTCCTCTCTCCAGCGTACTTCCTATTAATTCGTTCCTATCCCTCTGATAGAACCTTCATTGTTAACCATAACCTTTCTTACTCATCCGTATTCACTCAGTCAGCCGGTGTACCGCAAGGTAGTATCCTGGGTCCGATCCTTTACACGGTGTATACAGCTAATATTCCCTTCAATCCAAGCACTATCCTTACTTCCTACGCCGATGACACATGTGTGTTATCTGTGAATAATGATCCTGTTACTGCATCACAAATCCTACAGAACCATCTATCAGCCATTGAAGAATGGTGTCAAAACTGGAGAATCAAAATAACTCCTAACCAATCTCATCAAATCACCTTCACTCTACGTCGTAAACCTATGACTTCCTGCCCTACCGTATCCTTTAACAACATCCTACTTACTCCTGTTGAAAAGATTCGGTACATAGAACTCAACCTCGACAAACGCCTAACATGGAATCTCATACCAGATTGAAACGACAGGAAAATGCTCGTAGATACAGATTACTACATTTACTCGAAAAACGCTCATAACTCATTTATATAACAATTATCAGGCCTTGGCCCATGGCATTGAGCTATAGGGGTCTACTAAACCACCGAATTCCTCTGGAATCCAATCCTTGCAATCCGAAATCCTTCGTAAAATCCTCAATGCTCCTTACTTTGTTACTAATAAAATCATACATAAAGATCTAAATATCCCGTTTGTTGAAGACTCGGCCTGTTACAGATAAGCCTCTTTTTATTCGTTTATTTAATAAAGTTGTAAATTTCTTTAAAAAAAAAAAAAATTACACAGCACTTTCGACTAAAAAGACTGTGTATTCATTAGATGCTTGATGGTTTAGCTAAAGCCTCAAAGTTCTATCTCGTACGTCCAGATCGGTTTTAGCAAAACTTTATAAAGGATTAGTTTATTGGTAGATGATAATTTAGAACGTCTGTCAATTAATCTATATAAAAGACAGTATCGTCTGTTGAGTTTTTAAAGTTTTTGCCTAATGCGTGTTCTCCAGGTTAGTATTTTGTCCAAGTGAATACCTAAATATCGAATTTCGTCGGGCGTCGGAATTGGAATATTATTAAAATGAATAGGAAGCTTTATGGTTGACCTTGAACACCACATGAACACTCTCGGTCTCATTTATATTTATTTTCCAAAATTTAGATATTTTTTCTATTGTAATTTTATTTTTACAGCTGTTCTTCGTTCAGATAAGGATCCTTTTCAAGCAGAAATTTCATTGAGGTGGTTTTGGAGGTAGATTTCCGCTTGAAAAGGATCCTTATCTGAACGAAGAACAGCTGTAAAAATAAAATTACAATAGAAAAAATATCTAAATTTTTTCCTCTGTGGGAAAAACAACAGATCATAGATATGTCTACTTATTGCATGATTTACTGTCAAGGGGAAATGGCATTAGGAACAGACGGACGGATTAATAAAGTATAGAAGGTAAAAAATAAAGAAAACAAAGCAAATTTTGGAATAACCGTTTATGCATATAAAACATTGGTACATCCGTAATTTTTTTCATTCACACAAATTCAACTCCTGAACGGTAGGTCCTAGGAACAAATGTTATATAACAAAAAATATTGATTATAAAATTTCTGATACAGGAACTGGTGTTAAATTTTCGATCCATGTATCACTAACAGAGTTGGACCGTGCCAAACTGAGGGTGAAAAAAACGTTGCACAATGAAATTTTCCAAAACCAGCGAAAAGATCTATCGATGTGAAATGTGAAAAGACAGTTAAAAGTTTCTACTTAGATTCTTCAGTTCAGCTTCAGTTCCGCACTGTCCCTAAGTAACATTAAATTTCAAAACAAACACAAACTACTGAGTGCAATTACTTTAATAATGCTTAAGTATTTTTTTTTAAAGAGTCAATATACCAATGGGTTCTCTTTAAATAACGAAAGCCCTCTCACAGATGGGTTAGAAGTATTAAGTATGTATCAAAAATACAGATTATTAAGATACTTTGGAAATAGAATTTGAACAATTCCTTCCCTACTAGTATAGTTCAGTAGAAAGAAGACAATTATCGAGAGGTGGTAAGTTTGTTTCTCTTCTATTTTGCAATGCCATAGATGTCATTTATGACTGAGATTTAATATTGAAAACTTCTATAGAAGAGATAAAACAATAATATTTCGGCTCATAATATTTACACATTATCCTTGGCAGTAAAACAGTGTGTTTTATTTTTTTCATTTTTTCTTCTCTTCTACAGTATAGGAACGTGTATTTTTCATACCAGATTCTGTTTATTTCATTTATTATTTTTTATGTATCAGAATTTATCTGTCATGACTTTTACGAAATGAATCATGTTTGCTGGCTAAAACAATATGTATTTTATGTGACTAAAAAAAATTATTAGTCTATGATTTGATTGTTCGTGTTGGAAATAAAATTGTATCTTTATTTTTCATATTAAATAAAAAAGAAGAACTTTATATGCGGTCGTTTAGTCAGCAAGAAATAAATAGAAGTTCAGTTTCAATGGGTTGTGGAAGTAAACGCAAAAAGTGAAGATGATAAAATAAATAAATTTACATTGAACGCGAACTATAGCTGTTTTTTATTATTGGAACATGGTGGTGCTTTTTTATGTGTCATTAAATAAAACTTTTTTAAAAATTAAAAAAGACGGTTTGTGTTTTATGGAGAAAAATAATTACTTTTCTAAATTATGAACTTGTTTACATGCTTAAAATTAGACTATTGATGTCTATAGCATCTGTAAAATTTTGTTTAGAAAATTCGGAGTTAACGAATGTAAAATCTAATTTTTTATTAGTAAATAATTAAATACTGGAAAAAAAAGAAAATTAAGTCAAGCTGTTAAACTGTTAAAAAGTTGCACAAAACTGGAATTTTACCGTTCAGAAGCGTAGAGCCTGAGAAGGTAAAGCAACTTTTTCAAACATATCGGTGAATCAGAAGAGGAGAAACTCAAAGATTTTCTCAAAAACGGCAGTAACAACTTTAATTAAACTCGCTATAATAGATGCAAATAAGGGCATGCTTTATATATTTTGTCCTTACAACTTATTACTTTAAAAGTGAAGGAAGTGTTTACAAAATGATTCGAAAATTAAAAAAAAAAGGGACCTTTAGAGAGTTAAAAGTCTTTATACGAAAAATATTAACCTTTGATTACTTTTTCAGTCATATCTTAGTCACAGCTATACTTACTAGTAAAAATTGTAAAAAATACCTCCTGGAGTATATAGTTATTTTTTGTATATAAATTTTCAAATATGGCCAAAACTCATTTTTCGTGAAGTTTACACTGAAATATATCAAAAGGGGCAGAGTGAACTATTATGAATATATGTCATTTCCTTATATATATGGCATGTCCTTATCTTATTGTTATTTCTTGCCTTGTTGACTGAATATTTGCAAAATTACCAGGATTTCTCGAACGCATGTTTTTCAGTTGCGAAGCTACCTTAGAACGGCTGCAACACTAAAAGTATTTGTCAGAAAAAAAAAATATCCACGGTTTTTTAATCATGGTAAGATAATAATTATATGACGGTATATGAAATATATAGCAAGGGAAAGTATTGCGATAATATAATATATTATATCTACGGAAAGGTTAAGATTTAAAAAATGTTATATTACACCTGAAGCCGTAAAAGGTATGAGAATGATGAAAAGAAAACAAAATTAACTGATTGCTAGAGATAATAAAATAATGATTATTTAATGAAACACATGTTCCATTGAAACTCAAATAGTTAATGCTTTTATCTTTTTCGTCTTTAACTGTATTTAAAAATGCTTCAATTGATTTTAAAAACGGAGGTAAGTGAAATTCGTGTGTGGCGCACTAATTTTACTTTCACTTACTATATATAGTAAGGAATTACTTTCACTACAATATAAGTAAGGAATTACTTTCACTTACTATATATAGTAAGGGAAAGTATTGCGATCGTGAAAATTTTCGAATTCCAGTTTTCAACGAAAATACAAATTTAGGCGCCCCTGAGTCCAAATAATCAAGTCCCGCAAAAAGGTCTGTGTGTGTGTGTGTGTGCGTTTAGTGGTAACTCCCGGCGGAAACGGTATGTCCTATGAAACTGAAATTTTATATTCAAGACAAATATACGCCCGAGACGTTACAAAACATTTTTCATCAAAATGAGCTTAACAGAAGAGCAACTTTATACTATGCATTTTGTACTTTTTTACGATTTTCTCGCAAACGGTTCCGACGATTTTGATTAAACTCGCTATATTGATGTAAAAGTTAATGAACTTTAATATCATTTAGATTTAATTCGGATTAAAATGGTCTGACAGGTATTTTAAATGCCGATATTTTAAATTTTCTTTCTGTAAAGTACCTTTAATTTTGTTGATTCAATAAAAATAACTATATTATCTATTACCGCTGATGAAAAACAGGTAAATATTTAAATTGAATGAATTCGATATCCAACTAAAGGAGAATTAAGAAAAAATATTTTTTAATGCAATTTTTCGTTTTCGAACATACGAACTATAATATACATATATGATACACAAGCTTTTAAAAGTTAATAGAGAGTGATAAAAAACTGATTAATTGTTTTATATAATAATATAATAGATTTTAATAAAATACATGTTTCTATAGAAATTCAATTTAATTAATTCCTTAATAGTTTCACGTATTACTTTCACTACTATATATAGTAAGGGGAAGTATTGCGATCGTGAAAATTTCGAATTCCAGTTTTCAACGGAAATACACGTTTTTTTTATCTCTAACTGTATATGAAAATTCTGTCATTGATTTTAAAAATGGAGGTATGTGAAAGATTTTTTTTTAATTTTATCTTAAGCTCACATCACGGCGCTGAAACCAGCATAACATGTCAGTATGTCAGGTATGGTAGTACCGAGCGCCTGTAGATTAGAGGAATATTTTTTAGGTTAAGACTAGTTGGGAAACTTATTCATTAATATGTAAATCAATAGAGTTTTTAATGATTCTTTTGAATTATAATACATACTTTCCTGTATTATATTATCATAAAATAATAATTTTAAAATTTATGTCTTATTTAGCGTACCTCTAAATGAACATGGTTTTAATATACATCATAATTTATTCATTTGAATAAATTTGTATAATTAACTACGAAGGCTAAAATTACAGAATAATTTCAAGTTGCGCGGATGGTCAGTAGATGAATCACTTTTCTGTTCAAAATAATGCTTCATGTTGTAATTAACTAACTTTTTTTTTTTTTTTTTTTTCTTTTTCGAGGCGACAACCACCAGGTCATGTTCGCCTTACACTGTTAGACACAGTTACATGATTATAGGAGTAGAGTGAGAGTATAGTTTAGATCTGAGAGTAAAGATGGTGTGACTTTAGGAAGCGAATGATGTTATTTATATGAGGAGAGGAATCAAGAGAAGAAGCGACAGATCAGTGGGGAGGTTGAAAAGAATACGTGAAGCGTATATTGCGCATTCTGTGAGGATGTGGAGTATTGAGAAGGAACCTGACATGATCGACAGAGAGGCGGATGTCCACGGTCCATGAGATAACCGTGGGTCAACCGAGAGTGTCCTATACGAAGTCGCGCGAGCATATAATTACTAACTTTGATTTAGATATTCATCTAAATTATGTAGGCATAGTCTTATGTAAAAACTTATTTATTATATATTAATTATTTTTATGTAGGAGCTATTTGGTCTAGTGAGTAGAGCACAAGGCTACTGTACTTCAGATTCCGGTTCAATTGTCACTTCTGCGGAAGAAGAATTACGTATTCTATGAATTCAGCTGTGGGGCGAAAGTGGGATAGAGTGTCTCCTGTAGTACATCTAGCTTCTATAAAATGGTTACCGCAGAAAGAAATAAAAACCCCGACGGTGGAGTGCGATCTCTCCTTCATAAACTCATTTCGAAACCGATGGTTTAGAAACAGGGCTAATCACTACTAAGTACTGAAATCTACAATCTTTATAGGTTGTACAGACAAATATTTTAGTTTCATTACGAGTTGCCACTATAATAAAATACGTAACCAAACATCTTATAATCACACATCTGCAAACTGGAGTCTGAATCAATGTTATACACCACAAATAATAATAATATCCCTGTGATGTTCTCTGAACCGCATCATTGGTATATAAAACAATAAAGTTTATTGAAGCCCTACTAGACTTTAAATTTATCAATTATAATATTTAATTGTGATTAATTTCATTTTTTTATTTAAAGTTTGTTTAAAAACTGAAATTAAAGTTTAAAATTAAAAAAAAAGAAACTCGCTCAGTCTTTGCCCAGCATGTCCTCTTCTATATTCATATATTAGTACACAATGCAGTGTGTTTACTTTTAATATTAAGTCAACAGTCAAGCCAAACCAGCCGGGCACGGACTACAATTTACATCGCTTTTGACACACAAGACTAGTAATATAGAAGTATAATACACCGTTGGATAGCTAAAGATTTTAGGAAAAATATTATCTAATACACGGAATCATAAAGGTTATGGTAATGGAGAGTGGTGAGAATCCGATAAAACTAACTGATTGTTGTAAATAAAAATATAAGAGATTATTTAATATAACACACGTTTCTATTGAAATTAAATGTTATTAATTATTTTATCATTTATTTTCATCTCTAAATGTATTGAAAAATGGTTAAAGAGATTTTAACAACAGTGGTAAAGGAAAGTAGTGTGTTGCGCCCACCAGATTTTTCTAACTATTAAGGTGAGTGAAACTGTGGATGTTGCACACACCAGATTTCTTTATCAAAATACATACCTAGAGAAGTATCAAGCTACAATAAATGAAATATGTATGTTTTAAAAAAAATCAATTCCTTATATAAAAATCTGGTGAGGGCAACACACGACTTTCACTTACCTCGATTTTTAAAATCAATGAAAGAATTTTCAAATACAGTTAGAGATAAAAATACGTGAAACTATTAAGGAATTAATCAAATTGAATTTATATAGAAACATGTGTTTTGTTAAAAAATCTATTATATTATTATATAAAACAATTAATCAGTTTTATCGGTTTTTTATCACTCTCTAATAACTTTTAAAAGCTTGTGTATGAGATGATATTTTTTCTAAAATCTTTAGCTTTCCAACGGTATATCATACACGGTTATATTACTGCTCTTATGTTCAAAAACGAAAAATTTCATTAAAAATATATTTTTTCTGTTTTCTCCTTTAGTTGGGTATCGAATTTATTCAATTTATAATTTACCTGTTTTTTTCATCTGCGTTAACAAGATAATCTAGTTATTATTATTGAATCTAAAAAATCAAAGGTACTTTAGAAGAAGAAAATTTAAAATATCGGCATTTAAGCTCTGTCAGACCATTTTTATCTAAAAAAATCCTACATGATATTAAAGCCCATTAAATTTTACATCGATGTAGCGAGTTTAATCAAAATCGTCGGAACCGTTTTTGGAAAATCAAAAAAAAGTGCAAAATGCATGGTATAAAGTGCCTCTTCTGGTAAGCTCATTTTGATGAAAAAATGTTTTTTCACGTCTCGGGCGTATAGTTGTCTTAAATATGAAATTTCAGTTTCATAGGACTTACCGTTTCCGCCCGGGAGTTACCACACACACACACACACACACACACACACACACACACACACACAGACCTTTTTGCGGAACTTGGTTATTTGGACTCAAGGGACCCTAAAACGTATATTTCCGTTGAAAACTGGAATTCAAAAATTTTCACGATCGCAATACTTTCCTTACTATATATAGTAAGTGAAAGTAAAAAAGCAGATTACACATTAGACTGAAACGACAAGAAACTGCTCGATGATACCGATTGCTACAACACTTACTAGACAAACGTTCAAAACGTCCAGTATATTACAAAATACTCAATTACATCACTATTAATAGACCTATTTGGACATATGGAGTCGAGCTTTGGAGCCCTACTAAACCATCTAATCCCTCCCGCACCCAATCCTTACAATCCAAAAATCTTCGCAAAATCCTGAATACCGTTTTTTTGTCTCAAATTAACTCTACCATAATGACCTAAACATCCCATTTGTTGCAGACATACCCGTGATAGATACACCTCTATTCATTCTAAGCTCCCTGCCCATACAAACCCACTTGTCCGTAAGTTTTCTTCCATACGTTATCAGACTCTTCGAAGCGATTGAAAAGAAGTTGGCCTTGGGACCAACTACCTTAAAATAGTTAGTGAAGTGCTATAAAATGGGTGTTTTTTCTCAAGAAATTTACACGACTTTTATCCATTCGTCATTTTTACTCATTGTGTTGTTTAATACAGTTGTAAATTACAATAAATAAATAAATTAAAAAAAAAGGAGCCTAGAGTATTCGAAGAAAAAAAAATATTGGATGCAAAGATAATTATTTCGTATATTGTAGAAGCTGGAGGTATTTTAAAGAGTGGACGCCAGAATTATAACTAAAGGCTGAAAGCCAGTCTAAATCCTTTATAGTGGCCTGAAGTCAGGTCACGTAAGGTGGAGGTGGTAGGGAGACAGAGTGGAAAAAGCGTAAACAAAGAGATTTATGACACAGAGCCTGTGCCTAGGGCCATGTCCAGGAGAAAACACGAGGAGGAGGGAGGAGTTTATGTAATTAGGTGCGGGAGGATATCGGGTTAGGCTCGGGATATATGCTATCCCGGAGAGGGGCAAAAAATTTCACGGTCACTGCTCGCCTCAACTTTCCGGTCTAATATGAAAAAGCAAGATAATAAAGAGACAAAATATATCCTCAACAACGTAAAAACGTGGCCCTTAGATTTCTTGACAAATGAGATTGTCGCAACTATGTGCCGTGGGTCGTATCCTTGTGTTTTTGTTGTTAAATGTTCTTCAATGAATAGGACTAACGATGTAGGCTCATTGAAACGTAACACCCAACTTTTTTTCTACCTCCTTCCTCCTCTCTGTTACTTACGATCCTCTGTACTATCAGTGATAAATATGTTTTTTTTTTTTTTTTATTTTGTTTTATTAACATTTGTCATGGAAGAGTTACTTCTATAATATATATATATATATATATATATATATATATATATATATATATATATATATATATATATATATATATATATATATTAAAAAATAACCTTAATTAAAATATCTTTATTCATTCCATGATATTCCCTTGAACGCCTCCTTGGGCGAAACTTAATTCATAAACACAAACCTTTTGAAAAAAATCCAGTATATATCAAACAAATATTATATCGGTTCCTATCAGGAGGCGTTACAAATAGGTGGTTAACTAGAACTACTTCAAATATTTAATAGATAAATTTTTAGGAACCAGCTTTGCCTCAGAAAAGCATTCGGCTTTGAACACAGCAATACATGCGCTTGCAATTATTTTATAAGAGCATTCGTTTGTTCCTGCTTCTTTTCTTATTTTTCACCAACATACCAGGAACCTTATTATTATCGGTATAAATCTTAATTAGCACTTCTCTGAAAAGTCAGAGGAGCTGATTAAGATTAAATTCAATTGTTTTCCTCTTTTAATTTGTATTTAAAAATCCCTCGTTTATGTAAGTTCACCTTTTGTTTTATACTTGAAAACAGCCTTGTAATGTTGTTGTTTTTTTTACAAATAATTCGGTCAATAAGCATTTTTTTTTGTATTTCTTTATATTTTTATTGGTACTTTCATTATGTTTTATGAAACTTATCAAGTTAATTAAAAATTTACTTATGTACTTTTAAAGTAATTTTGGCAATCCTTGAAGATATTAGTTTGATGCCCGAGTTAAACGAACTTCGCAAACATATTGTGTTGAAAAAAAAAATATTAAAAATAAAACGTTATTCCGGAAGACTTTAATAATAAACTGGAAGACTTGCGGACTAGCGAGAGAAAAATCTTAAGGAAAATTATGGAACCAGCCAAACATACTGAAGGAGAATACAGACTAAGAAGCAACAAAGAAATTCACAGCATCAATAAGCCCTAACCATTAAAAAGATAATATTAAAATATTTCGGACACGTTTTGGAATGGGAGGAAACATGTTGGTTAAGAAATTAGTCGTCATACGTTTTGAAACGAAAACGGCTATAACCTGGGTTAAAGAAATAAAAGAAGATCTTAAATGAGCTGAGATCAAAATTGAAGAAATACCGAACAGATAAACATGTAGTAAAAAAGTCACGAAGAGTTGTTTTCAAGTCGAACACGAGAGCGGTTACCAAGTAGGCGGAAGAGCGAAAACAGCGATTTCCTGATCAGATGGAGTCTTCTTGGGGAAGAAGCAAAACAATCGTGATCTCTAAATGATCTAATCGAAAAATAAAACTGATAATAACTTATTCTACTGATGGTTCATTACATTTTATGGATCCTTTATATATACAACGGTTGTACAAGCAAATGATTTCATGGACGCGACGAATATGTTTTACCCTTCCCCTTTTTCTTCTATTGGAGGTTACCCACTTAATATTGGTAAGTTTAGGACTACCCCTGAAGCATTGTCCGACAAGCCACAGCATAAAACGACCTTAATAAATAAAGGCTTTCGATAGAGTTTGGCATCCTGGAAGGCTTTACAAACTCCCTAAATTCCTCCACCCGACATATTTCATAATAATCAGTTCCTACCTTACAGATAGAACCTTTACAGTTAGTCATAATCTATCCCCCTCTCCAGTATTCACTGTCAGCCGGAGTACCTCAAGGTAGTATCCATGGGGCAATCCTCCACACGGTGTATACAGCTGATATCCCTACCCATCCAAGCACTATCCTTACTACTTACACATGTGTGTTATCTGTAAATAAGGATCCTATTGCTGCATCCCAAGTCCGATAGAACCATATATCTGACACTGTCAAAACTAGAGAATTAAAATAAATCCCATCAAATCACCTTTACTTTACGTTGTAAACCTATGACTTCCTGCCCTACTTTTTCCTTAAATAATACCCCATTAATCCGTGTAGAACAAATACGATACCTATGACATTATCTTGACAAACGCATTACTTGGAAACCTTACACGAGACATAAACGACAAGAAACTGCTCGCAGATACCGTTTGTACGACATTTACTTGACAAACTATCAAAATTCCCTTTTTACTACAAAAATACCGATTTATACAACCATTCTTAGACCTATTTGGACATATGGCATTGAGCTAGTGGGCTCTACTAAACCATAGAATTCCTCCCGCAACCTATTCTTGCAATCCAAAATCCTACGAAAAATCCTCAAATTCTCCTCAGTAGGTTACTAATAAAATCCTCCATAGAGACCTCTATATCCCACTTGTTGCAGATCTAGTCAAAATTCGATACACCTCCTTTAATTCGAAACTTCCAGCCCACACAAACTCGCTTGTCAGTAAACTCTCATCTCCATCTCTTCCTGATAATCCTCTGAGATGGGGGCCTCGAGACCTATTAATAAAATAAACATTATAGCGTTACCTAAAGAATGATTGAAGTGCACTGGGTAGCCTCTGTACAAGTCTATTTCATGCTATATTTGGAATTTTACCACTTTTACTCGTTGTGTATATTGTATATAAAGTGGTCAAAATCAATGAAAATATATGAAAAAAAACAAAAAAAACATTAGGAAGACATTTGTGTGTATGTATTAAGGTGTTCGCGTAGTTATGGTGTATATTATTACTCGAGGCACTTCCCTTGATCAATAATGTGTTTTACCTTTTTATATTTTTTTTTATTTTATTTTTTTTTATTTTTTTGAGTTATATAATATGGATGATTTTCTTTTTATCAAAGCACGGCATTTTCATTTTTATTTTTTTGAACTGTTTTGAATCAACAATGAATTGTTGATGTTGACAATCGTTTCGTGATATTCCTTAGAGAAGAAAATAAAAAATAAAAATCCTTGTTTTCTTTTACTAAAAAGCAAGAAGTAATTGCCAAGCCGCCGTATAATTATTCACAATTCTGCCTCGCTCCGACAATTGCGTTAGGAACCGAGATTCGTGGAAGGTTCCAACTGCCTTGATCAACTGGTGGTGCTTCTACACTGAATCCTAGCGGAGCGGGTGCCCACACATCGAGTATGCAGTAAATAATTCATGGCAAAGCTGAGTAGGCTGAATATTCACAGAGACTCAGTTCTGTCGTCGTTTTGAATTTTCGGGAGAATGTATGTGACTGCTTTATCGTCTGCCACTTAGCAAGGTCCGAGGGAGTCATGTCAGCAGAACTGCTATCAGCTCGGATCTCTGAATACTTAATTGGGTTATAGTTATCATTTACAATGATTAATTGGGTATTAGATTGCTTTAACCGGTTTCAATATTTCCATGTTTTTTGTCTAAAATTTTATATTTAACTAGCGATCCACTCTCATTTTGCAAGGGTGCAATTTAAATTTTGTTTCTTTTATGTGTGAAGAAGTTAAATTTGACTAATTAAGAATTGATCGCTTTGTGATTATGAGTTTACCCTTACGAAAAGTGCACTTAGCAAGAAAATGCTATAATTATTATGTAACTTCCATCCATAATTATATTTAATAATCGGCTAAAATGAGAAACATAAATTGGTCATTTTAATAATAATGAGTTTAAGGGACAGATTTGCCTTTTTTAAATTTAATTAAATACTTATTATGTATTATTTTAGATTTTATTAAATGAACGTTTTGTAAATTGAAGTGAACTCCTAGAGCCTTGTTCATTTCTCTGCTTTTCCATTTTCCATAATTGACCATCTCCTAGCCGGACAGGATTAAACATGGCTCTTCGTTTTTCCATCTATACTTTCACTAACCTATATGTGAAATATATAGTAAGGAAATGTATTGCCATGGAATTCTCGAATTCAAGTTTTCACCGGAGATACAGGTTTTAGGATTCTCCGAATTCAAAAGAACACGGCGTGTGTCCCGCAAATGGTCTTTTTGTGTGTCCGTGTTTCGTAAGTCTAAAGCAAAAACAATTAATTTCATAAAACTGAAAATTCATATTTTAGTACTTTATATGCCTGAGAATTTACTGTAACATTTTCATTAAAATTGGCAACGTGTTTTGATTTTCTCAAAACAGCTGTAAGGATTTTAATTAAACTCGCTATATCGAAATAAAATTTAAAAGGCTTTAATATCATGTAGGTTTTATTCTGATTAAAGTAATTTGATAGGGCCTAAATGCGGACATTTTAAATTTTCTTCGTCTAAAGTACCTAAAATTTTGTAGATTCTGTAAAAATAGCTATAGCATCTCTTTAGCATTGATAAACATGTGATAATTATATAAGTAGTAAGAATTCGATATAAAAAAAAAGAGGAGAAACTAGTAAAAATATATTTTTTTAATATAATTTTTGTGTTTTTGAACATAAAAAGAGTAATATAGAAAGAGGTAGAATAATGAAGTTAATAATGTAAATGGAGAGTGATGAAAAACCGACAAAACTAATTGATTGTCGTAGATATTAATATAATCGATTATTTAATAAAACAAATTTGTCCATTGAAACTCAATGCAACTAACTCTTTAGTAATTTTTTTTTTTCATCTTTAACATTATTTAACAATTCTTAAATTGATTTTAACAGCGGAGGAAATGAGAAAGTCGTGTGTTGCACGCACATGATTTTTATTATGCTTTAATATTATTGAATAATAAACATAACATTGTGAAGTTTATTCTTTACAATGATATTACGTAGAAAACCATTGGAATACAAAAAATTCTTTATCAGTTTTTAATTAATTATTACTAATAGCAACAGCCCTTAAATAATTGTGGCTGAAAAGGGAAGCAGTAGAGGGGCATGCTATACATATTAGACCTGGATGTAGGCTTGAATGTCGGACTGATTAATAAATTATTCGCTCTTTGATGTACCGATACAACTCCTTACAGACCTAAAACTAAACATTTAAGGCAAACATTTTCAATGGATTTTGTGCGCTTTAGGACTAGTGTTAGCAATTCATTGGATATCCTAACCAATTAATTTAAGCGACCTTTGACCTTACTTAAATCATTCCTATATACTTATACTAATTACTTATGGTTAAAAGAATATATATGGATTATAAATATTCAATAAAAATTTTAGATATAAAAAAAAAAAAAAGACTCGATTCTTTATTTACCTTAACCCTCTTAAACCGAGCTATACGTCTGAAAGCTTATTCCTTCAGTTGCATATTAAAACACAAAAACAACTGAAAAAAATATTAATAATAAATAAAAATGTTGCTTTAGTAATTTTTCTTGAAAGGGAAAAACAATAGGTTATTGTTCTGTCTATCTATAATATACTTCTTGTCCCAATCAGAGAGACACAGCAGATTGGTGAGGTATTAAATGTGAAAAAAAGGAAAAATAATGCATAAATGTCTATTTTAATCGCCTATATATTTTTTTTTTCATCTTAAATCAAACAATAAAATCTAAAGGATATTTACAAACTAGCCCTGGGAACTCCGAATCAAGCCCCGACACCCCGGCCCGGACAGCCCGGACAAGTGGATGTGGAGGCAAAATACCGGGAGATCCCAGCACCTATCAGTTATTCGCATCACATGTCTTATGTACATTTAGGCATTGGTAGTTTTATTTTCGTTCGAATTAAAGTATCTCCTAAACGGAAGGACCTAAAGATAAATGATGTATAACAACATATTTTCCATTAAATTTTTGACCTTGAAGCTTTTCAGATCTGAGCAAAAACAGCAGACCTAGTTATTAATCTCCTTTGAGATTAATCTCACGTTACTCGACGAATTTTGTAGTGTAGGGTCATCACCATTTGGCTGACGGGTCTCACATACCCGTGAGAGAGGCTGTGAGTAAATCCCCATTTAATTACATCCTTATAAAAGTTCCGCCGGGACCGAGATCGAACTCTCAACCATTAGCATGAGAAACTAGCTCGCTAGCCACTCGGTCACGGGCTCCTCCTTACAATTGACAAATGATATGCCACAACAAATATTTTCCATTGAATTCCTTGTGAAGAAACTTGTCATTTTTTTTTTTTTTTACCGAACAACACCAAAAGAGCTGAAGCGTGTCCCAAAAACCCCAAAAACAATTTAGGCGAAATGTAAGTTTTTTTATTTTAAGCCAATATGACCCCTAAATGGTAGGATGAACTGACAAATTATAATTAACAATATTATTTTCATGAAATCTTTGATGATTTCCTAACTGTCGTCAAATTTTCTATCAACGCCTGCCAAAAACCATGTACATATATACAAATAAAATTCATAAAAAACAATATAAACAGCCAATAGGACTTTTTTGCGCGTTTAAACTGCAATTTTTTGTCTTTCTTACTTATGAATATATTTATTGAAAAGAAAAATGTCCACAAACCATTAATTCCACTAGGAAAAATATAAAACATAACTGTTCTTCCGATTTTCATTTATTGGTAGTAGGCACTTGTAAATACTTTCATATAAAGTTTATCAAACAATTATTCGCTACTATCGATTACGCAAGCATTAGCCACGACACAAACACACATATATATATATATATATATATATATATATATATATATATATATATATATATATATATATATATACACACACATATATATTTATCTTTTTTCTGAGAATTTTTTTCAATGGGTTTTAGTATTAGTGAATGCTAAAAGCTCTTAAGAATGTAAAATAAATATTAATAGAGATTTAAAATAATTTTTTTGAGTAATAAATAAAGAGTTTTAAGTGACTTTGTTACATATTTTGAAGTTTATTATGTTAATTCATATGGTTATTAAATTATGTTAATTAAACATACAAATCTCTGCAGAGGAATATGCTTACGGCTTATTGTTACTGTTTTGGAGGCTACTCCAAATTTATCCTTTATCACTTGTCTACAAACAGTAATTCCCTAAAATTTAATCGGGTGAACATCTATCAAGAAAACTATTCTTGGTATTTGGAATTATCCTCTGTTGGTGGAGTTGCAAAAAAAAGAAAAAAAAAAAAGTAAAAATGGAAGGTTCATTGAGTAACGGCCTGGAAAATTTATTGCCCCTGTGCTCCCTTCGGCAGAAGATAATCCCACACAGCTCAGCGGAACAGAACACTAAATTCCCACTTAACTAGCGGCAATTTATTTCCGTCTGTTTCTGGTAAATTATCAAAGGTTGGCAGATTTGTTATATAATCTCGAAATTGAAATTCTTTAGGCCCTCTCCCTGCTGTAGTTATGATAAATTCATAGCTGATGAATCACAATAATAGGTTATATAGCATATCGTCAATCAGAAAACTTGATGTTGTGAAATGTCAAGGAGGAGAGGTACTCTTTGACTTTAATTTACCTTGGTCGCGGCGCCGATTTATCCGTATTTCCACCAAGTAATAGGCTCGTGTTCAGTTAGTACTCAACTTCGTGACTGACAAGAGATTTAACCCGTGTTTTATTAATACGCGAGAATTAGGCCACCGATCGAACATATGCCTGAAACTAATTTCAAATAATAGTTATCTTTTTGCAAATGACTCGATTTTGAGTGATGAACTGTTCCCAGCAATGAATGAGATTTTAAAACCCAATACGAAGGGGTCCGATTAATTGCCTAAGTCGATAATGTGATGATAGCTAAATGGCCCCTCCTTAATATATTTTTTTATTATAATTTACAACTGTATCATACAACACAATGAGGAAATATGTAGAGTGAAGAAAAGTCGTGAAAATGTCTAGAGAAATAACTTCCCAGTGGTAGCACTTCACTAATTATTTTAAGGCAATAGGTCCCGATGCCGCCTTCTTTGCAAATCGCCTTGGAGAGATATCGGGAATATCTAAGGAAGATAGATTACGGACAATTGACCTTGTGTGGGCAGGAAGTTTAGAATTTAAAAAAAGTTTATTTATCGCGGGCTATGTCTGCAACAAATGGTATGTTTAGATCATTATGGACTCGTAAATTTGAGACAAAATAAAGGGAATTCAGAATTTTGGGTTGCAAAGATTTAATGTGGGAGAAATTAGATTGTTTAGTAGACCCCCAAAGCTCGATTCCATAATTCCAAATAGGTCTGATAATATTGATGTAAATGAGTCTTTTGTAGTATAATGGAAGTTTTGAACGTTGGTCTAGTAAGTGTTGTAGTATCTTCGAGCAGTTTATTGTCGATTCAGTCTCGTGTGAGGATCCTCCTTACTATTAAAGATGCTTTTTGGAAACTAGAAAAGGAGATTCAGTTTTGAAATTATTGAAAACAAGTCAAAGATTGTGGTATTGAGAAGAAAAATACCCATTCGCCCACAAAGGAGCTATACAATTAGAAACTACACATTGTATTGCTAGTTTTAGGTACATTGGGGCGGAGTTCTTTGTCTCAGCTATTGAAGCTTTTTCTCTATAGACTACCTACTAGCTCATGAATGGTATAGAAACTGAATGTTTTTTTTGTTTTGTTTTTTAATATATTTTTATTGAAATTTACAACTGTACAAAAAATACATCAAGTAAATATGCTGAAATGTTATAGCTCATGAAGAGAAACTGCCCATTGGCAGCACTCTTTGGTAGTGAGTCTAAACAGGAAAGTCTCAATCTTCTTTTCAGACGCCTCGGAGAATTATCAGGAATTGAAGAGGAAGCAAAGATTGAAACTAATGGATTAGAGTGGGAGTGGAGTTTTTCATTGAAGGTGTGATACCTGGTACGGGCCAAATCAGCGACATATGGAACATTAAGGTCATAGTGGATGATTTTATTCCTGACAAAATAAGGAGCGTTAAGGATTTCGGACTGTAAGGATTGGATACGGGAAGAGTTTGTTGGTTTAGTAGAGCCCCAAAAGCTCAACCTTGTAAGTCCAGATAGGCCTTATGATGGTCATGTAAATGGGTTTTTTGGACTGGATGATTAGGAAGTATGTAGGAGGAAGGAATTTACGGAGTTTGTACAACATTCCTGGGTGCCAGACAGAATGTTTTTAAATCATTTTTTAACAACTAATAACAATTTTATGTGTTTCCAAGACAATCTACTCAAATAAATATGGATACTGAGTATATTTATGTAGTATCTGGATATTATTTTATAAATTTCATTTATTTTTAGAATGTTTGCTAATACTTTTCAGGTTAAGATATCTTTACTTTTATGTGATGAGCAATTTTATTATCTTTTAAACTTTTTAAGAAGATTAATGAGGTTTTGTCTTGTTCGAATAAATTATATACTTATTATATCTTGTGTAATTCGAATACTGAAATTATTCCAACGAATATTTTGATTGGTTGTATCAAACTTAGTTTCATTGTAGTACAAATTTTCGTTCAAAACATTTAAATTTATTTAATCATCGTTGGTGATATAATTGTTCATATAAATCAAAGAATTTCCTTTCTAAATTTATTTGTTCGTACTTAAAATATTTAATATGAAGAAGAAATTAATTACTCTTCCCTTACCTGAGGTTCCCATTAAGAAACTTATAGGAAGGAAACAACTGAGTTGTGGTGGAAAATTGGGTCGCATCATTTAGCGGTTTGTTGTTCTCCATCCAGACAGTTTGGAAGTTAGTGTTCAAGAAAGTTACACCAGTTATCAAAATGACAAGGGTTGTTTTGTCGACTTTGTGTAACTACCCTTTGTAATCGATGTCTTCTGCTGCTCTGATTGACGAAGATGGAATGAATTGGTGTGATGCTTTCGTTATTGTGAGTGTTAAGAAAACGGGCGTAATTTCGGAGGTCTAAAAACTGGACGGCCCTAATTGAATCAATTATCATCACTGCATCACTAAATTCGTAAAAAATGCACAAAATAATAATAATGCACAAACAGTTAATAAAATACTTTAAAATTGAAATATTAAAAAAAGATATGAACATCTAAAAAGACCAGAAAAATATCATTTATTTTTGTGAAGTGAGAATGATCGACTGTGTGTATATAGAAGGGAAGTTTGTTGAGGGTGCAGTCAGATAGACACACTTAAGTAAAAACTTAATTTTAATAGTGCCGGCGTTTTAGCCTAAATTTTAGGCTTTCTTCAGGGCGATTGTAGGAGAGAGAAAGCCCAACAATGGCCCAACTATTAAATTAAGTTTCTACTTATTTGTGAGTTAATTTGACTGCACCTTCAACTAACTTCTCTATCATTTATTTTTATTTATTTATTTTTTCAATTAATAAAGCCCTTATCTTCCTAGGACAAGTCCCTTTAAAATAACATTTACGGAATAAAAAAATGGGGTTCAGAGTCTTACAATACATTAAATAAATATAAATAATTTAAAGAAAAATCAATATAAGATAAACGTAAATGAGAATAATGAGATAAAATAGAACCTTATTTACAATTTTATTGTTACTGGATAATCATTGGATATCTTAATTATCCAATTTATTAATCAAAGATAGAAAGAGTGTTAAGGTGATGAATAGAAAGGAGAATAGAATTCCATAGGATTAAAGATCGGATGAGAATAGATCCATCGAAATATGCAGTTCGGTAGGCCGTAGTGTGCAAATCTGATGCTCTAGAGCGTGTATAACGGGAATGGCCAGAGGATTTGAATTGTTGAAGATCAAAAATGTATGATGGATAACTTGGTAAAGGAATGCTGCAAGAAAAACCCCTACTTGCAACTTTTAGAAGGGTTCAGCACGATCATGTTTGAATAAAATTGGGGTATGGAATTGTAACTAGAGACCCAGAAGATGAATCGAACAAAGCATTTAATTAAGCGTTTTTTTTTTTAATCCGATATACCCAGAAACACCACCGTATACGGTTCATTAATAATCAAAGTAGGGGAATATTATAGAGGTGACGAGGAGTTTTCGAGTTTCATACGGGAGTAGGTGACGGAGGGAATTTAGTCACTGTAAGATAAAAAGGATATATTTCGGAGACATGGCGTCTGAAGGATAGTGTTTGATCCAAGGTTACATCAAGATACCTGACGGTCCGGTAGAACTTTATAGGATTACTGTTTAATCAGACGGTCGGAATATGTGGGATATTTTACACACTTTGGTCATTTTAAGGGACTATTCGCCCATAAATAAAATTTATTTTCAAATCGCCATTTTTTTCCAATGGTACGACGTGTGGTTTTGATTACCAGGATTTGTTCATGTTCCTAATCTTCCAAGATACATCTGCTAATTTTTTGGAATAAACCAAGAAAAATGTTTGATAATGTCTGAATTAGTTTCAGTATTTGATATATTTATTCTAATGTAAGCAATCTATGCAAGCACCTAATGAAAGGCCACAGAGCTATCCGATCCTCTTCCAAATCAAGCTCAATTACTTCTGATGTCCGTGATTCTAACACCCTTTCGACCTTGAAATCCCGTCTATTCTATTACTTCCTGTCCATTAAATATCCTAAGAATCCTGTCTAGATCCAGCTATAAATAGAAAATGTGTAAACAGAAAATAAAATCTTATAAATGAAGATTTTCGTTATTAAATTTTTTTTAATTAGATAATTATAGTACGTATATTTCTTTTCTTTGTCACGGTGTTAGAAGATACCTACCATTATCTTATATTTTATTTTCTATTATATTATCTGACTTTTTTTTTTTTTTTTTGCTTGTCACTTTTTACTGTATTTGATATTCTTACTATAAGCTACTAAAGCCAATATATATTATCATAGGTATCATTCTAAAGAGACTTGTCCTGGCATAAATAAATAAATTATTATTTTATAGTTATGGAGATTAGTTGGTCGATGAGAATATTAGATGAGAAAGATAGTTAGGGATGCGGTCATTAAATAGATATACGCACTAATAAGTAATACTTATTGTCATTTTGGTCCGAGTTTCGGCCTTCATTTTGGCCCTTCATCAGGACTAAGAAAAACAATATAACAAGCAATGCTATTAGAAAATTAATAATAATTATTACTTATTATTGATTACTTATATTACTTATTAGTAATCAATAAAATTTAATTTTTATTAATTTTATGTTTCCTTCCATATTTTATTACTGTCATTTTATTATAATTTTTATTTGATTAAATATTATGTTTTTTTCATATTGTATTTCTGTCTTCATATTAATGTACCTAACTTATTATTAACTTTCTAATAGCATTGATTGTCATCTTGTTTATCTTATCTCTGATAAACGCCCAAAATATAGGCCGAAACGTCGCACACTATTACTATAAGTATTACTCATAAGTTTCTATATTTTTATGATGATCACACCTCCAACCATGTTCCTCATCCTCATGTAATTAGAATTTTTGTGGTGAATACAAGATGTACGTTTCGTTAAATTTACTATAACTTCTTAAATATTTACGAAACTTCTTTTTAATATAGCTCAATATCTAAAACTAACTTTAATAATTTCTAAAAAGGGGAATAAAATCTTCTCTTACAAATCCTATTACGAATCGCGAACTTGCATTGGCCATGTTTCATATTTAAATGAATGCAGAGCGATGAAAAACTCATTAGGAAATGAAAGGGAGAGATTGAAATTAATTTAACTGCGCCCTATTGGAGGCCCTACACTTTTTCAATTGGATATTCCCCCACCCTTTCGGTTCCTTTCATTAATTTATGTTTTCAAGTGCTACTGCACCACTACTAACGGGCTATTACAAGCTTTATTCCAAATATTTTAATAACTAATGAAGTTAATTATATGTTTAGTGAATGAACGGTGGAAGCAGCTTCAGGAATTATATCAGGTTTCATTATTTTTAATGTAATTAAATTTTAATTAATTAATATATTTATTGAATAGAATTACTTGCAGGAAATGATTTTAGTGAATCAAAATAATTTGAGGTCCCTCGCTATTCTCTGTTTCTTTTTTTAATTGAATTTGTTTATATATTTCATTTCATACAATCAGTAGAAATAACTTTCTCTTAGAACGCATTTGATGGTTTTTGTTCTTGTGTTTCTAAAAAAAATGTTAATTATAATAAATAATTAGTTCTCAAATCTTCTGAAAAAATTATAATACAAGCATTATTATTTTCCCCATCTTTAGGGCACCAAAATATATTTAATTCATTCCTTACCTTAATTTATAAAACATATAAGTCCGCACAAATATATAGTTATTGGATAGCACTAATCCATCGAGGATCAAAGAATATGTTTGATGTGTAAGTTAAATTTTATTTGAAGAATGTTTAATGATTTATTTTTATTTATATTTGACAAAACTTGATATAATGGATACCAATATGACTGATAGTAGAAACAATTGTTTACTGTCAGATAAAACACTTTTATGTAACACTGCTCTTAAATACTGTTAAGTTTCTTGTAATAATTACTTTTATATATCTTTGTGAACCTAGAAGATAGAGGAAAGCCTAAAAACGTAGAATAAAATAGTAATTGTATAATAAACGTATGGAAGAATTAAGAGCCAATCATTTATCATAAATATATGTTTCTTACGGACGGCTTTATATATCTAAGGTCGTAGGTTCAGTACCGACTGATGGTCCAAGTATTTTTTAATGGAGTAAAACATCCTTCGGATGTGACATAACATGTTGGTTCCGACTTTGCGTGATGTGAGGTGCTCTCCACAAAGACCTAAATATCCTATTAGTTGCTGACCAAGTGTGAAATACCTGCTTTAATTAAAAAATGCTAACCAATATCGGAACTACTCAAACTTACTAGTTCGTACTCTATCATATTTATCTCTTCCCGATAATCCTATTACTACTGTTTATTGTTATATATATATATATAATATATTATTATATTCTGAAATATCAACAAATATTATTTAGAAATTAAGTTTATGAATAAGGGTGGAAAAAAATGAAGTGAGGTTTCTAATATCTGCTTGTCATTTCGAGTAATTATTCCAGTTTACCTGCTTTATTAAAATTTTAAACAAAAATATCTATTTAATAAAAAAAAATAATAATGCTGACCTAAATTTTTACTTCAAGGGTTTGACATTCAAATCTTATGAATTACTTACTTATTTTTTTAGAAATAGCTTTTTATTTACGGATAATTAATAGCAATTTGATGAAAGCACGAAAAACACCTGCTAGTGAAACTATATAAATGGGCTCTAACAACGAGCGTATGGCATATTTATTTTTTTATTCATTTATCGTTAGGATAGAGATCTTTAACGAGTACCTTAATTCGCACAGGCTTTGAACCACCTTTTTTTTTTTTCATACCCTCTGTTTTATTTTAGAACAAAATACAAATACAAATGTAATATGTATAGATGTCACATTTTGTCCTTCTATTACCCGGAGGTATTCTAAAGAGGATTGCTATATGCGCTGCATGCACTAGTAATCTTTCAAGGGCTTCTTCTATGCCTTTATTTATCCATTGCAAAATGGGAGAGACCATTCTTCAGGGTTAAACCACCCATTTAAAGGGTGGTACGAGTACCCCAGAGTCATGATTTCATACATCTTTAACAAACGAACCACCTTTAATAAGTAAATAAACATTTAAGTGTTACCTATGGGTATTTTTTTTCACGAGAATTTTTCATCCCTACTCGATTTAATAGTTTTAAATGTTAAATAAATACATTTTGCTTGTAAGTTAAAGTTGAAACCTTAAAGTGTGATTATTATTTTTTTTTTTTTTTTTAGTAAAGTAGATAAGTCTAAATATTTTGAATAGTAGGACTTGAGTGAAATGAAATATGGGCTACAATACACAGAAGATAGTAGTTAAAAAAGTCTTAAAAACTATTGGACTTAGTCCAAAAACTCTACAGAAACAGTTAGTATAAAAACTGTCACGGACAATATGAACTTTTCCTCGGGCAGCCTGATTTTTCTTTAGTGGAAAATAAACTTACATATTCTTCCGCCCTCTCACTATTTACCGCTGAAGCTTTGCCAGTTTTTCCAGGCGACTTTACATATAGGGAATTGCTTTTATCTTTATGGCCTGATGGTAGCTGCTTAGAAGGAGAGACTGTGTGGGACTTGCTACTTTTTCAGGAGTTGGGAACGTGCCAACTGGTCCACAACTATCAAGTATTGGCAAGGGCGGGGAGCCGCAGCGCACAAACACACTCAGGGCACTCTGGTACGCACTTAGCGCCTCCGACGAGCGCCAACACAAACACACGCAGGGGTTGCGTAGCACACAATGCGGGGTCTGTTTGTCTTCTCAACGCCACTTCTCCTCCATTCATTGTGTACTCTTTGGCATGCTCCGACGTCTGGAAGGAATTCGATTTAGATTTTATCAAGTATCAATATTCTTTTTGAGTGAATGAATGAAAATATTTCTTTTGACCCTTAAGAATAAAAACAATGAACGGAAAAGGTCTAGTTTGTCTAGCTATGAAGTCGATTTTTACTTTCACTGGCCTATATATGAAATATATATTAAAGGAAAGCAATGCTGTCATGAAAATTTTCGAATTCCAGTTTTCAACGGAAATACACGTTTTAGGGACCCCCAAGCCCAAATAACTAGTCCCGCAAAAAGTAGTGTGATTTGTGTGTCCATATGTTTTTGGTAAGTCCAGCACGAAAATGAAAAGTTGTACAAAATTGAAATTTCATGTTTAAGACAATTATACGGCCGAGACGTTGCAACACATTTTTCACTAAAATCGACCGGAAGGGCTACTTCATACTATGTATTTTGCACGTTTTTACGATTTTCTTAGAACCGGCTCTAACGATTTTGATTAAACTTGCTGGATGGATGTAAAATTTAATGGGTTTTAATACAATTTAGGTTTTATTCTTATTGAAATACTCTGACGGGACTTAAATGCCGAAATTTTAAATTTTCTTGTTCTAAAGTACCTTTAATTTAGTATATGTCATAAAATTTACAATATCATCTGATTAACATTTCTAAAAACAGCTAAATATGCATTTTGAATTAATTTGATAACTAAATAAAGGAGAAATGAGCAAACATATTTTTTATGTTTTTTTAAACATTAAAACAGTAACATGGGTATATAATATACCGTTGGAAAGGTAAAGACTTTAGAAAAAATATTATCTTATACAGAAAATTTTAAATGTTAACGAAGAGTGGTCAAAAGCCGATAAAACAACCTGATTGTCGTCGATAATAATACAATTGATTATTTAATAGAACACATGTAAATTTAATTATTTTCTTAACAATTTATTTTCATTTCTAAATGTTTTTAAAAAAATTTAAATTGATTTTAATTACGGATGTAAGTGAAAGTCATGTGTTGCGCGCACCAGATTTTTAAAAATTTCTTTTTGAATTTAAATCATTATTCATACCTCTGAATAATATATATAAACAACTAGTGAATGTGCGAACAATGTAATGTACTTGATTGGCATAAGAGAGAGCAGTACCCTGCGGCACCCACTCTTGGCATGAAGTCAGCGAGAATTATTTAAGTAGAAAGTATCTTACTCCTCTTTTTCTTCTGTGGGCGTTACCTGGCTAGAGTATTGTCACCATGCTGTTGATAAGTGTATTCGGATGCCATTGTAGTTCGTCCTGGAACCGTTTGTAGTAAATCCGAATTCGGTCATTGACAGTTGTCATGTAAATGTCAGTGTGTAAACGTACCATGGTGGTTTCTGTAAGTTTTAGCCGAAAAGTTTTGTAGTTTGTTAATGTGAGTCATTTTTGCTGTCCCATCTATCAGTGATTCATAAGTCTAAATAGGTTTCAGTAGGTGTATATATTTAATATATACAATTTTTTTTTTTTATTTTTTTTTTATTCGTATTTATTACAATTTGTCATAATAGACAATAATAATAGTGCAGGATCTCAATATACAATAAAAAAAAATAAAATAAAATGTATATATAAAACAATGAAAACTAAAAGGATTTAGAAGCGCATATTCAAGTCCAAACAAATTAAGTCAGTGCAGAAGATTGGTCTTTTAGGAGGTAGAGAAATAAGTCGTGTTTTAATGTGGTTAGGGATGGTACTTCACGAACTGAGATGGCTAATGGTAGCTCGGAAGATAAAAGGAGTATATATAAACCAGTATGTTTAGATCTTCTATTTAGGTATACGTTGAAGTGAGGAGGGGAAATATATATGAAGGTTTTCTGGCTCTCAAGGATTGGAATAAGTAGATACATTGTAGGTATTTCCTTCGGAATTCAGGATAAAGCCACATTTTTCCACAATAAAGGTGGGTCTACTAGGCTGTTTTTTCAGTTCTGCCTTGACTTTTAGGTAATACGGGTTTGCATAATGGGATGAAAAGTATGTCTGCTTAACAACTTAATGCTGCCATTAAGGAGTTAAAATTTTAAAATACTGTGCATACAGCTTGCATTAGGCTTCAGATCAAGCAAAATATTGAATTGTGTTTACCAAAAAGCTGTTTTCCACCCATACACAAAATCTTTGTAGTACGCGTATCTATGCCTGTTGACCAGACGTGGGAAATCGTTATCCGTGATGTCGTAGAGACCCGAAAACCCCTTGGCGAACCTTTGCTCATGCCTGGTGTGGAATTGCGAGAGCCAGTAGTACCGCTTTTCTTCTGGTTGTGACCGGACAGTGGGAAAGTATTTCCTTAGAAGGGACCTTTTGGACTTGTCACCCTCTCCCGGTTTCACTTTTCTATGGAATCCTTCCGAAAATCGCTTTCCATTTGCTTGACCAGAATACCACCGAGAAATATGTAATCGTCTTGGAGGCATTCAATAAATCAAAGAAAGCTGTTCATCTATCTCTTCGGCCACATCTCGTTTTATCCAAAAAGTCCTCTATAGTATATCCTAGGCACCAATCTAAGGGGAGGAGTATAAGAGAGGATACTAGGAGGTGACGGATACTTATAGAAAAGGTTGTCACGGAAACGTAAGAGCTATTATGAGAGAGAATTGAGATATATTTTGTCATGCTAAAAAGCGAATGCTATTCAAACTAAAAACCCATTTACCCCAATCCTTATATCTAATCCTACGATCCTACCTTTCCTTTAGAGTCCGCTCTGGATCAGAATTTTCCAATAGTTACCTGATTGAGGCCGGTGTACCTCAAGGCAGTGTCCTAGGTCCTGTCCTCTATCTCCTATTTACAGCTGACATACCTACGGATCCTGATACCTTCATAGCAACTTTTGCCGACGATACTGCCATTTTATCAACCCATTCAGATCCCTCAATGGCATCTTCCTATCTGCAAAGACACCTATTCTTAATTGAATTTTGGTGCACAAATAGGTATATCAAAATTAATGAATCAAAAAGTAAGCACATCACTTTTACCCTTCGCCGCAGATTCTGTCCACAAGTCAATTTTGACTCCATACCCCTTGCTTGGCACAGTCCGGTTTCTGGGTTTCTTACTAGACATAAGACTAACCTGGAACCCACACACTCGACTTAAACGACAAGAACTCAACAGACTCCAAACCTATTTGGACCTACGGACTCGAACTCTGGGGGAAAACTACATTTTCGAACATCAAGCGTATTTAATCCCTTTTTAGTCCAAAGTCCTCAGAACAATAGTCAATGCTCCCTATTATGTTACAAACAAGACCTTACACAATGACCTGAATATCCCATTTGTCCTAGATCTAATCCCATCTAAATTCGTAAACTTCCACCAGAGGCTTACTCACCTTCCTAATCCCTTATCCCAATCACTGTCTAGCTCCAGCCATCCCTATAACCCTCCTCGTAGGTTGAAGCGGCAGTGGCCTAGAGACCTCTTATAATAAGTAATGCTGAGTGTTGGCAATGACCAGCTTCTCCACTCATGCCTGAGAGTATGTGGCTCTAGCGCCCTCTCTCAGTCTCCACTGGCTTATTAGATCTGTGACGCGACTGACTGAGAGGGGCTGGGATCTCCTAGCCTCGGGCCCCGACGCCCACAAGTGGTATAACTTAATTTGGAATCTAGTATAACTTACACTAATTTATAATTTTGGGGGTTTGATTGCATGATTTAAGCATTTCGAGATTTTTACTGCACGATTTTGCACGTTTCAAGGTATTTTTACAGCAGGAAAATCCGGTCTCTACTTACAACTACTAAACGTAAGAGTCAGATCCAAGCAGTGGGAATCTGATATCTTAAAAGGACAGAAGAAACTAAAAATATATTTTTTTACGGATTTTATATAGATCCGTATTAGGATTACTAGGACTGTAACTTAAATATATGATCATTTAAGAGAAATACTAGAATGGCTAGATTGTTCGGACATGTGTTCCGAACGTTAGAAAATCGTTATGAAGTTGTCGTAAAAGGAAAGATACTTCTGGAAGACTTAGAACGAACGAAAAGAGTGCCCTTTGATAGATAAGTTCTGGAGCGGAAAGGATTTATGGATAAGTCTCTATCGAAGGAAACCTTTCACTAGCACTGTGGCGGAATAAGGAAGAACTTCGAATTTTTTAGGCTGTTTAAGCCAGACGTCCTATTTCTATAATAATGCAATTTTTTTTTTTTTTATTACTAAAGATCCCTAAATTGGCTAATCGATAGCTGCCTGTTTACTTTCTGAGGCCGTGGTGACTGAGTGTGTTGAGGCGTGGTACATAAAGCACCTTTTCGGGTCAAATAGCGCCGTTTCGAAACCGTGCTTGGCGTGTTAAAGATTTGTTTAGTGGGAGCTCAATTCCAGTAAGAGTTGATATATTACTAGTAAAATAGTAAATCTTGTTTGTCATAATAGAGTAAAATAGGAAATCACTTTAATTTACCTTCCACAATGTGTATATAATATAGGTTTTCAAAATATTTAACTTTCTAACGGCATATATACATCTATATCACTAATATTGTGTTCGAAAAAATACCTTTACTCTTTTCTCCTTTAATTGGTTATCGAATTCGTTCGTTTGTATTTAGACGTTTTTTATCCATGCTAACAATATGATATGGGTTATTTTTTCGAATCTACAAAACTAAAGGTTCTTTAGAGAAACATTGTTTAAAAAATCGGCATTTAAGTCCTGTTAGACTATTTCGATCAAAATGAAACTTATATGATATTAAAGCCTACTAAAGTTTAAATCATCATAGCAAGTTCAATTAAAATAATTCAATTAAAATAATAAATATAAAAGTAGTTCTTCTTGTGTGCCCATTCAGTTGAAAAAGTCGCTGTAGAACCTTAGGCAAATAAGGTTCTAAAATATGAAATTTCAATTCGCCTCACATACAGACAACCGCAGACCCTGAAATGTGCATCTCTGTTGATGGTGACTCGAATTCGAAAGGTTTCACGATCGCAATAATTTCCTTTCCCATGATATCAGCTAAGGGAAAGTAAAAGGTTATATACTATTTTATTTATACAAATGCATCTACCCTTATAGGAGCATTAGCATGATGCATATTTTTTTTTTTAAACATTCTTAGCTCATCATTGTTAACAAAAATTATACGAAGTTGAACTATAAACATTTGGTCTGATGGTATAATGATCTAGATCAGATTATAGGGTTTACATTTTTTTAAAAACTTTAGTATCTTTTGCTCCCAAACTTAACTATCTCCATATTGTTGCCCATGTCGAACTGTGTTCTTGAACAGCTGAAGGCCTCTCAGTGGCGTATATGCTCCTCAGACCTCCTCAAGCCCTGCAGGTCGGTAGGTCGAGTAGGGACTTGAAAGGGGGTACGTAGCTATGTGACATTTCTGTGAGTCCTCTTTTTAGCTTCGCCGGAACCAATTTTATGCGGCGATTTTTTCTTTCTGAAGTTTTCCGGATCTGAGGAGTCCCTTGGATTTTTTCCTGCTCTACTCAGAGACCCATGAAGCAAAAATTATTTCGCCACTTTTTATGATAATTGTTGTTTAACGGAATAAAACGTTTTATTTTGGATTTTTTTTTAAATTACAAATCATTATAGACTTTACTGACCGATTCCCAATTAACCCAATAAACCCGGATTATACGTAGCTTCAAACCTTTTCTTTGCTCAATGGATGATGAATGTAACCCGCTTTGTAGCGCAATATCAAAACCTTTCCGACTGCGTGACTTTTTCACCGCGATGTGATTAGGTAAAAGCAAAGAACACTAGACCGCAGCAAAGCTTTTAGTATAAAATCCTGTTAGCCCTCTGCTTGCAACATTCGGAGCGAGTTGGACCTAATGAACCGGCTGGGATTGGTAAATAACTCTGAATGGAATCGCTCACGGCCTGATGTGATATAAATGTGTTCTCTCGCCCCTCGTTTAATGGCCACTGCCGATTCAATGGATTCCTCTGATTTTTAATTATTAATTAACATTTTTATATTCAAAAGACAAGCCCGGGTGATTTTAAATGTAGTTTGGAAAATAATGCATGATTTTTAGTTTACTTTAAAATACCACTCCACACAACAATCTGTTTACGCTTACTTTATTATTCATTTGTATGAATATCACTCTTTTTAATTCTCTTACAAAGGATAATATTTGTTTACCTCGGTAGCATTTTGCTGCTTATTAGTTAATTAGTTAATTAGTTAACTAAGATGTCAGTTATAAGATAGGCCTGACTCAAAGATTTATCAACATTGGTAATACTAATTTTCATTACATTTAAATCTTTAATCCCTCGATTTCACTAAACAATTAAATTTACTATAGATTAAAGGGCAATAATAAACCCGATAGCCTTGAACCACCTACCAGGATTTACCGACCCGAGAAAGGAACCTTTATTAAAAATAATATTTAATTTCTAAAAATGGAGTTTCTAAATAAAACAAAACATGTTTTCATAATGTATATGTTACACTTGTTTGTTTTGATATAACATTGTCATTTATTTTTTTTATTTAAATAACATTTAATGATATCATAGGATTTCTCAAAAAGTAATATTTGAATTACTTGAAGTTATTATCCGAATTCATTACAAAATATTATGCCTTCCTGTGCTTATGGAGGGGACTGTTCCTACTGTCGTGAACTCTCACAAGACCTCGCCCTTTCGATATGTTACCTAATTGTTCCTCTCACTGTGTGGCACAGCGTTTAGAGTACACCACCTGCTTACTAAAAATAAGAATCGAAAGAAGGCTGGACACTTTATTAGGAGACGATGCTTCAAAATTGACCAAAAAAAAAAAAAACTTACGTTTAAAAAAATAAACGGCTTGTTTCACAAACTTTGGGAAACACAATAGGTAACCATTTGAAGATATTCTAGACACTATTATTTTAAAACATGACTCTAATGATCTTGGCTGTGGAGTGCCAATAAACTCTACCTAATCTTACCAATGCCGGTATTACTCAATCATAACACTTCCTATGACTTCCCTTTTCCGCCTTCCTTCACCCCCCCCCTTCTATCGCTTTCTATATCTACCCCCAAAGTGCTTAATACTAATCACTCTTGTTGTTACATTGCTTGTTTCAAACACATAGAAGAAGACCAGCAGAATTACGCATGTAGTCACCCCATTAGTAAATTCATAAAAGCATTCATATATATATATTATATAAATCATTACAATAATATATCTAAATATCTCCCCTGTGTGTGATTAACTGTTTAATTTTATGTTACGATTTTAAACTCGATTTCAACCTCTCACAAAAAGCCAGAAACCAAGTTTAGAGTGTAAGCGGCATTTTTTATTACAATGTCCAACGGTGATTCAAAAAATTCTTCAGACTTTCGCCGAAAAGGCAAAGAAGGTTGTGGTAATGGTAATACTTCCTCTCTTGATATCGATGTCCTGCGTGCTTTGGTGGGACGAAACTTAAAAGCAACTGCTCGAGAACTTGCTAAGAAACTTAAACATAGCAAATCGATTGTCCGTGGATCCACAAACATTGATAAACAGTAAAAAAAAAATAATAATAAAAATACAGCGTTCTAAGGTTCTTGCTACAGTTCTCTTCCGAAACGACTATTTTCTGTCTTGTGATGAAAATTAAACACGTTAGAATAACGGTGAGCTTAAACGTCCTGCCAGGTGAGCTCACGAAAACTGTTAGAGCTAGGTAATAAAACTCTGCTATATCTCTGTACACCTAGACTAATAGTTACGTGTCAAAAATTTAACCTATTTATACTCAGTGTTCCAAAAATACAACAGATGGTTTTTCCTGGAATAATCGTAACTTTTGACAACATTTTTCTGCCAATGGGAAATATTCTTCTCAGTCATAAAAGTTCTAGGCACAGGTAGTGTTAATTAAAAAATAGATAATGCGTTTTTTCAATTATCAATTTTAAAGATTTGAAATTCTTTTCTGAGGGATTGGAAAAGTTTCTAACACGGCAGAAATCTATTTTTAATTTATAAATACTAAAGCTAAAAAAATTGATTTTTTTTTTTTCTGTTTACCTAAATTTCTCTGTGATGTATAGAGGGAAGTAAGTACTAAAGCCATTCTGACCTAGAAATAATTCAGTCAATATTATAATAGTACATGGAAATCTACTTCGTGTTAATGTTTTATGTCCCCGGACCAGATGCTTCATTATAGTGTTAGAAATGAATGTAAGAACCACTTACGAGTTGGAACTTATGTTTCAACTCAACAATCTGCTTAAAACAAACTCCTACGATCTACACACAATGCTTGCTTCACCTCGAAGTGCAATAGCAACCTAATGAAAAAACAATTTCAATATGGCTGTTTTTTTATATTTCTTTACTCATTGAATGTTAATAAGCTGGAAAGGTTGGCATTTAACAGATTCAACACTGCACATTCCCACTCACGCACAAGAGTTACATTTTCAAATAATATTATTGGTAAGATACACATTATAAAAAGTTAGCTAAACGTCATTATACATTGTTCAGTGTACTTTATAAAATAGATAGTACACACCTCCGGATGATCCTGTTTAGGGTTTCGTAGGGAAGAAGATGTGAAGTAAAATAAACTAATTTTTAAAAGTTTTTTATGAATATTCCCAAAATTATCACGCTTATCACAAAAGTATTAGTTAAAATAATTTCTAAATTCTACAATAACATTTTTTGCTCAGACAAACGGCGATGGAAATAATTCAGAGATAAATGTGATTAAGGTGTTGTTTTACTAACATTAGGTACATATTTATACTGTTAAATATATCTTACTTTTGTGTGCAATATTTTACATTTTTTTTTAAATAAAAGCATATAAAAAAATAAATTATCAACATAATATTAATTTAATACATAAGTGATTAAGATATCTTCTAGTAGACAAATAAGGTGGCAGATATCCTCGTTTAAAATGACAACAAATGTTTTAAGTGCCAAGTCCCTTCCTGATTAATATACACCTGCCAGCGTTTTAAGATTTTGGTAACCTTCCCTGAAAAATGTCATCAGAAAAAGAAGTCTGATTCCCATTTTCTTCAATCCGTTCTCTATAATGTTTTTGTTATACTGGGACATACATTGAAAACAATAATGCGTTTTGCCGGGTTTATCAATCTACGCATAGCTACTATGTGGTCGTCTATAGTTAGATAACTTACATAGTTTGTCCACCTGTTCGTGATGAGAAACAGAAACCTAAATAGAAATAAAAATACTGATTCTCAAAAATTGAAGAGTACCCAACCGAATATAATTATTTTGATAATACAAATGACCCTTAGGGGTAGAGACGGACTAACAAATAAATAAATAAATTTAATACATAACTTTCATAACTGTGTTACATTCAATGCTTAGGGGTCAAGATCTACATTTTTCTTTTAATACGCCAACTTTTATAATGACGACTTCCAATCTTCTTTGAGTCCTTTGTGATCAGTGAATTCTTACCATAAGCCTCCTGGAACCCTCCTTCAAGGAAAGGATTTGGTTTTCCATTTATTCACCCCTTAATCCTTTCCTGTTTGCCTGGCTGGTCGAGTTCATTGTCCCCTTACTTCACCTTAGGTTCCACAAGCTAAGCAGCAGACTTTCCTCATTACTTAATGTAACGTTAACTTAGCTCATTGGATACCTCTAGTGCTTGTGCAGTAATCAACGTTCAAGCAGATTGAGCACTCCTCACTTGGAACCTTCACTATTTCTAATATAAAGGCATTAAAAGGAACAAATTGTTTGAGGAAATACTTATTACTACGAGCTGGTATTCATAACGCATACAGTTTTATATATTTATTTTTATTGGATTTTTAAATTAATTTAAAGCATGTGATTGTAAACTCAAGTTACTAATAGCATTTTTCATCTTTTTCATCAAACTATTTATAAAATATATTCTCTCATTCCTTTACAAATTTAATTTAAACCGTCCTTTCTGTTAGGATGTCTATTTAGATTGATACAAATTAAGAAAAAAATCCTAATGAATTTTTTGTATAGTTTGTTTCTGGTTTATTATTTTTAATTATGAACCTTTTCAAATGCCCAAAATAAAAAATAAAATAAAAAATTACTCCTCTCAAAATATGAATGCTTACGTTTACAGATACGCGAGGGATCACTTGTAGCTGGGTGGTTAGCATAACGGCCTCCTATGCCAAAGGTCTTGGGTTCAAACCCGCAAGTGGTCCTAGGATTTTTTAATGGGAGTAAAATATCCTTAGCTATGCCGTCCTTCGGAGGGGACGTTAAGAGGTGGTCCTGAGCCAGTGCGATGTCAGGTACTCGTTAAAGGTCACTCTCCTAATAAAACCTGGCTAGGCAAAATTTAGGACTCCCACTGTAGCATCGTCCGATTAGCCATAGTAGCATATAGAGACGTTAAATAAATAAACAAAGATACACGAAGTCAGTAAACAATAAAAAAAGCCGTCGGCGCTGTTTCTCCGACTAAACGATCGATTTTTTTGAAATTCGCCACAAAAAATACTAGGGCATGTAAGGTTGACCCTAATACCTAGACGTTGATATCAGCTCGTTATTTTAAAAATTGTGGCTAATCAAAAGTGATTTAATTCAATAACTCGGTTACTTTTTAAGATAGAAAAAAAAATTATTAGTGTTTCATAACCAAAAACAGAATGATGGAGTTTTGTTGACCGTAGAGAAATTAGATGAGGAAGATGGTTGGGGGTGCGGTCATAAATTAAAAACACACAATTAAAAATAAGCGTTATTTTAATTATGTGCCGACGTTTCGGCCTACAATGTGGGCCTTCATCAGGGCTAAAAGAAACAAGATAACAACCAATGTAATTATAGACTTAATAATGCGTTAGGTATATAATAATAATATGACAGTAATAAATTGATAATAAGATGACAATTATAAAGTATGGAAATAAGGTAACAGTTATAAAGTATGGAAATAAACAAAATTAAGATGATAGTTATAAAGTATGGAAGTAGACATAATTGAGATGATAATATTGTAATGAGAATATATAAATAGAGACTAAGTAAATGAAAAAAAAAATGATAAAGGAAAAATATGTGAACAATTAAAATTTTAAATATTAACAATTTTGAGTTGATATATTGACTATATTTTTTTATATATTACCTATACCCTTAACTATGTTTTTAATATATTACCGTCATATATCAACTCAAAATTGTTAATATTTAAAATTTTAATTGTTCACATATTTTTCCTTTATCATTTTTTTTTTCATTTACTTAGTCTCTATTTATATATTCTCATTACAATATTATCATCTCAATTATGTCTACTTCCATACTTTATAACTATCATCTTAATTTTGTTTATTTCCATACTTTATAACTGTTACCTTATTTCCATACTTTATAATTGTCATCTTATTATCATTTTACATTTAATATTATTTATGTTCCCATAATTTATTACTGTCATATTATTATTATATACCTAACGCATTATTAAGTCTATAATTACATTGGTTGTTATCTTGTTTCTTTTAGCCCTGATGAAGGCCCACATTGTAGGCCGAAACGTCGGCACATAATTAAAATAACGCTTATTTTTAATTGTGTGTTTTTAATTTATGACCGCACCCCCAACCATCTTCCTCATCCAAAAACAGAATAATTATAAAAAAGAAATGAAAAACAATTGATACTTTACCCCAGTTATTTTTGTAGGTAGAAAATATAGTTAAAAATGTATTGCAAATTTATTATTACATAATAGCAATTTTTTTTTTTTTTTTTTAACCAGCTAAAGGAGAAATCAGCAAATATATGTTTAGCTAATTTTTTTTCCAGAACATAAGAAGGAAAGTATTTTAAATGTTTTGGTGAACAAAAAAAATTAACCTTATATACAAAGTTGTGGAAGTTTGTGAATTGAGCATAAACATTAGTGATTATTGAACGTACAAATTCCATATACTTTTGTTATTTAATCTAAAACATATACTTCCAACGTAACTTTATTGTACTTTTTTTTTTAATTTTAAATTTATTGAATATTTCTTAAATCGATTTTAACAATGAGATAAGATTTTTTTTTGTTTTTTATCTATATCCCATAATAACAATATATTATATTAAATATTAACAATTTTGAGTTGATATATGACGGTAATATATTAAAAACATAGTTAAGGGTATAGGTAATATATAAAAAAATATAGTCAATATATCAACTCAAAATTGTTAATATTTAAAATTTTAATTGTTCACATATTTTTCCTTTATCATTTTTTTTTTCATTTACTTAGTCTCTATTTATATATTCTCATTACAATATTATCATCTCAATTATGTCTACTTCCATACTTTATAACTATCATCTTAATTTTGTTTATTTCCATACTTTATAACTGTTACCTTATTTCCATACTTTATAATTGTCATCTTATTATCAATTTATTACTGTCATATTATTATTATATACCTAACGCATTATTAAGTCTATAATTACATTGGTTGTTATCTTGTTTCTTTTAGCCCTGATGAAGGCCCACATTGTAGGCCGAAACGTCGGCACATAATTAAAATAACGCTTATTTTTAATTGTGTGTTTTTAATTTATGACCGCACCCCCAACCATCTTCCTCATCCAAAAACAGAATAATTATAAAAAAGAAATGAAAAACAATTGATACTTTACCCCAGTTATTTTTGTAGGTAGAAAATATAGTTAAAAATGTATTGCAAATTTATTATTACATAATAGCAATTTTTTTTTTTTTTTTTAACCAGCTAAAGGAGAAATCAGCAAATATATGTTTAGCTAATTTTTTTTCCAGAACATAAGAAGGAAAGTATTTTAAATGTTTTGGTGAACAAAAAAAATTAACCTTATATACAAAGTTGTGGAAGTTTGTGAATTGAGCATAAACATTAGTGATTATTGAACGTACAAATTTCATATACTTTTGTTATTTAATCTAAAACATATACTTCCAACGTAACTTTATTGTACTTTTTTTTTTAATTTTAAATTTATTGAATATTTCTTAAATCGATTTTAACAATGAGATAAGATTTTTTTTTGTTTTTTATCTATATCCCATAATAACCTAGTTAGAGGTGTATAACTTACGCATCATTAAACAGAATACCTCAAACATTTTTTCCGGTTGACTGCAAAGGTTTATTATTGAAAATAATAAACCTAAAACATTCTCAGTTTCTTTTAAATTTCTAACGATATTTCTTTGCAGTCGACATTAATGAAAATGAAATCTTCTTATCGAGTGGGAAAGCACTGAAGGAAGTTCACTGACTCGTAATAAAGGCGCCGCCTCCCGGGACTTGAATCTGCCGGGCCGCGGCACAGATCTAAACTGCTCTACGGCGAACGATCATTCTTCGTCGTAATATCTCTTTTCTACTCCCTCGGGTTCTCTACACTTATGGGGATTTTAAAAAAAGGAAGATATATTTCACCTTTTCGACTCTTAGACAGTATCTAGTCAGAGCGATCAACGAATCACTCGGGTGATCTTTTTTATTCAACTTTAAGTGTTTTTTCTTTTTGCTTCAATGAAGTTCAAAATCTTCATTTTACTTTCACTTATCTATATATGAAATATGTAGTAAGGAAATGTATCGCGATCGTGAAAAGTTTCGAATTCCAGTTTTCGACGGAAATACACTTTTTAGGGTACCCTGAGTCAAAACGACCAATCCCGCAAAAAGGTCTGTGTGTGTGGTAACTCCCCCGCGTTAACGAAAAGTTAACGGAACTGAAATTTCATATTTAAAACAACTATACACCCGAGATGTTACAGAATCATTTTCATTAAAATCAGCTGACCGGGAGATCTACTTTATAATATGCATTTCGCATATTTTTACGATTTTCCCAAAAACGGCTCTAACTATTTTGATTATACTCGCTATATCGAAGTAAAGTTTAATGAGTTTTAATATTATGTAGGTTTTATTCTGATTAAAATAGTCTGACAGGGCTTAAATGCTGAAATTGTTGTTGTTGTTTTTTTTTTGTTTTACTTCAATGAAGTTTGAATTCTTCATTTTTTTCTCTTCTGAAATGCATTACATAAAACGATTTTTTTTTCGGTTGGTCATTTAATGTTACTTTATGCTGTGTCTAATCGGACCATGCTACAGTAGGATTCCTAAATTTTGCACAGTCAACTTAAGTTAGTATCATTAACGAGTACCTGTTATCATACGTCGGGACTACTATTTAAAAAGCCCTAGGGCTATCTTTTAGGTTTGATTCCAACATATTAGGCAAAGAAGACTGTTATTTTAGCCAATGCTGAATACGAAAAAAACATTCACTCACATTCTATTACTTGAAATCGATTTAAAAAGTCTATATATAGTATAATAACATGTCTTTCTCTTCTATAATATAAATTATAACTTTTTGTTTAGGATTAAGATTTTTATTTTTCAATAATTTACAAGTGGCCACATGCCTCAAACTTTATACATGTTGTGGTTATTGCAACAATTACATGTTACTTTTACGTGATATTTACAGGGGTTAGTGAATTATAACATATCGTCTTCAATAATCACTTAAAATATTGCTTTTATCTTTACTCTCATCACATCCTCCGACTTGATACAATGTATTATACATTTTCGAATTTGCATACAATACTATACATTTAAAATATATGGAAATAAGCTTTTATGCAATAAGCAATATCACTAAACCAAATTTACTGACTAAGGTAACATTTGGAAAAGAAATTTAACGTTCTTTTATATCAATTACTATTATAGAACAGTATTTTAGAATATGATTATATCAACTGGAACAATCTCTTCTTGTTTTTGTTTATATGCATTTATTTATCCATATATGTCAATTATTAATCTTATAACGTTTCGAGGTTTCACATGCCTCATCTTCAGATGTTCAATATTATATCCATTTCCATATCTTACTCAATATAGGTCATTTAACACTACAATTCATTCACATTATCAAATTTTAACTTTTCACCATCACATATATTAATTTCTCTTGTGTACTTGAAACTATCATGTGTACTAAACTGTTTAGTTTAATGTGAATGAATTGTAGTGTTAAATGACCTATATTGAGTAACGATATGGAAATGGATATAATATTGAACATCTGAAGATGAGGCATGTGAAACCTCGAAACGTTATAAGATTAATAATTGACATGTATGGATAAATAAATGCATGTAAACAAAAACAAGAAGAGATTGTTCCAATTGATATAATCATAATAACGTTCTTTATATTTGGAAAGAAAGATATTTTTTAAAGGAAGCACCATTTTCGAGTTGTCGCTGCTAACTAAAAAAAGTGCGAAAATGCGAGGTTTTCCGGCTCCTAAAATTAAAGCTAAACACCTGCGATGCCGATAACTTAGGGAAATTTTATATAGGACCATTAAGAAGTATCTTAGTCCTGCCTTGTCCGAACCGATTCCCACAAATCTTGAATTTCAGCCTTATTTTACTGGGGTATAAATAATGTTAGTTAAAAAAAAATCAATTAATTATATTGTTTTGCTGGAGACGTATATTTAAGATTAAATAAAATAAGAATATAAAATTGATATGTACAATATTACATAATTTATGCCCTATTCGTCATTTTACGTTGCCTTCCACAATTGTGTATGTAAAATAACATTTACTCTAAAAGCTTTAGCTTTAAAATCTATAAGTTTATGTTCGATAAAAAAAATCGGCGTTTCAGCTCTGTCTGACTATTTCAATCAGCACATAACCTACATGATATTCTAACCCCTTAAATTTCACATCGATTTAATGATTTTAATTAAATTCGTTGGAGCCGTTTTGGGAGAATAGTAAGCAGATTTATAATGCATAGTATAAAGTAGATCTTATCCTAAGTGGATTTTAATAAAAATGCTGTGACATCTTAGGCTTCTTAAATATGAAATATCAGTTTTATACAATTACTAGAATACTACCAGAGCTGACTTACAACGCACACAGACCTATTCACGTTACTTGGAATTCGATAATTTTAACTTTCACTTACTATATTTAGCAAGGGGAAGTATTGCGATTGTGAAAATTTTTGAATTCCAGTTTTCAACGGAAATACACGTTTTAGGGTCCCCTGAGTCCAAATAACCAAGTCCCGCAAAAAGGTCTGTGTGTGTGTGTGTGGTAACTCCCGGGCAGAAAACGGTAAGTCCTATGAAACTGAAATTTAATATTTAAGACAAATATACGCCCGAGACGTTACAAAACATTTTTCATCAAAATGAGCTTACCAGAAGAGCCACTTTAAACTATGCATTTTGCACCTTTTTTAGATTTTCTCCAAAAACGGTTCCGACGATTTTGATTAAACTCCCTATATCGATGTAAAATTTAATTACTTTAATTTCCATTAGATTTTATTCTGATTAAAAGGGTCTGACTTGGCTTAAATGCCGATATTTTAAATTTTCTTCCCCTAAAGTACCTTTAATTTTGTAGATTTCAATAAAATAACTACATTATCTTGTTAACGCTGATAAAAACAAGTAAATATATAAATTGAATAAATTCGATACAACTAAAGGAGAAAACAGAAAAAATATTTTTTTAATGCAATTTTTCGTTTTTGAACATAAGAGCAGTAATATACATGTATGATATACCGTTGGAAAGCTAAAGATTTTAGAAAAAAATTATCTCATACACAAGCTTTTAAAAGTTAATAGGAGTGATGAAATAAATAAAACTAACTGATTATTTTAGATAATAATATAATAGATTTTTTAATGAAACACATGTTTCTATATAAATTAATTTGAATTAATTCCTTAATAGTTCCACGTATTTTTTTATCTCTGTTTTTGAAAATTCTTTCATTGGTTTTAAAAATGGAGGTAAGTGAAAGTGTGTGTTGCCCGCACCAGATTTTTACGATTATAATACTTCCCTACTAATACAGGTAAGTGAAATAAAAAATAAAAACGTGATTATTCACAACACATTAAGAATAAGAAAATATTAAGAATACAATAATGCACATAGAATATGACGCCACTTGTGTGCACAAACATAAGACACGCATTTACATGTAATATGCCGTGATTCACAAAAAGCACCTACGAGGTCCTCACGAACCGAAAGGTCACAAACTCCCAGAGGGGAGAAGAACGTGCCCAACCGTTAGGGGGCGGTCGTAATTTAGGACCGCAGGCTCGGGAAATATTCAATAGCGGGTCATAAGTATCTAACCGGGACCGGGCCGGGACTGGCTTCCAGTTATAAAGAGGCTCCCACACGTACAATCTCCAGCCTTCTTCAGGAAGACAATTTAAAAGGGATATATGGGAGGACCTCGCATTTTACCCACCACCCTCCGGATATTTTCTTAAAAAAAAAAAAACTGAGGAACAAAAAAGAAGGAAATGAAAGGGAATATCCCATCCGTTTGTGGAAATATGTTCCCCCGATATTGAAACTCTCAAACAGACCGCATTTACGGTTCCTTAAATAAAAGGCCCGGTATGAATCATGCAAAGATGAATTTGAAGTATAAATTTCCCTCGTGAAGGTTTCTCTCTCTATATATATTGTCGATGGAATCTGCTCAATCTCGCTTTTTCAGTTCCTTTACTTATTGGTTAATCCACACTCACCTATTCTTCAGGATTATATTTAAGAAGCATAGAAATTCTTACTTCTCAGTAGCATTTCTCATAAAACATCTGTAAAAATGCTAAAGAAATGGTTAAAACCAGTAAAATATGATAGAGAGAATAATTAATATACTCTAGTATAGAAGGGTTTAGACCACTCTTCTGTTACTTAAACGATAAGTGATAGTCTCAATAAAGGGACGAGATTATTTCTGCCTTGACAGCTCTTTACAGATGGAGCACTTCATGGGATCATCCTTTCGTATTCATTGCTCCGATATTGTCATTCAATCGATTTCAAGTGAATTTGAGGACAAATAGGACTGGATACCCCTATCCAAAGGCAATACATCATCTTGATGACGCCATCCTTCACAGTTTTCCCCTCTGTCAGTGTTCCTTTACTAAAGGCTTAAAAGTAAAAACAGAATCTATACCGCTTAGCAGCTAAAAACGTAATATCAGACTTATATTTTCGGGAGGAATTGGTTCAGGAGAAATTTTTAACCAGCTTGTTACTGACGAATGAATGGAATGTTGTGACTGTAATAGAATGAAAAGTTAAGCACATATTAAGCATATCCGGTGCGCGCAACACACGACTTTCACTTACCTTCGTTAGTGATATCAATTTGAGGGTTAAAAAAATAATTTAGAATCAAAAATAAATTATCAAAAAATTATTAACATTGGTTATTAATATAAGCATGTGTTTTATTAAATAAGCTATTGTATTATTATCTACGACAACCAGTTTGTTTTATCGGCTTTTCATTACTCTCCTTTAAATTTTAGAATAGTATATATACGATAAAATTTTTTCAAAAATCTTTAGCATTCTAACGGTATATTATACCTGTATATTACTGCTCTTGAGTTAAAAAACGAAAAATTGCATTAAAAAAATATTTTTGCAGTTATCCCTTTAGTTGGTTATTCAATTCGATCAACTTACATATTTACCTGTTTTTTAGATTTAATAATCTGATAGTATGGTGAATTTCATAAAAACTACTAAACTAAAGGTACTGAAAGCGCCACCCAGTGGCCAAACGATGAAACAATTGCATTTAAAAAAATTAATTATTTTTCTCCTTTATTTGGATATCGAATTCGTTCAACTTATATCAAGATGATATGGTTATTTTTATATAATATACAAAATTAAAGGTACTTTAGAGGAAGTAAATTTAAAATATCTGCATTTAAGCCCCATTAGACTATTTCAATCAGAATGAAACCTGCATGATATTAAAACCCATTAATAATGATATAGTCAGTAGAAGACTTAAGGAGTTAGTACTCACACTGCCACAGAATATTATAAAAGATTTCATGACAGACTGACTTACAACATTAACCCATCGGTCCAAACACTTAAATCCTACACGAACCCGTACAACCCACCCCGACGACTTTTCAGGCGGTGGCCTAGATTTAACCGAGTTTCGGAAGTTATCATATTTGCTTATTGCAATTTTTTTTTTGCTGATGGCAATCAAGAACAAACAAAAACAATTGTAAAAAAACTTAAGAATAGTAAAATAGATCTATAATATACTTTTGGTAAGCTAAAGATTTTAGAAAACATGTTATCTTACATACAAAGTTGTAAAAGTGAATATAAATTGACAAAATATGCATTAACCTATTACTGATACTTATACGTAACAATTTAATATTATTATATGATTTGATCTAAATAATATGTTTCCAACGGAACTGAATAAACTTTTATTTTAAATAAAATTCAAACATTCTATAGGCTGGAACTACTGAGGGACCCAAGCATCCGAGACCTGTACCGAAGAAGATTGGCAGATAAAGCTGACATAAGTGTGGGGGTTAGCGCCTCAGAAAAGTACGAACACCTAAAAGAATGCATCCATACGGCAGCAGCTGAAGCACTGGGTGGAGAGGAAAGACGTCCTAAGCCAGACTGGTGGTCGGATGAAGTGGCACAGCTCGTGAGCCAGAAGAAGGAGGCGTACCACAAGTATCTTTCCTCGAGAAGCAATGAGGACTGGGTAACCTATAGGAAGCTAAATAAGGAAGTGAAGTGCCTGGTAATTGAAGAAAAAAATGCCTCGTGGGATAGGTGCTGCCAGCGTATCGATTGTACAATAGGATACAATAGAATTAGAGAATCCTGGGGTGTCCTAAAGAAGCTACGTACATCCAGGAAGGGAAACGTTGTCTCACCAATTACTGATGAAGCTTGGAAAGTGCACTTCGAAGATCTTCTTAAGGAGAGCCGGCCCCAGTTTATGGCAGAGGAGAGCAGAACCGCAGCGCCAGGAAGAATAATGGTGACCATGGAGGAACTAGCACAGGCTCTTAAATGCTCTAAAAACGGAAAGGCCCCAGGTCCAGGCGGAGTCCCGGTAGAGCTGCTAAAGGCTGGAGGAAAAAAGATCATGAGCATTCTCCTGGAAATTATTAACCTGGTACTAGGAGGAGACAGAGTACCTGAGGACCTCCGAACTGGATTTATATCGCCCATTTTCAAGAAAGGCGACAGGAAGGTCTGCCAGAACTACGGGGGTATCTGTGTGCAGAGCGCGGTGAGCAGAGTGATTGGTAGGCTGCTCCGAGACAAATTGGAAGACGAATTCCTTACCCCTGAGGAACAGGCTGGGTTCACAGCGGGGCGCTCTTGCAATGACAACATCTTTATCCTTCGGCAGCTCATCGAGAAGTCACGGGAGATGAATCAGGAACTCCACATAGCTTTCGTTGATCTGGAGCAGGCCTACGACAGCGTCCCGAGAAATAGAATGTGGGCAGCACTGAGAGAAGCAGGTATCAATGATGCCTTAGTCAATGCAGTAAGACACCTATACTAAGACGACATTTATCGGGTGAGGCTTGGAAACCGAGTATCAGAGCCATTCACAGGTACTAAGGGTCTGAAACAGGGCTGTAGCATGGCGCCAACCCTTTTCAAGATTTATCTCCATATGTCGGTCAAGGAATGGCTTCGTCAGTGTGGTGATGTGGGTCCTTTCATAGACGATGAGCAGCTTGTGTCGCTCTTTTTCGCTGACGATCAAGTTGTATTCGCTCGGAGAAAGGTCTACCATGAGATGTTAATGTGCTCATTAGGGGACTGCTATGCGTCTATGGGTCTTAAAATTAATTTCAGTAAGACGAAATACATGGCCATCAGCGCTATGGATGACAGTGATCTGTGAGTTGATAATGAGACATGTACAAAGGAGGGTGTATTTAAATATCTGGGTTCGTACCTCGACTCCACTGGATCCTCCGAAATCGACGTAAGGAGAAAGGTAGAACAAGCCCGTAAAGCCACGCGGATGCTCCATCCTGTTCTATGGAATGACTTTCTTTTAAAAGAAAACAAGAGGAAGATCTACTATGCCATCGTAGAACCCATCCTTACTTACGCTTCGGAAACGTGGACAATGTCTAGAAAGCTCTACTCGAAAGTCCAAGCTGTGGAGATGGACTTTTGGAGAAGATGTTTACGTTTCACAAGGATGGACCGAATGAGAAATGAGGTTGTTAGGGACAGGATGGAGGCTCCTGGGTCCGTAAACCAGCGGATATGACTGCGAAGGCTAAAATGGTACGGCCATGTAAAACGAATGTCTACCGAACGATGGCCAAACCGAGTTTTGAAACGAGGTCGACCTAGAAGTAGGTGGATATACGGAGTGGAAGAGGAGATGGCGGGCCGGGGTCTTCTGGAGGAGGATTGGCTTGACCGTGACCTCTGGAGCTCAGCACTGACTTGAAAAGGCAACCCTAGTTGGAACGCCTGTATAAGTAGAAGTAAGTAAAATTCAAACATTTTCAACTTCATCTTTATTTAATAGTAGGTCTTTGATTTATTTAAACAGCTGAGGTAAAGTGAAGTTCGTGTGTTGCCAGCACCAGATTTTTTTCAACAATCTCTAATTAACTGAGCTTTTACTTTCATCACGATATATTATCGCCTCTAGACAACGCTGGAAGGATTTGACAGCCTAATAGTACAGACAAAATGAACTGGATAAAATCAGTCAAGATACTGCTGCTGAAACCCAGAGTCGAATACAAAATGATGAAGAATGAATAAATATATTCAGTGTATAATATGTATCCATGTTAAATAGTTAAAGTGACTGGAATAGTTGAATCTGTTATTGAAGCTCCAAATTATATGTTTAGAAACTTTTTGTAAGATCTTGGCATCTTTCCTCTGAAATTTCAGAAGTTACCAGCAACCAGATGTTTCCTTTCCAAGAAACTTCTGAGAAGACAATAAACACTTCGAACTCCATCTAAATATCAAGCCTAAAAAAAAATTGGGTTGGTCTTAAATAGCTGCCAAACAAATGTAATGCCCAGGAAGAAACTTAAAAAAAAAAAATGTTTCTTTTAGGGGCTTTACCTCATTTTTCCAACTTTTTTTTTAATCTTAACGTAAAAATTTTCACTTTATTTTCTCATTTCTTAATAGCTTTTTGACAATAATATGTTTTTTAAAAATCTCTTAAACAAGCTTCTATGACATAAAAAACAAATAAAACTCTATAGCAAACATCTCACATCTTCTCTTTAACGTCTTCGAATTTATTTGTTACATACATACTAATTGAGACATGACCAATTACATAAACGAAATTAAAAATACTATGTGACATTAATGACACACACAAACAGAATCATTTGCGAAATTAAAATATTGTGACACCAGAGAACCTAATCCTACTAATTTAGCTGAAAACGTTTATTCTAATTATACCCATATACAATTTAAAAACATTTTGTAAAGCTTATTCATTTTTTTTTAATATTTTTGATGTTGAAAATGTAAATAAGAACAAATTATCAAATCAGAAATAGATATTTAACTCTTAAAATTAAATCAGAGCAGAATTGAAATTCCCACGATAAAATTGGCTTGGTATGAACTTTTATTCTGGATTTAAATGTAATCTGTGGTATTTAGTGACAGCCAAGCTGTAGGATTATGTGTTCATTTTTGTGTTTCATCCTCATTTGATGTAACGTCGTGCAGTGCTTGTTTTTATTTTATTTTTGTTCCTATTATTATTATTATTATATATACATGTAGTCGAAAAACCCGAATCAGTTGAATATCTTATAATGGGATCTCATTTGTTCAATTATATATATATATAGTCGAAAAACCCGAATCAGTAATATATCTTATGATGGGAATTAATTTGTTTGGGATATTTAACTGATTCGAGTTTTTCGACTCAAGAAAACTATTGGGTTCCTCACAATCAACCATGATGTTAAGAATAAATATCATATAAATAAAACCTATTTTATGACAAAAATATAAATATTTAGATAAAATGACGTTGATTAGATGATAATTTTCCCTATTGTGGTAATGACATTGAAAATTGATATAATTAGGCATTCTCAAAATAACGTAATATGTGTAAGCATTTAAAGATAATCGTTGTATATAGTATATTCACGACTCGTTTTAAAATAAACTTGAAATTATTTCATTCGTGGGTGAATCTTTTGACAATGAACTAATTAGTTCGACTATGTTCTAATTGCGAAATGTTCTTCAGCTACTTAAAAATCATTTGATTTTACTTTGATTTCTTGTTTTCATGGATATCTACTCACATAATATTGATACGATACTCAATATAGTTTAAGACGTTTGTTAAGACTCCCTGAGAATTATCCACCATAATCTGCAAATATTTGCAGGAGAAACTGAATTAATATTGCGTATCAGATTTTGATCTGTGTATGTGCACACAAACATTTTAATTTTAATTTGAGTTAAAGAAAAAAAAAATGGCAGAAATAAGTTAATCTAAGATAGAAGAAAACAGTTAAATACGGAACAAGTTTGAATAAGTTAAAATAAAATATTAATATTTTATGTATATTTATGTGTCAAGTGTAGATTGATTCGTTAAGAGCAGCCCGACGTATTTAGGAAGCATTGCTTAGAAATAAAGCATTTCTCCCTCTATAATCTTTATTAATACTTGTTAGATTAATTTTTTTTTTTAGAGTGTAATATAAATTATCTTTTGAATTAGTACTAAGGAGTTTTATAGTCTTAGGTTTATTTGAAAACCAATTATTTTTTTTATTTTTTTTTTTTTTAACGTTTTTTAAATAATTTTGTTTAACTACTTAGAGATCGAATTTTCTCAAACCCAGCCTAGATTCACATCAAAGCGGTAATATGCACTTATAAGATTTCAGCTTCTTAAACATTCTGATTTTTGAGGTACTATGATGATCCCATAAACGAGTGAAGTAGCATAAACAAGTAGGTTAAGATTAGTAGGTTTCACCTGTGGAGTAGTGGCTACAACAGCTGTTTGGTGGGTCTGTTCGTCCATAAGATAGTCCAAGGTTGTCCTTAGGATTTCCTTATACTGTGCTTGGTGGGTTAACTGATTCACAGGACTTGCTTGAACTTAAGGATTAATTTATTGGTAAAAATAGATAAAGATGGTGGTATTGGTAAATTTTACTTAAGTGTAACAAGCCTGCTGGGTCACCTGTGCTTCCACGACCCATGAAGGGTTTTGAGCTCAGTATATGTAGAGATCCGTGTTTTTTTAGGCCAACGACCCCCCATTTTGGGTACCCATTTCTTAGAGACTGGGTGTGCCCCAGGGTCTCTCTAGGTCGCTTCACGGCTGAAATAACATAATAAGTAATGTTATGCCTCTGCTGTGGTTTGAACCCAAGACCAGGAGAAATGAAATGAAATGAAAAATAATTTTTATTCTGGGACAGCTATTCCCCTAAAATAATATAAGTGCACAAGAAAGTATTAATCTTCTGGCTATTACGTTTACAAAATATACATCATATAACAAATTATACTGCATATTATTAGAAAAAAAATGCATACATACACTTAAACACACGCATATATATGTACAAGGTAATATTGCAACCTTATAATTAATAAAAGAAACTGAAACATTGAATAATTAAAAAAATAAAAATAAATAAAGCGTGTAAATATTCAAAACTTATAAAGGCGCGGTGGACTGATATTCAAGGAGATGGACAAATAGTTTATGCTTGAAAGAAGTTAAGGATCGGGATGCACGAATGGGCATGGATAACGAATTCCCTAATTGAAGTAGCTCGAATAACGATATATCTCTTGAAGGAAGCAGTTCTTTAGGAGGGAATGAACAGGGACTGATTCAGGGTTCAGGGACTGAGATCTTGTGTTGATAGAGTGGACAGAGGAGAATGGGGTGAACATGTTATAGATATAGAAACACTAGACTAGTGCTCTATCTACTAGACAAAGCTGCTCCATGTAACAATCATGTATAAGAGATAATATTTAGTGATAAAGCTTTATAAAATAGTGAGGTACACGAACAATAATAATCATGAACTGTCTCTACACACTGACTCTTACAAAATCAAAAAATATGTTTTTATTCTTGATTTCGTTTTTATATTTACATAATTTAAAAAAAAATATAATAAATAAAAATAATGCTTAGAAATAGTCTTTGGTTAGTGAGGAAATTAGAAAATTAAATTAAATGAGAAAAAAAGTAGCATAAAAAACAGGCCCTCATGGCCAAAATCGAAGGTCGGGCCAGGAATATGGTCTATGATTTTTCAAAGGGAGAAAACATTTTTGCTTATCCCGTCCTTCGGAAGGAACTTGTAGTGTTGCTCCCGAGCCTATGCGATTTTAGGTATTTGTTAAAGATCTCTGTCCTTATTAAACCAGGATTACTTCCACTTAAGCATTGTTCGAATACCAACACCGCCATGAAGTGAAGTTAAATAAATGAAAACAAAAACACTTGTATTTAGTAATATAAAAGATACATCATTTATGTGCCCGAGGGGATAAATTAATATATTCTAGTATAGAAGGGTTTAGACCACTCTTCTGTTACTTAAACGATAAGTGATAGTCTCAATAAAGGGACGAAAGTATTTTTGCCGTGACAGCTCTATACAGATGGAGCACTTCATGGGATCATCCTTTCGTATTCATTGCTCCGATATTGTCATTCAATCGATTTCAAGTGAATTTGAGGATAAATGGGACTGGATACCCCGATCCAAAGGCAATACATCATCTGGATGACGCCATCCTTCACAGTTTTCCCCTCTGTCAGTGTTCCTTTACTAAAGGCTTAAAAATAAACACAGAATTTATACTGCTTAGCAGCTAAAAACGATATATCAGAAATATTTCCGGGAGGAATTGGTTCAGGAGAAATTCTTAACCAGCTTGTTAGTGACGAGTGAATGGAATGTTGTGACTGTAATAGGGGGAAAAGTTAAGCACATATTAAAAATATGCTTTGTCTTAGATATATATAAACTCTTTCGTCATTTAAATCCGCCTTTTCAGCAGAATAATCCTTATAGCCCAAGAGCCATGGTACATGGTCGACTACCTCATCGAAAATACATCTAGAAATATTTTTAAAATTTCTTTGAACCATAATTAGTACAAAAATGCATTTCTTGCGGACCTAAAAATCTTACTAGACAGCTAATTAATTTGATGAAGTGGCCAATTACGTTCTATTTACATAATATTAGTCGTGTTTCGACAAGTCTCTTATGTCTCAAAAATGACGAAAATACATTTCTTGCGGTTCAGAAACACGTAATAATGACCGCCAGAAGAGCAAATGTCCAGCGAAACCACGTGCAGGCTGGCGGCCCACACATTTTGGTGTGACTATTTCAGTGCAAATTGACTTAAAATAAGATAAGATTGAGTTAATAATAATTCTATTGTGCAATATAATTGTGAGATACTAGGAATTTTTTAATTAATATCAGATTTTAATTTTGTTTTTAATGTAAAATATCTAGGATTTTGTTATTTATTCTGCTATGAATAAAGGAGTATATAAAATTTCAACATGGAAACATTTAGGCAACAATAAAAGATTAATATGTCAAAAGAAAAAAAAAAATATTATCCAAAACGTGTAATAAGGTAAGTCCTTCAGCTCCAAATTTAAAAGTTGTTTCAGTTTATTTTTTCAAAAAAAAACAAATTTAATATATTTCCATATCATGATCTATTAGCTAGTTAGAAAAAATAAACAAAATCTTTCTAATTCTAGCAATGACAGCAGAAGATTGTAGGTATTAATTTTTCAGCAATCTATAACTATACATTTTTATTTTATAACATGCCTATATCAAGAAAAAAAAACTGTCTATACTTCCTTTAATAATGGCATAACTTCTGGTACTTTATTTAATATATAAATATATCTGATGATTCAACTATTTGTTTTATGAATGCTATATATGAAAAAAAACAAAAACAAAAAAAAAAAAACGATTTATATAAATATAACATTTTCACTAAATTTGTAAAATAATAAAAGTTTACATCGGCTATTGTTTATTTTTTATGAAAGCAGGCCTAAAACAAAAATTACTCTCATCGCAACTCTGAATCTATGAAAAAATTTGTTTTATAACCGATTTTATAAATTTGGTTTAAGTAAAACATATTTTTTTCTATAAAGGAGCATTCAAATTATTTTTTATTTTTATTTTATTATCAAAATACACAGTGGGTGTCTTTCTGTTAAAAAATAATAACTAACTCACCACAGACTTATAAAAGTGACGTTAAATGAATAATTAAAAATACAATAATTCGAATAACCAGTTGACCCACTCATTGTAAAAAGAATAATTATTGTGGCGAAAATAGTGAAATGGTATTTTTTTCCTCACCATCACTCTATAAGAATGCACATAATTGTACAGTAAAACTGAACCCATTGGTAATTAACACTCTTATTTCCCTTGTATATCAACCCACATCCCAAAAAAAAATAAACATTAAAAATAATAAAACTCAAATACTTTTACTTTTGCTCATTTTAAATAATTAACCATCCATCGTTGTTAATAGTAATAAAACACCACAGATAAATGAAAGCCAACAAAGGATTTTATAATTAACAGAAAGATAAATAAGAAGAAATATTTTCTAAACAATTTTTCAAAACACATTTTTCATATATTGAAGTAGTAATATAGCTGTAGTGTATTCCATGAAAATAAGTGATTTTAGAAAAGGTATTCCTCATAAAAAATAAATTAATAAATAATAATGAAATTCTCTTATATTTCCAAGTTGTTAATTCAATTAATAATTTATATTTTTTATAAGCTATTGAAAATTTAATAGAATTTATTATTTAATATAATAGCGTTATAAATATTTTCAACATTCCATTTTTTCAATGGTTATGATTATATAAATATAAAATAACTTATATATCTGTGGCGGTCGTGAATAAGTGATTAAGTCAAAATCTTTCATTTTACAGGTGAGCGACTTAAAGTTTTGCATAATAACAAAATAGAGTTATAATTTACAGCTTTCTTTCCACCTGAAATTTCTTTCACCAAGAAATTTCTTTATCCAACTTGACACGACGTAGGCGAAGGTCTGAGGGAGCGATACGTTAAGTTAACTCATTTTCCATATAACTCGAGTTATCTAGTTTTTCACGACCGCCAGAGATATTCTCTTTTTATCAAATAAGTTTCATAAAAATGGGTTGTTCTGAATACCATGGGATCTTATATTATTCTATGGATTGAACTTCTTTTCCTCGCGTGAACTCTTGACAGTTACTTTTATCTAATACTTAATTGATTAATTATAAATTGGTAAAATACGTGATTTAAATAAGGCACAATACTTCATGGTCTAAATTATCAACCTAATTAGATTAAAAAATGAATAAAAAGGCAATGAACTTTAAAAAAAAATCCTGATTAGGAATTTGTAAACAGCGGTATTAATCAGAAAAATCTGTATTTAAAGGAAGATTAATGGAATGAGGAGCAAATCCGCCCGACAACAAGGACTATAACAGAAAGGAACTTCTTTTTTATATCCCTTAACTAATTACAGAAGGGAGATAATTACCTGAGGGCTAGACGGGGGTACTCTTTGAGGGGATGTTTTCCGCTGGAGTTGGCTGGAGTCCAGAGGTACAGTCAGCAGCCGCTGTTAGCCGGAGGATTGCCACCTGGGATGTCGTGCCGTGGGGGTAATGGGCTATTGTGTTCTTCCATTGTCACTTCTGGAGGCTCCAGTTTCGGGCTCTTTTGTTGCTTTATATCTGTTGAATTTTTGTTTTTATTGCCTTTTTAATAGGCCTAAAAGTGTTTTTTTTTTCTGTCGTAGCCGCTTTATCATAGTGATGATAGGTTTATATTTATAAATACTTTATTATTTGTTTGATAAAAAAGGTTTTTGAACCCGCAGGTGGTCCTAGGATTTTTTAATGGGAGTAAAAAATCCTTAGTTACGCCGTCCTTCGGAGGGGACGTTAAAAGGTGGTCCCGAGCCTGTGCGATGTCAGGTACTCGTTAAAGATCCCTATCCTAATAAAACCTGGATAGGCAAAATTTAGGACTCCCACTGTAGCATCGTCCGATTAGCCATAGTAGCATAAAGTGATGTTAAATAAATAAACAAACAAAAGGTTTTTGAGAAGCGAGGGGCTTTTATTTTTATAGATTGTTCATTTATTACAAACTTTGCCGAAGCTAAGTTTTTCTGGAGATAATTTTGTAAGTATAAGTCGTCTGCTGTGTGCTTATTTTCTATTTTGAAAAAAATAAATGTTTAATATAGTTAAGGTTTACTTGAATAAAAAGTTCATTCTGTTTTTTAGGAAACATATGATTGACATTGAATATTATAAAATTGTTACGAATAATAATGAGTAATAAGTTTAAGCCCTATTCGTCACTTTATATTACTTTTTACGAATTCGTATATAAGATAATATTTTTCCTAAAAGCTTTCCAATGGTATATTATACATATATAATGTGAAGAAAAAAAAATGTTTGCTATTGTCTTCTTTAATTGCTTATGAAATTCTTTTAACATTTATAATATATCTGTGATGGTCGTGAAAAACTAGATAACTGGAGTTATATCAAAAATGAGTTAACTCCACGTATCGCTCCCTCAGACCGTCTCCCACGTCGTGTTAAACTTGTTAAAAGAAATTTCTTGGTGGAAGAAATTTAAGGTGGAAAGAAAGCTGTATGTTATTACTCAATTTCGGGAATTATGTAAAGTTTATGTCGCTCACCTGTAAAATGAAAGATTTTAACTTAACCACTTATTCACGACTGCCACAGATATATTATAATTATTTCAATCATAGTCGCTTTTTATCAATACTAATAACATGATCTAGTTAATTTTTTCGAATCTAGAAAATGAAAGGTACTTAAGATCAAGAAAATTTAAAATATTTGCATTTAAGCCCTGTCAGACTGTTTTAATCAGAATGAAACCTACATGATCTTAAGGGACACCGAAATTTACATCGATACATCAAAGTTCGATCAAAATCGTTGAAACTGTTTTTGATAAAATCGTAAACATGGTATAAAGTAGCAATTACGATACGATCGTTATTTTTTATTTAACTATCTTAATATTATCTTGAAATATAATATATGACAAAAAATGTTTGCCAGGTCAGCTACTTAAATCAATATTATTATTAATTAGAAAAAACAACAACTGAATATTAAAAAAAAAACATTTTGAGGATTTCATAATCTTCCTCTACGAAGTTCCTTTGTTTGAGAATTAGGTCTAAAAAGTTTTTAGGTGTGTTTAAAAGTTTTCACCTGCCAAATACCTGAATTGCCGAGCCTACCATGGAAACGAAGTTTAAGTCTGCCTTGCTAAGTTGTAGCTGCTGGAAGGGTAAAGCAGGGCTGTTTCATGATCTTTCAGGAGGCTAAGTCCTTTGGACGGATGCTGCCTGGAGCTTGATGGGAGGATGAGAAAGGACGATCTAGATGTAAATTGGGGGCCGGAGTTAGACGTCTCATCAGCGAAGAGGCCGCCAGACAATTCAGGGCCAGAACAAAAGCTGACATGTTGTGGGGGAGCGGGCTTCGGGAACAAGCACTTCGCGGCTTTTAGCTCCTCCTTCTTGTATAAGTTTTATAATGATCTAATCTCATGGCGGTTCACGGCTCAGTAGCTACTTAATTATTCTGTTGAAAGAGTATATGTGTAGTGTCAAACGCCATTCAACAGATATAATTAAGACCTTTTTACTTTCACCTACCTATATATAAAATATATAGTATTACTTTCACAGTATTCTCTACCGTTGGTTCAAAGTCAACTTTCTTAATAATTTGAGTATTTCTTACACAATTATAAAGGAATGCGAGAAACTAATTGGTCCTAGATAATGCGTTTTTAATTTTTCGTCCTGGATAAACGAAACTACATCTATACACAGAGTGATCAATGTTTAAAAAATGTCTTCCATTGAACTCTTAAGATATGTTAAATGTTAATATATGCAAGCTTAAAGTGTTATGTTGTGTCTGAACTCATTTTAAGCAAATGATAAAAATCATGAAACAAAAGAAAACTGTAAATCCCTTTCGAATAGATGGTTCAGTAGAGCAATCGCAGGTGTTCCCATTAAGCATAATATAAAAATACTTAAACTTTTAAATATTAAACAGCCCAGTTAAAGTATTTTTCAATATTATTAAATAAGTAGTAATGTTATTACGATATTTGTGGTCGTAAAATTGTAATTTAAAGCTTATAAATAAATTCCATCTGGACTTGTTTGAATTTCTAATTAATTTTCACTATTCATTACCTTGCTTTTCTTGCATTAACTGTTTTGATTTATTATTTTCAATAATAAACCTTTGTGATCGATAAAAAAAACAATAAAAAAAAAACAAAAAAACAATCACCTACCCTAAAAATTTGAGGGCTTTGAAAAATTTGGACCCGAATAACGTATAAAAAAAAATCTGTTTTTCCGCTGCCGTGGCATTTCTCCAAAACTACTTCCATGATAATTTTTTTTTTTTAATTCGCCACCAAAATACAAGGGCGTGCATGGATTATTTTAACATCTAGACGTTGATATCAGCTGGATATTTTTAAATTGGTAACCGATTAAAAGTGATTTTATTCAATAACTCAATAATTTTTAAAATAGAGAAAAAAAAAATATTGTTGCCCTTTAACAAACAAAAAAAAAACTCGAATAATTAAACAAATGAGAAAAACATAAAAGAAAACAATGAAATCTTACATATAACTACGCACATAACTCAGTTATATTTGAAGATAGAGAACAAATATATTACTGTTTTTAACCAAAAAACCACGAATAATTATACAAAAAGAGAAAAACATTGAAATCTTACCCATAAATATGCCGATAACGTTATTTTGGAAGATAGAAAAAAAAAAAAAAATATATATATATATATATATATATATATATATAGAGTTTTAGAATCAGTAAAGCGAGATAAACAGAAAAATCTAAAATATTTAGCAGCTTCATAAAATGTTATACCCTAATATAGTTATTTGGAAATAATAAACCATTGTGTAATAATTCTTAGCGTTTTTTTTTTTTCTGTTATAACTAATAAATAATATTAATTGGATCTTTTTACTGTAACAATGGCAGACAGATAAAAATGAAAATTCCCTTATTGTGTGAAACACTTGTATTATTTTCACTGGTTCGAAAGCACTAATTCTCAAAACACTATCATGGGTGTTTCATTGTATGAGTACTCAGACCTAGACTTGCTAAATCAACACCTCTCGCCTCATGTTTGGAGAGCAAGTTGAACTAGAGATCCCAGCGCTTATCCCAGGCTCCCCCATCACTGATATTGACAGCCGGCTGAAGATGAGTGAATGCACGATAGCCGCAAACGCTCAGTTCTGAAATTGGGAATGTTAGGACTCCAATAATCGTATATTACGGAACGTACATGAGTCATTAGTTAGCATTCCCCGATACAGTTAATAATTCTCAGTATAGTTACAGTAATTCATTTTAATGTCATAATTATTGTATGCATGGATCAGTAAAATGCAATATAATTTTAAAGTAAGGAAGTTTATAGTTTTTCAAGAGAATTGGACAGAATGCTGATATTGGTTGTTTGTAAGTGATAAATTTATACCTAGCTTCTATAGCCCATTTTCAAAGTACAAAAATAAACCCATAACGAAAGTTTTTTTTTAAGTTCGCTTATAAAATGTATAATAAAGGATATTTCATATTTTACGAGCGTATGTACCATAGATATTACAGCAACTTTTTTTTTACCAAAATCAGCTAAACAGAAAATCCACTTTAAACCATGCATTTTACATTTTTTTCAATATTCTCAAAAACAATGATTTTGAATAAACTCATTATATCGATGTTATCATTAATGGGCTTTTATGTCCTATATATATTTTTTTTAAATATATAATTAACAGAACTTAAATTTAAACATTTCCTCTAAAGTAACTTTAGTAATGTAGATTCATAAAAATTAACCGTGTCATCTTGCTAACAATAATAAACAACGAATTAATATGCAGGTCGAAAAAATTCGATAACTAACTAAATATTGGGCCTGAAAAAATTGGGAAACACCAGATGGGGATCAGACAGGAAAACAATGCTTCGTATACATGAGACATTAATAATTAGTAAAATGGATCACGGTTGCTTCATCTATGCCTCTTCTACTTGTAATAAAATAAATAATTTAGATGCAGTTCACCATGCCAGTATACGTCTTTCAACCGGAGCTTTTAGAACTAGCCCAGTAAATAGTCTTTGCGTGGAAGCAGGAGTTCTACCTCTTTCTTATCGTCGCCAAAAGCTAGCTGCTAAATATATAACTAAAATCTATACACATCCTGACAACCCTGTCTACAGTTCTTTATTTCTACAGGAAAACGCTGACAAATATGGACGATTGAAAAACTCATCCCGACCTCTCTGGTACAGAATGAGATGGGTGGTCTTCGAATTGGTGCAGCATCCATTTATAAAACCGGAGAAAAAGCTACCACCATGGACACTCTCACCTCCTAACGTTAACTGTGAAATGTTGAAAGTTTCCAAAGTAAAAACATGTTCTCCACAAGAAATCTCTCAAACTTTCCTAACTGAACTTCGCAAACAACATTACAACAAAGTCATCTATACTGATGGTTCAAAAACTAACGAGTCTACTGCGTGTGCTAGACGGTGACAAATTCTACAAGTACAAACTGAATAGGAATTGTAGCGTTTTCACCGCTGAGTTGACGGCTATCCAAAAATCTATCCTTCTAGCCTTATCATCTCCAGGGGAATCAATAATTGTTTGCTCTGACTCACTTAGTGCTCTCAGAGCTATTTCAAACCTGTTTTCTACAAATCCCATTGTTCAAGAGGTCCACTATAGAATCAAGCAGCTAGGAGACTCTTCTAGAAGAATAATTTTTTTTGGATTCCCAGTCATTCTGGAATATTCGGAAACGAGCAAGTTGACAAAGCAGCAGCAGAGACTTATTCGTTAGAAGAAATAACGCCCTCCTATGTCCCACAATCAGAGTTATTTAAACCATTAAAAGCAAAAATATTATATGAATGGCAGCAGACCTGGGAAATATTAGCAAACAACAAACTTAAAGACATCAAACCCACTGTCAGCTCCTGGGCTACATCTTCCAGAACATGCCGGCAGGAGGAGGTAGTCATCACCCGTCTGAGGATAGGGCACTGCCGCCTCGCACATGAGTATCTTATAACAAGGAAGGATCCACCTGAATGTAATCACTGCAAAGTGACTCTCACGGTGAGTCATATTTTTGAGCACTGTCCACGGTACAGGAGAGAAATTGAAAAATTTGGGGTGCCACGCCATGTCTCTGAGGCTTTGAGCGATAATGAAGCAACTATCAGCAGTGCCATCAAGTTTATAAAGAATATTCGTCTATTTCAGCAAATATAACATTTTTTTTTTTTTTTTTTATTTTATGTATATATATATATATATATATATATATATATATATATATATATATATATATAATTTTATTTTTTCTTCTTCTTCATCATACAGTTTAAACTAAAATTTTATTTTATCTCTTTATACTAAAATTATTATTATTCTTTATTTTACATATATATATACACACATTTTTTTTTCTTTTCTTTTTTTCAATTTAATTATGATTTTTTTTTTTTTTTTGTATTATTAATTATTTTTATCATATTTGTGTTTAATTTTTTATTATTAGTTATTTGTTTGTTTTTTTATCATAATTGTTAATTTCGTTTATTTTATTTTTGTTTACCTTTATTTTTATTATTTTTTAATGTTACTGTATTGTTTTAGTATTTTGTTCGTTGTTTTTTTCTTAAATTTTTTTTTTTTTCTGATATCATTTTGGTAAATCGTTTTTTCTTTTTATTTTGTTTTTCGTAAAGATGCGAGGGCGATAATAACCATCAGCAGTTTTTTGCCCTTAAAATTAAAACAACAACAACAACTAACTAAATATGAAAATATCAGAAATATTTTCATCTGTCTAGTTTTTCAAACATAATAACAGTAATATATACGTATAATATACCGTTCGAAAGTTAAGAATTTTATAAAAAAAAGTATTTTCTAAAAACAAAAAATGTGTAAGGTAATGGAGTTTGTTGGAAGCTTATACATCAATTTATTGTTGAAAATAATAATATAATCCAATATTTAATCTCAAACTTTTTTTTGCATCGAAACTCAAAACAATTCCTTAACTCTATTTTGTTTCTAACTGTATTTCAGTTATTGTATTGATTTTGACAACGGAGTTAATTAAAGGTTGTGTATTGCGCGCACCAGATTTTTTTAAAATATTTTGGGATCCTCTTAAGTTTAATAAAATTTCCAGCTTCCACACAGATGAATTTTTGGATTTTTTTTTTTTTAATCTAAACATACATTAATAATGATAAAAGTTCTCAACTGTGCCTTAAGCTTCATTAAAATCAAAATAGTGTTTTTAATGGTGTTTAACTCCCTGTTCACATCACCGATGTGCCTAGTTGTGGTTGCTGTTTACCCAAAAACTTTTTTTTTCGAGCATAGCCATTTCTTATCTGACCTACCCTTTTGAGGGCAATCTACCCACTAAGAATTACCCCAAAACTAATTGTATTCAAACAATAATTTCATTTTTATCTAACCTGATAAAACTTGTGAATTATCAGTCAATAAGAATCCTTTTATTGCCCTCTACACTCTACAATCCCACATCAGAGACCTAGAAAGGTAGTTTCAGAATTGGAGAATAAATACTAACTAATCCTGCACTAAAGTATCCTCTATATTCCTCTGGTCAAGGTAGAACAGATCCGACACCTTGGACTCCATCTTGACGACTGTCGAACATAAAATCCTCATGGAAGACTGAAACGACTAGGAACAGCTTTGCGTTTTCGGCTACTTCAATTCACTAGAAAAACGCTCAAACTTTTCACTGAACTACAAAAGGCCAATCTTAACACACCGAACTGAGCTTAAATAGTAATACTAAATCGTGGAATTCTTCTCGTAACCAATCTATAGAATCCGAGATCCCCAACGCTCCTACTTTTTCACAAATAAACTCATCCAGGAAGATCTTAATATTCCATAAGATATTGATTCCGTGAAAACCAGGTTTAAAAAACAACTCCGACAATGCGGAAGAAATATGTGTATGTAGTTCTAGAAAATCCAATCTTGCCAAAGCTATGTAACTATTGAAAATAAATTGTTCCTCCATATCGAACTTTCTGATTTTCTCAGTGTCTGGGAGTATTTCGTTACACGTGATATATGTATTATGTTTTTTTAAACAGTTTCATTAACTATTACAAAGCTTTAAACAAGAAAAATTAATAGCATTAACTATTAATATTCCTAGGTTCTTTCCTTTCCTCAAAACATATCATAAATTATAATCTAGTAATGTAACATTCAACTCACTGTATTATAATATGTATTGAGGTTTTACGACTGAAGCAACGGCTACTGCGAGCAATAACCTTTCCTTGATGAAGAGGTCAATGGTAAACTATGGAAAGATAAAGTGGCAAGAAACGTGTAACCGATTCAAGATTCTCAAGTCATTCTGCAATAATCTAATAGCTTAATCAGAAAAGAGATTGCATCCTGTGAACCGAAAGAGAAAAAGACATTAAACTCGGAATGAGACAGTCCAAACTTTTCATTAAATTGTCAAAGGATAAAACTAAGTTTTACTTCATTTCGAAGAAGCTGAGCACAATAACTGTTTCTTCTCCAGGTCATCACCCGGTTCAAGGAAACGAAACTTTTCCGTACGCCACATTCTTTGTAAATTAGAAAAAATCTCGGTGTGTCAAGCTTGAACGTAAAGTTTTCGCCTTCTATTGTTTCATGTACTCAAACAAATTGATTTAGAAATTGCTTCTGTGACCTATATTTAGTCCTGCCATCACCTCATTCACAATTCTATGAGAATATTTCATCATCACCTCAACCCCCAAGCTTAATCCCAAGCTTGAATAAGAGTGGCTCCGAAACCTTTTTAATATTTCACTTTGACTTCTGGCTCAGGCTAGATTCTTTCTCAAGTACTGTAAGCTTGTAGCTACAGCGACCTTACTCAGCTTCTACTGGGTCTTAATACATTGTCACAAATGAGAGAACGGCGCAAGGATCCCTATATGATATGATGGGAAAACCTGGTTTGGAGTTCTGACGGATCGTAAATTTTTATATTCTTTTGCGTGATTTTTTTATTTTCATTTGTTTTAAACTTAGTAGATATTCTATTGATTTTTTATCGTATTTTTTTTCGTAAGTTAGCTATTTGTAAAAAACAACTAGGTCCTAAACACTTGGGCCAATCACAATAAATAACTTAGCTTACGATAACCATAGGTTACTCCAAAATATCAAAAGTCAAAAAAGTAACTTAGATCCATTTTCCAATCATGTGTTCTTTGAATTTGGCATTTTGCATTTAATACAATGATCCGGTTGTATTTTTTCAAAAATATAAAATTATAATGTAATATTTCTATAAATAATAATGAAGTGTTCATACAAGGGTACAGCAGCTTTTGGCTAGAATTAATTCTTTACAACTTGAGTGTTTCACTAAAAAACATTCATTTCAATTTAATTATTCACTCTTTTTTCATTGCCACCGATTTTGGTGAATTTTACTGTTATTCAGTAAATAAAATATACATACACTATTAAATATATACCATATATATGTATATATATATATATATATATATATATATATATATATATATATATATATATATATATCACTTACTTCAATTTATAATTAATTCAAAAGAATCTACTTGATTTGACCCTTAAAGAGTTGAATGAAGAATACTTTCAAATACATACAAAGCTTTATGAGATTTCTTCTATTATAATTTATTAACGCATCAATATTTTCTTTACCTGGAATAAAAAAAAAAATAGATAAGTATTTATATATTATTTTAAATTACAAAGTATAACTGTTTAAGAATGTTTATAACAGTAATTATATGTCTAACAATGATTTGTGATTTGTAAAATTGTACTATCTGTTAATAAATATATGAGACATCAATTAGCATGCACTTAAGTTGAATTTGTTTTCATTATTCCTTCTGTAGTATTAAATTGTGTTAGTGAAGGCATTGGTAATTGCGATTCGAGATTCATTCATATAATAATTACAATCATTAAATAATCCAATTAAAGTTGAATGGAATCCATAAATCACCCTTTAATTGCATAAGCTAATAATTTAACTCTGCGGCGAATTCCTCAATACTCTGAAACTTCCGGAATGCTCTATTATCATTATCGATTGATAATTTTAATTACTAATAATTGGTTTATTATCAAATATGTTATTGGGTTTTTATTTAATTCAATGGATTACGCTGTTTGAAGCATCGAAAAATATGAATAAAATTTTCCCTTTCAACAAAAGAAAAAAAAATACAGAGAAAACGAATTGTTATAATAAACTGTTTTTATAATTAACATTTTGTTGTAATCAATGTTCTTAATTTAAAATAAAATAAAAATAAATATGTTATTAAACCGTATTCTTACGGTTTTCCTCACTACAGTAACCCTGCAATGGGTGCATTTATTTATACGCGTACCATCTTGCGATACAAGATAACTGTATTCTAATAACTGTATTCTTGTTTACCTTATCAGTTGTTTATTAAAGCGATTACTATTACTGTAATCATTTGGTGATAAAAAGTAATAGGCAGCTTTAATGTTAAAAAGAACCCAAATTCTCGAATCCACCAATCGTAATGTTAATCAATGAATAACGGAAAAAATGTACAAAAATATTAATAATATTTACATAAAGTTTGACCAATTTTCCAAGAAGCAACTGATTCTGTAGATATCAGTGAGATATCGTGCCTCTTTTGGAATTGAATAATTTTATATATTTTTTTTATTTTATTTTTATTATATTTTTTTCCTAATGAACACGGATACTCAAGTAGCTGTCTACAATATCACTTTTGTTGTGAATTATTATTTTAAAATTTCAGAAGAAGTAATTTTCCTTTGTTACTCATTATACTCAGCCTTTTAATTCTATACTCTTAACTTTAAGGGGGAAATAACCCAAGTATATTTAAACAAAAAATTATGATCGTTTATGATGAAAATAAAAACATGAAAAGAAAGTGACTTATCGTAGTGTGTGTCGACTTTTCAGACTTAGACTTCCATAATAGATCATGTATTCACATTTTACAATTGTTTTTGTTTATTTTAGGAACAAAAAATAAACAACTGAAATTTAACTTCTTTTTGTAGCTTTAATTATATAATTTTTTTTACTGCCCCCGAACATTCCATCTTGCTTTTATGTGATGAGTTTTACGTTCTTCAACTTATCTTAAGGTGGTCAAGATACACACATCCCACGTATCTATTAGTTTGAGATTAAAGCTATATACTTTTGGGTCTTTTTCTTTATTGTGTTATCAATCTGCCACCAAAATCATTTATCTAAAATGTACAAAAATTAAATAAACAATTCCCCAAAATAAAGTAAAAGTAATATAGACTAAATAAAGAAAAAAATGTAGTATTTTCAAAATTAAAAATTGTTAGTTAGTCGTTTTGTACTCCATTATAAAGATTTTATACTAGAACGCTGCCGTGCAGCATCACTGTTATAGTATATGTATACTATTGTTCTACGTTCTACTATTGCATACATTATTATTAGTAGAATTTAATTATTATTAAAAAAAAATATATTACTATCTTTCTTTCACTTTGGCGTACAAAAGGCGTGAATTTAAATTCTGCACCCTCAAACACATAAACTGACAAACTTTGTACCCTCCACTAAATTTCCCGAGTAAAGTTAGAGTCAAGGAACCTATATGCTCGTCCCACTGTGCGCCTATGGAAGACCGGCCCAGCTGTATAAATTTCATCCTTCTCACCCTGAATAGAATATTTTGGTACCTTCTAGGATTGGCAAAAACTCCCTTCATGGTTAATTCAATACTTATTCTTTCTATCTATTGAAATTTTCAACTTTATTTGATAATACTATAATACTACTAGGAAATATGCTAAATGATACAAAAATATAAACAAACAATTAGAGAAACTACTCATTAAGAGCACTATAGTAGGTGATCTAAACAAGGAGGTCTGGAGGACACTTTTTTTTTTAGACATGAAAAATTAAAGAATTGAAGGAAGCAAGAATTGAAACTTGTGGAATAGAGTGGGAATTGGGTTAATCAAGGAAAGTATGATTAGGTACAAATCAGCAACATATGGAACATTAAGGTCTTTATAGATGAGTTTATTCGTCACAAAGTAAGGAGTGCTGAGGATTTTGGGTTCTATAGATTGGTTACGAAAAGAATCCCATAATTTAGTATAAGTATTTAAGCTCAATTCGGTTGTCAGGATTGGCCTTTTGTAGTTCAGTGTTAAGGTTGAGCGTTTTTCTAGTAAATATTGAAGTAGCCAAAAACGCCGAGCTGTTCCTAGTCCTTTCAGGTTTTTAAGAGGATTCTATATTAGACGGTTGTCAAGATGGCGTCTTGAACAGGGACCAGAGGAATACTAATAAAGGATACTTTAGATCAAGGTTAATTAGTATTTATTCTTCGATTCTGAAACTATCTTCCAAGGTCTCTAATGTGGAATTGTAGGGTGTCGAGGGCAATATAAGGATAGTTATTGACTAATAATCTTCTTCTTCTTCTAGTGGTGTGCAGGCCGTGAAGGACTTTGGCCTCGCGGTGTAATCTCCTGGGAGATTACACTCACGTTTCTCGATGTATTTTATAAAGTAGGGTCATCACTCCCTACGCCTAATTTTGTGAGTGGCCACCATTTGGCTGACGGGTCTCACATACCCGGGGGATAGGCGGTGTGTGAATCCCCTTTTAATTCTATCCTTATAAAAGTCCCTCTGCATCTCAGCCACGTGCTCTCCTATTGTTTTAAATAAAATTAGTTTTGGAATAATTCTTAGTGGGGTAATTTAGCAACCACAACTAGGAACGGAATTACATTTCACATAATTGATGTGGACAGTGGGTTAAGCACCATTTTAGTAGAGCCCCAAAGCTCAACTCCGTAAGTCTAGAAAGGCCTATGTTCATTTATTTTAATTTTTTTGATAGTATATTCGATATTTAACTCGAACCAAAAAACTATAAGATAAGGAGGATTTTCATTAAAAACTTTTCTTTTTTTTTAATAACTAAGCATACTGAAATAATTTAATATTTTTTATTCAGTTTAAAAATATTTAGATAATTCCATATACTTGATTGAAAAATGATAAAATGGACTGAGGGTTAATTTAATTAGGGAATAATATAATGCATCGAAGAACTTCCTGAAATAAAATGAATTATATTTAACAACTATTAGACAGGTACATTAGAAAGTTGGAATATGAATGAGTCCATTTATTAATCAAGTAGCTAATAAATTTATGCGGCTTCCACCCCGGCCGATATAAATACAGAAATGATCCTTTCTGCAAATTAATTTATCTGTTGGGAAGTTGGTAAGACTGCATGGGAACAAGACCACCGAGGACTTAAGAGAGACAGATGCCTTCCTTACCTCCCCGCGGCTATTTCAACTTTTCAAAACGGAATCCAGTTAATGGCCCTAGTTGAGCAGAGTTATGCCCCAAAGTTGCTCCCGTGGTCCGTCCGTCACTGGGACAAACAAGCCTCTTTTTACTTCTTTCTTTCGGCTAGCTCTCAGTTATCAAGTTCTCAGCCAGCTTTGGCGAGAGAGAGAAAGAAATGTAAACTATTATCCCTGTTAAAAAAGAATATATATATATATATATATATATATATATATATATATATATATATATATATATATATGTTTTTTTTTTTTTTTTTTTTTTTTTTTTTTTTTCGGGTAGGGGAAAAATCTTTCATCAGACGAAGTGCAACTGTCAGGTTACACAACAGTGTGAGATTCCTACTCACTAAAAAACCACCTCCCAATTCGTCTTTACCACCCCACGGAACCGCTGTCAAGCATTACTTCATGGGGGGGCAGAAGGGCTAAATGCCAGCTACTTTACTGGACATCTGATTTAAGCTAGGCCGATGCACCGCCTCTCCTTTCTTGCTCCTGTACTCTGAGTTTTCTGCAGATTTGTGCTGCATAATCAGCTGCAGCGCTCCAACTCTCCTGACTAGCCATCATCAAGGAGACTAAATTTTCGGGTGATGCTTTTGTACTAAATTTAGCGTCTATCTCCGATCTTTCTCGAACGAATCCCGAACAAGAGAAGAATGCATGTTCCACTGTTTCTTCTATGGGATCACAAAATGGGCACAATGAACTTTCCTCTATTTTGAAACGGGCTAAGTACGCTCTGAAGCAACCATGCCCAGTAAGCAGCTGAGTGAGATAGTAATCTACATCTCCATGTTTCCGGGATAACCATGTCGATATGTCGGGAATTAGGCGGTAGGTCCATCTTCCAGAAGATGAAGCGTTCCAGCGTCTCTGTCATATATCAAGTGTATGAACTCTCTCTTGTTTTGCTAAAGAAGCCCAGTGAGCATCCTTCTCTTCTTATTTTCTTCGGTAGATCCTTCTGCGTTCATCTGCCAAAAGATCAATCGGAGGCATGTCTGCGATGACGCATACAGCGTCGTAGGACACAGTGCGAAAAGCTCGAGCGACACGCAGGGCACTTCTCCGATGCACACTAATAACTTTCCGGACATATGATTGCACTTGGCAGGATTCTGCCCAGATCGGTGCTGCGTACAGAAGCGTGGAACTGGCTACATTGGCCAGAAGCTTCCTCTGGTTTCCCCTTGGTCCACCAATATTTGGCATGATTCTGGCCAATTCATTTACCACATTCGCTGCTCTATTACTAACTTTAAGCAGGTGTTCATCAAATCGAATTCTAGCGTCAATATGCACTCCGAGATATCTAATTGATGGCTTGGATAGGATATCGAACTCCCCGACGGTGAAACTGACTGTCTCCTTCACTTTCCTACTGGTTATCAATACTGCCTCAGTTTTATGATCAGCAAGCTGAAGGCCTGCCGCTGAGAGCCATTGACGAATCATAAAGATAGCCTTGTTCCCATTATAAGATATCTCCTCCAAGAGTTTCCCCCGAACTATGATTGCCAGATCGTCAGCAAAACCAAGCGTAGTAGTTTCTTCTGGCAGGGGTAACCTGAGCACACCGTCATACATTATATTCCACAGAAGTGGTCCTAGAACCGAACCCTGAGGAACGCCACCTGTGACTTTGTAGCTTTTTAATCCTGCTTTCGTATCATACCTTAAAATTCTGTCGGTAAAATAACTCTCAATAATCTTCATGAGGTAATATGGGACTTGCATATTTTTCAATCCGTTTAAGATACAATCCCACCGAGCTGAATTAAAGGCATTTTTAACGTCTAATGTTATAATGGCGCAGTACTTCTTACTATCTCTTCTCCATCTCTTTCCCGCAGTGGCTTCCTGAGCAGTTTTGATAGCAAAACCGATGGCATCTATTGTCGATCTGCCCTTCCGAAAACCATACTGGTCATCAGATAATCCTCTGACTCCTTCACTAAAGTCAATTAACCTGCCATAAATGATCCTCTCCAGTACCTTGCCAGCAGTGTCCAGGAGACATATTGGTCGATAAGAAGCGGGATCTTCCGGAGAGCCCTTTCCTTTTGGCAGGAGCACAAGACGTTGCTTCTTCCACTGTGTTGGAAAGATACCTTCACTGAGACAGGCATTGTACACATCTAAGAAGATTTGTCGCCTTGACATGATAGCCATTTTCAAGGCAATATTGGGGATATTATCCGGGCCCGGAGCTTTGGAATCCGCAATTTTCCTGCATGCTAAGTCTAGCTCTTCCATCGTGATTTCCGGCACTGGTTCTAGATCCGGCATTGCTATAATACCAATGGGTACTTCTGAACGTCTAGGAAATAGCACTGCCACTATTTTTCCTAGCAATTCTGGACAGCTCGGAGGCGACAATTTCGAACTTTTCAGTTTGGCCATAACCATTTTGTATGGCCTTCCCCACGTGTCTTCCTCTACCTCATCACACAGCCTCTTCCAGCAGTTACGCTTACGTTCTTTTATTGCCTTAACTAAGTCCCTCTTAGCTTGCTTATGTTCCTGATTCCGTGCCTCATATTGTAAGCAACCTCTCGCTCGCTGGGCTAATCTTCTGGTACGAAAACAGGCTCGCCGGAGAACAGCAATCTGATCGGTCCACCAATATACTGTCATGTGTCGTTTTCTTCTGGAAGATCTGGCCATTGATGCGTCACAAGCATCAGTAATAAACTTCAACAACCGTGTTACACTTTCTTCTACTGTTTCTGGTAATTCGATTCTTTCTTTCATCATGATGTCAAAGGAATCTTTGTCGACGGATCGATGGTTCCAACCTACTGCTGGCAGCGTTTTTATTTTTTTCAGTTTTCCATCTGGAACACTGACTTGAAAGCAGATGGCCTGATGGTCACTATGGGTATAATGATCACTAACGTGCCAACAGCAGTCCTGACAGGCAAGGTTAGCACTTACACAAGTCAAATCAATTATCGAGGAAGTACCATTCCTAGAGAACGTCGGAGTAGAGCCGGTATTTAGGAGAACAACATCAAGAGTAGCAAACGTGTCGAGAAGACATTCGCCTCTCCTATTTGTATATTTGCTACCCCATGCAGTAGCCCATGCGTTGAAATCACCAGCGATTATAAGAGGTTGTCGACCTCGCAGTTCATGCTCAATACCATCAAGTAGAGCCTCAAATTCATCTTGTGGTGCACTAGGTGATGCGTAGACACTACAAATATAAATGTCTTTTACCCTGATCCATATGAATCCTCTTCTTCGAATCGGTTGGACTTCCTGTATGAAGTGATCCTTACTGATCCATATAGCTGCTCGGCTACTAAGGTCCTTCATCCAGGGACCATCGACGTCTCTGTACTGCTCGCATAGTATAGCGATGTCGATGTCCTTCTCACTGATAGTTTGCCACAAGAGGTCCTGTGCAGCTTCACAATGATTAAGGTTCAGCTGTAAAAACCTCATCGGCGTTTAATAACTGCTTCAACCGCTCGTTGGTAAATAGGGCATTTAAAGCAACCCGTTGGATGCCTGCGGTTTGCTCCCTCAGGGCATAGCAGACAGTTCGATTCACCGTTACAATCTTTTGCTGGATGTCCCATTTCGCCACATCGCAAGCAGAGCTTTGTTCTGTCGGTTCCCTTGCAATATTTCGCCAAGTGACCGTAATCGAAGCAACGAAAACATCTTTGAGGAGAAATTTTTTCTCTTACCCGACTGCTAACCCAACCAACTCGGATGCTTCCTTTTTCTAAAGCTTTTCTCGCAAGTTCCCTAGGCAAAACTATCACAGCTGTCTGTGTGCCACCGTAAGCCTTGCGAAGTGACTTCACCACAGAAATATCAGTGTTTTCGGCACCTTCTATTTGATTTCGAAGGGCTTTATGCACTTCTTCGGCATCAGTTAGTTCATCAAGGTCTTTTAATTCGAAAGCAGCAAAGTCTCTCTTGCACGTGACCTCTGCTTTGTCACCCATTTTATGTGCAATTGCAGTACGAATTTGTTCTGTCTTTTCTTGTGCTTTCCTATCCAACACAAGAAGGAGACTGCCCGAGGTGCACTTTCGTATTTTTTGCACTTTATCAATTTGCACTTTATCGAAGACCTTGTTGAGAAAGAAAAAGGCCACTTAAAAATAAGGAAGGAATCTTGGTTAAAATTGATGCATAAAAGCACCTTAACGAATAATTGTTTAGAATATGTAAACATTATTGACCAAGTAAATGTGATTTTATAAACACAGAGATGCTTAAATTGATATATTGAAAAACGCTACGAACTTAATTCACAACCCGATACTTAATCATAATATATATATATATATATATATATATATATATATATATATATATATATATATATATATATATATATATATATATATATATACCATAATCATAATAAATGGAAGTCATGTAAACTTGATTAGTTAGAAGATCTATTGAATAACATAAACTTATATTTATAATAGATCTTCTCTGGTTGAACCAGTAGCTTTCCAAAACTAAAAATTTATATTTTTATTTTATGATTATCATATTAACTGTTCTGTGGAGAAAGACATTCTTAAAATTCCTCATTTAGCTCTGTAATACTGATTCAATGAAGACTATTTCTTTGTCATTATAAATGGTATTAAATTATGCACATATAAAACATCTTTAATAAAGTGATTTTGTTTTTTAGCGATAATTGTAAATAAATATAAACCTTTTAATTAAAATTAAGTGCCTGTTCCGAATTGCCATAGAGATTAACCAGTTGACAAAGGTTGGTTTTATAATATGTGCATTTATTTATTTTCCCAATTTAAATGAAATATAACACTTCAATTTTTTCGTTGGAAACAAGTATTCGAATATTTTTAAGGATACTTTCCCGTACTATATATTTTATCCGTATATATCCAAGTGATATAAAGGGTTGTACGGATAAATATACCTCTTTTCTTTTTATGTTTTTTCTACCCATTCTACGAATTCATGCGACTGGGGATGGAAGCGGTGAGAAGATAAAGGTGGTATTTGGGGATGAGTGGCTAAGTGGTAGGAGAGTGGTGAATCGAGATTTCCAGAAATTGGAAGTTCGAAAGGTTATGTTTGCCTATGTCTATTTTTGGTGTATTTGCTAAAAACTTTTTTCATTTATTATTTATTGTAATTTACAACTTCATTACATAAAACAACTAGTAAATATGCTAAAGGCAAAACACAAGAAACAGACTTGCAGAGAAATAGTACAGTAAAATTAGGTTTTAACACGAACATCAAGAAAAAAAAAGTGAAACCCGTTAGGAATTGTTCAGTACACTTCCCTCATTAACTGGTAAAAAGTCTCAGAGTTTTTCGCGTTGAATGTTGAAGGGTGGAGAGAAAAAAAATTAAACTTTTTTCCGTTTTTTTTGTTGTGAATATCTCAAGTATTATCTTTATCGAAAATATTATTCTATAAAAATAAATTGCAATAAAATATCTTTAAAAATAATTATATAAATTCGTTTGCTAAAACTAATGGTTGCTGAGATATTAAAGCAACGATATACTCTATATGTTAGGAACAAATTAATTAACAAAATATCTATTTCTAATTTTTAGATAAAAAAAGTTTTTACTTAAAGAACTTTATCTCGAAAACACTTAAGCGTATAGATGTTTATTAACACACAAATGGAAGCTAATTAAATGGGGCATGATTTAATTTATCATCTTAATTATCTTAGGATGCACAATTTTTATTATTTTTTAGAAAATAAAATAACACAATTTCGTTTACTGATATTTTTGAAAAACAAATAAATTTTACTTGTAAGCCTTTATCTGGGAAACATTCGAAAGCAAAAATATCTATTATCACCCAAATTTAAGCCATTAAATGGGCCACAATGTACATTATCTACAAAATCTTCGTAGAAAGATCAGCTCCTAAGAAATTTGACACATTAAAAGAGCAAAATATTGATTTCTGATTTTTAAAGAAAAAAAGTTTTAACATAAAACATCTTATCTGGGTAGTTAGTAAGAACAAGGATTTCTATTATTACTTTAATCGTAGGTAATAAGATAGGTCATAATTTGATTTATTTTTATTAGTTTCCTAGGAATAAAAGTTTTTATGATATTTGATAAAATAAAGTTTAAAACTGGGTGATTCAACATATTTTTAAACCCAAAAAAGAATACTCTAACATTCTCTAAAGGTTCTAAAATTGAGATTAACAGCGAATTTAAGTGAAGTTTTCATGTTGTACCCTCAATATTAATTTTCTTTTATAACCTTCTTAAGGTTGTTGAATAACTATAGTTGTAAAAGTTCGTATTTGAGAACTTTTTCACTATTTTCAATGGAATTTTAAACGTTCAGAAATTTTTACTTTCACTTCCTATATATTGTAAGGGGAAGAATTGCGATCGTGGAAATTTTCGAAAATTTTGGTGTGTGATGTGTGTGTGTGTGTGTGGTAACTGCCGGGCGGAAACGGTAAGTCCTATGAAACTGAAATTTCATATTTAATACAACTATAAGCCCGAGACGGGACAACACTTTTTTCATCAAAATGAGCTTACCAGAAGAGGCACTTTATACCATGGATTTTGCACCTTTTTTAATTTTCTCGAAAACGGTTCCGACGATTTTGATTAAACTCGCTATATCGATGTAAAATTTAATGTGCTTTAATATCATGTAGGTTTTATTCTGATTAAAATGGTCTGAGAGGGCTTAAATGCCGATATTTTAAATTTTCTTCTCCTAAAGTACCTTTGATTTTGTAGATTCAATAAAAATAACTATATTATCTTGTTAACGTTGATGAAAAATAGGTAAATATATAAATTGAATAAATTCGATACCCAACTAAAGGCGAAAACAGAAAAAAATATTTTTTTAATGCAATTTTTCGTTTTTGAACATAAGAGCAGTAATATACATGTGTGATATACCGTTGGAAAGCTAAAGATTTTAGAAAAAATATCATCTCATACACAAGTTTTTAAAAGTTAATAGAGAGTGATGAAATGAACATAAAACTAACTGATTACTTTAGATAATAATATAATAGATTTTTTAATGAAACAGATACTTCTATATAAATTCAATTTAATTAATTCCTTAATAGTTCCACGTATTTTTATCTCTAACTGTTTTTGAAAATTCTTTCATTGATTTTAAAAATGGAGGTAAGTGAAAGTCATGTGTTGCCCGAACCATATTTTTAAAATAGGATATCTTATAAATTTCAGTGGAAAAACAAAACCGAATCAGTTAATAAATTCAAATTCCAATACTTGTATTGAATATATTGATACGTATTACTTGTAAACCACCCGGCGTTGGTTGATTATCACTATGGATTACTTAACAACGAATATTTAAATTTTCGTCTAGCAATGGTGCATTAGGGCGGTATACTGCAGGCCATTAAGGAAATAGGGACAGCTATAACGTTTAAGGGAGAGAATAAAACAGAAGTTTAGTAAGTGTCCCACAATGGTGGAACGTGACAAATCGGTTCCCCTGAAGATTTGTAACAAGTGATATATTCGGATGTGTGTTATGGGGGATCGCTAAATCAGTTGTGTGTGCTTCTCGTGCAAAACCTTCTATTTGTAAATAAAGGGTCCATTAATATAATCTAAAATATTTCAATATTAAAATTTAAAATGCAATGATTTACATTAAAAAAATCCGGTGCGGGCAACACACGATTTTGCGTTACCTCGGGTGTAACAATGAATTTAAGAATTTTTAAATTAATAGGAAAAATGTATTCAGTTTCGTTGGAGACATGTGTTTTAGATTTGATAATCAAACAACATTTAATTGTTATTTACAATAATCAATTAAGTTTATGCCATATTCGTTAGTTAAATTAAATTCTACAACTTTAAACATAAGATAACTTTTTTTTTCTAAAATATTAACCTTTCCTACTGCGTTTTATCCATCAATATTATTATAATTATGTTCAAATAAAAAATACGTTTGCTCTTATTTTCTTTAGTTGTTATATAAATTCTTTTAACTTATATACTTATCCGTTTTTACCCATGCCAATAAAATGATAACATTAATTTTGTGGAAGAAAAAAATTCAAATATTCGACTTTAAGGTCCTGACATATTATTTGAATCAGAACGAAACCTACGTGATATTAAAGCTCATTAATATGTAACATCATTATAGTGAGCTTAATCAGAATCGTTGCTGCGGTTATCGAGAATATCATGGAATGGTAGTAAATGCATGGTAGAAAATGACTCTTTCGATTTGCCAGTTTTAATAAAAAAGTGTCTGTAACATTTCAGGCATATAATCTTCTAAAATAATGAAATTTTAGTTTCTTATGACTGATGGTTTTCTCGATTGACTTAGCACATGCTTAGGTTAAGGGATTATATACATTTCTGTAAAAACCATATATTTAATAATATAACCTATAATAAAAACAAATTTAATCGCCTTTTTCATTAGTCATTGCATCACGCGTGAACGTCTTGACCGATTTCTCTAGTTCTTTTTCTGTTATGTTTATATCAGTCAAGAGAAGGATCTTATGTAAGAAAACGAGACAAACAGATTTTTTTATTTTTTTTTATTTCTTAAGGTAGTAATCTTTTTATCTACATAAAAAATAAATCCCCCTTTTCCTTGGTCATCGCATCACGCGTTAACAGCTTGATCTACTTCCCTAAGAAATGTTCAGATAGGACATCGTCTGTCGGGTCAGCTAGTCTATAATACAATTATCCACAAGAATCACTTTGTGTTATGCGATTTTCCCATCGTTCTCTGTTATCTTCTACAAATTTTTGTATAAGATAAATATTTAACTAAAGCCATACCTAGAAAAGGATTTGTGATTTAAAGAATTTTATGAACTTTCAAAATAATTATAGCTATTCCCTCTAGTAAATTAACTGATTCCTAAGTCTAGCCTTATGTATGTAGGTGTATTATTTTGGTTCTATGACACAAAATAAATAATAATAAATAATAAACAGTAAAAATAAATTACGTACTTTTGCAACAGAATTATATATTATAATTTCAAATACTGTTTTCATTCATATCTTTCATTGATTGTTAATTATGAAAATATATGCAAATTGATTTAAATATCCTCAATAAGCCTTCATTATTAGCTCGGAAGGAAAACTAATGAAAATGTAATACCGCGTCATGGATTCGTTTCTGTAATTTGAAATTTAAAATAAATCAGTGACGATCAGGGTGGATATTCGCGTGGGAGAAAATAATTGGACCAATTAAATAAATGAGTGTATCGAGATTGGATTTATTACCGCGGTACTATGCAGCAACTGGGCATTTCTCTTAATTATTTTATCACACGATTTCAAGTTTATTTTTGAATTGATTTTGATGATAATATTTCGTGTATTTTTGGTTTATTATTTCTAGTATTATAAACCAAAAATTTAAGGGTTTACATTTCAAGGTGTGCAGAATTAAAATAAAAAATTAAAAAAAAAAAATCCGTTTGTCCACCGTCCGCGGATTTAATTTAAATCAGCTGGTTATTTTTAAATGGCTGGCGATTAAAATTGATTTAATTCAATAACTCGGTTATTGTAGAAGATAGAGACAAACATTTATTAGTTTGTTAACCTTAAAAACGAAAATAATTTAAAAAAAAGGAAAAAATCGAAATTTTACCCAAAAATATGCCTATAATAGCTCAGTTATTTTTTTAAATAAAGAAAAAAATTATCGGCGGTTTTTAACCGAAATACCGTGAATAATTTGAAAAAAAAAACAAAGAAAAAAACTGAAATTTTACTCCTAAAATAAATAAAACTAAATACAGATACATCAATGAAAACTGGAAAAGACAGGGCTCTAAATAAAAACGGACAAGACGAAATATATGATTTGTAGCAGAAACGGTGACTATCTTGTTGATTTTGATTTCTAAGAAAATACATATGAACAGGAAAATTATTGCTCTTTATACGCACTAAAGGAAAAATCACAATTTAGTGTCCACAATTATAGAATTATGATCTAATAACCTTGTCTGGGGGCAGTACGAATTTCTGAATGTACTCAAGCTAGAAACTTCCATTAGTTATTTATATTTATTTTTTTTATTAAAAAAAAAAAAAAAAAACTATTCGCCTTTAAATACTTTTTAAATCCCCTTATCATTTAGATGAAAAAAAAATTTCCCTGCTGCCATTATCTGTTAAAATATAAATTAAAAAATTAAAACATAGCTTTGGTATTGAGGTGATTATAAAATTCGTTTTGGTGCTTGTTACATTAATGCCTGTTCAAAAAAAAAAAAAACACGGTCATAGTGTTCTAAAGAATAACATTATATTTTACCACAATTCCTACCTCTCCTCTCTCTCGACTCGTGACAATTCCCTGTGGAATGTCACGAAGAGAATCCTAAATACTCACACGATTTCCCATCCTCTCCTGCGCGGTGATAGTTCCTGGGCTGCTTCTGACAAGAATAAAGCCCAGGAATTTGCACAGCACCTTTCCAAAGTTTTCACTCCTCATTCTGAGTTGAATCCAAACCATAATTCAACAGTAGAACAGTTCCTTACTTCACCAATACCACGCTCCTTACCTCCTAAAGCAGTTATAATCCCTCTGAGGTCAAATATCTTCTTAAAAAGCTTCCTCTCCGTAAATCCCCTGGATATGATCTCCTCCCGCCTGAGATCTTAAGACAACTTCCACAGAAAGCCATTACATTCCTTACATATCTCTATAACAGTTTCCTACGCACTACCTATTTTCCTCTCTTATGGAAACATTCAACTATCATCCTTTTCCTGAAAGGAAACAGGCAAACCTTCCAACAGCACGTCATCTTCCAGACCTATTAGCCTACTTCCGATCCTCTCAAAAAATTTCGAAAAGCTCCTACTAAAACGAATCCTAGATAAATTTCAAAATTTTCCTTCACATCAGTTTGGATTTCATTCTCAACATTCCACAGTTCAGCAAGGACTCCGAGTTGTGGATCACATTTCCTCCGCCCTTAAGTGCAAGGAGTATTGTTCGGGTGCCTTTCTGGACATAGCTCAAGCTTTTGACCGGGTGTGTCACTCGGGATTGCTCTTTAAGCTCAAAACCCATTTACCTCAATCCTTATACCTAATCCTCCGATCCTATTTATTAAACCGCTCCTTCCGAGTTCGCTGTGGTTCCGAATTTTCCAAACATTATACTGTTGAGGCCGGTGTTCCTCAAGGTAGCGTCTTAGGACCCGTCCTCTACACCGCCGATATCCCTACCGATCCCGATACCTTTCTGGCAACATTTGCTGATGACACAGTCATTTTATCATCCCATTCCGATCCTGAAGTAGCATCGCTAAATACCCAAAAGCACCTTTCCCTTGTCGAAAACTGGTGTAAGGCTTGGCGAATTAAGGTGAACGAAAGCAAATGTACACACGTCACCTTCACCCTTCGACGTAAATCCTGTCCAACAGTTAAATTCAATTCCATACCGCTTCCTTCCTCAGACACAGTCCGGTACCTTGGCTTTTTACTAGACAAAAGACTGACGTGGAACCTACATACAAGACTTAAAAGGATAGAACTCAACCGCAGATTCGGCCTGTTATACAAACTACTAAACAGAAAATCTCATCTTACAGTCGACAACAAATTAGCAGTGGCCCCGTGATGTTTTATAAGCATTTATCTGTAGTTCTGACACTGGTCATATCCTCCACTCATGTACTGTATGTTTGTGGCTATTCCGACCTAGCTCGGCCTCCACTGGCTTACACCAGTGAAGCGCTGAGTGAGAGGCGCTGGGATCTCTTGGATTTGGCTTCTCTCCCCACTTGTGGAGGGAGCAGCCGAGTCTAGGGTCCCTTTAGCAGATTGTAGATATTGTATATAGTTAAGTTTGCTTGTATGATTTTTATTTATTACCCAACTTGTATTTATCTCTACTACAGGTTATTGTTTTGATTTGTTTCTTTGTTGTTTTTTGTTTTAATTAATTGTTATTTTTTTGTATATTGAATTTATTTATTTCCGATTTTATGTAATTTTACTTTATCATTATTTTCTGTATATATTGTATGAATGTGTACTACATCGCTATTACTACTGTTCATTATGTAACAAATTGTAATATTTCTCAATAAATAAAAAAAAATAAATAAAATAAAAAAATTTTACCAAGCCAATATTTTGGTATTTCTAATTATTATATTATTAAATTGAATAAATTCTTTCCTACGAAATAGTTTACCGCATACTTTACTGTCTAGTAATTACATTCAAAAAGGTATACATGAAAAGGCAAACAACGGAGCCGGATAAACATTAATAAACCAACAGAGCTACCCAATTCTGCTCCTATAGACAATATTTAAAGAGGAAAATTGGAGTGTTTCTTGAGAGCTTAGCTTCTCCGTTAGGAGGCAGACTTAGCAATATCGGAAATCGCTTCTAATTGGCCATTTTATAACATTTTCTGTCTTTATAGAATGAAGATTGAAATAAAATAACAACCTTTTGTATTTTTTCAACAAAGCCTCCGATAATTAATATATATATATATATATATATATATATATATATATATATATATATATATATATATATATATATATATACAGTACGAAAACATATTGTATTCAAATTATTTAATCTACGACACTATTAAATAAAAAATTGAAATGTTGATATAATTTTTTTGAATGTATTAGGAGATGAAAAATAGACATGTGTACGAATCATTGATAATCCCATTTAGGGAAAAAACGTGAGTCGTAGGGGAGCTTATATTCGTAAACAGGCATCACACATACATGATAACACATTTGCAACAGCAGATTTTCATTATTAAATCAGTTTTACCTTATTCTTTTATTAATTATATCCTTTTTTATGTAATAATTTATTCTTAAGAACATAGTATTTACAATTATCACATCTACCACTAAATTAATGAGTGGCTTTATATAAAAAAAAATATAAATATATATATATATATATATATATATATATATATATATATATATATATATATATATATATATAAGATGATAAACAGCAATTATGTCAACATATAAAAATTTGTTGTAAAATTAAAAATGAAAGATAAAAAAATAAATAAAATGAAGTATCAGGGTAAAAGGTGTGGTATGTTAGTAAACAATGTTTGGAAAATATCTTACAGTTTCAACTCACAATGAAATTTCAAATTCAAAAAAGCTCTAAGCTTGGGATGATAGAGCAGAAGTGCCACTTCATATCATGATTTTCCACGAGTTTACGAAATTTTTAAAATTGCTAAAACATTTTCTAATGAAATCACTATATCAATATAAAATTTAATGGGCTTTAATTTTGTGTTGGTTTTATTCTAATTGAAAAGGTGCGACTAGACTTTTTCATAGCTATTTCTTAAGTACTTTTAATTTTGTTGATTACATATAATTAATCATTTCTGCTTGTTAGGTTCGATTCATAATGAGTAAACATAGAAGATGAAAAACATTTATAAACAATTAAAGAAGAAAACAACAAAAATATTTGTTTATGCAATTTTTTTTTTTTATCAGACATAACAGCAGTAATATTTATTTATTTATAGCAGTTTAAGTAATGAAACTAGCCATCTGATTATGCAATAACCAAATATGCTAACAAAAAAATAGAAATACCATTGTTAAGATAAATAGATAAATAATATCAGAATCATATATATATATATATATATATATATATATATATATATATATATATATATATATATATATATATATATATATATATATATATATATATATATTATAAAACCAAATGGCTATCAGTGTACTAAGCCTCTTGGCCAGAGCTTCGATGGTATTCTGGGCTGATTATAAAGGTCGGTGTCAGTGACTAGCTTCTGAGTCAGGGAGTTCGAATTTAGGGTCAGTTTGTTAAGAAAATTATTGTAACGATCAGAGACAGTTTTAATAGCGAACGAAATGTCAAGGTCTGTATGAAGTGCCTCCTTAGATACATAAAAAGGGGCATTTACATTTTGCCTAATTAATTTCGACTAGAAAGATTGGATAATTTTTATTTTTAGCTGTTCCCTCTCTCCTTCCTCATTCCTCAGTAAGAAACCTTGGGCTAATTATTGATCAGAACCTCTATTGTGGTAACCGTATTTCTCAAATCACTAGAAAATCAATCGCTATCCTATAATAATTTTAAGATTTCGTGATTCTATCCCACCTAAAACCTGTATGCTACTCGTCTCTTCGCTCATTTTCCCCCAGTTTGACTATGGTTGCCTCGTATACGGCGTGCTGTCTGTGAGCTTTGATATGTGACTCAAAAGTCCTATGAATGGTTTCATTAGATTCACATGTGGAATTCCCAGACGCTCCCATGTTTCTATTGGGCTGATGCGAAATTAATGCAGGTTTCCTCTATTGCAATATCTTAATTCCAATTGTGTAAACAAAGCTAATCCTAACATTGATCATTATTATACCAAAACAAACCTTATCTAATACCCTCTCTTTCACCATGAATTTGTTTAGTAAAATCGTTTTGTTCAGTGTGTTCAAAGGTCTTGAATCGAAAATGTCAAAGTGCGATTTTCGTCAAATTTATTTTTACGAATTTAAATTAGGGCGCAGCGCTGCGCAAACGGCTCGTAATATTAATGAAGTGTGGGGTCAGGGCGCTATTAATGAGTGCACGGTGCAGCGTTGGTTCCAGAAGTTTCGCAGAGGAGATTTCGACCTCGAAGACAAGGAAGGTCGGGGCCGTCATCTTGCTCTGGATAACGACCAGCTGAGGTCAAAAGTGGAAGAAGACCCAACCAAAACCACACGAGAAATGGCGGCGGAACTCGGTGTGAACCAATCCACAGTTGTACGCCACTTGGAAGCAATTGGTAAGGTAAAAAAGTTGGCCAAGTGGGTGCCAGTAGTAACGCCAGACCACACGTTGCACAACCAACGCTTCGACGACTGCACGAGTTGGGCTACGAAGTTCTCCAACATCCGCCTTATTCACCTGACCTCTCTCCTACAGACTTCCACTTTTTCAGGCATCTGGACAACTTTTTGTGGAAGAAAAATTTTCTAAACCAGGACGACATTGAAAATTCTTTTCGTGATTTCATTAATTCCAGGGATTCGGATTTTTTTTCTGGTGGAATAAGAAAGCTTGTTGAACGTTGGCAAAAGTGCATTGATTCAGATGGAAATTATTTTGATTAAATATATATGGTTAAAGTAAAGATATGGCGTATTTACAATACCTACTAAAAACCTGCATTAATTTTGCATCAACCCAATAGAAGGAATACCGAGTTGAATTGGATCTATCCCTCTTTCCGTTGGCACTTCCTCCTAGGTGTCGGTCTCTTTAAAATAAAGAAACCTCCTTATATTCTTGATATGCTTATCACTTGTTCCTCTGTTTTTTTTAGTTTTTTATTAGTAAACACTAGATCCCAACCCATAAACTTGTATATACCTTCTCAGAGATCCTTCTCCTTCAAAATTTCTTTGTCTACGTGCGACCCTACTTTAGAAATCCTTGCCTATATCCATCCTTAAAGCCTTATAATTATCCTCTTTTACTCATGAACTGTTTCTTATTAGAGTGCTGCCGCTGGGCAGCCTATTTACAAGATGTGTTGTACAATACAATCGTAAATATCAATAAATAATTAAAACAATAAAAATTCTTCATCTTCTAATTTATCAATTTTATGTACCTAATATTTAAAGCTATAGATGATAACTATTAATTGTAAGAATATCAGTCTGTTTTATTTTTAAACTGAAGTTTTAAACGACCAGACAATGGTGTACTTTTATTTTTTTCTTAGGGGGCTACTCGCCCCAGAATAAAATTACTTTTCATTTCATTTTTCATATTCCCCATAATTTAATTCTATAATTCCAAATTGGATTTATTAATAATTTTTCAACAGTTAATTTTTTGTCCATGTCTTTCCTTAATAACTCGAGATGGCCAAGTCATTCGTTTGGGTAGGTTAAACCCTAAATAATAAACTGATTCGAAAGCATTTTGGGGGATGTTATTAGATATATAAAAAGAAAAGTAATAAAGATATACGCTATTAATAATGAAAAGCTAATGATTTGAAAAAAAATATATTAATTTCGATCATCAGAAATCATCTACCATTTCCTCTAGTCTGCGTCGAAAAAAAAACAACACTACTAGTGAATATGAAATGTAAAGCGATTTGAAAGCCATCGGGAGGAAAGAAAAGCACAAATATTTTTCGGGCTTCATTTGTATTCCCGCAGAGTTGCCATAGACGGCAACGTGTCAACACCGCTCCTGTGTTCTTTTCTTCTATAACTTATTCTTCTTAACTCATTTTATTTTTTTCTCAAAATATTTAAAGTAAATAGTGGAACCCGCATTTATCCCGTTCACGGAAGCTAATTAAACAGCAAAAACAAAGACATAATTAGTTGTAAAGTCCGGGTTTATTCGAAAGCAGCCGGCAGTCAGAGTGCTAATCCCTAAGACGTTAGAGTATTAAAGGACGTCAACACCAGGCCTTTATTGACAAACACCTCTACGAGTAAGTCATATTTATTTATCAATTATAAAAATGGTTCAGTGCTCGATTTGCGATGGTGCCATCACCAGAGAGGAGAAGAAAAGTGTTGGCTGCAGCGAGTGCCGTGTTATTTTTCATGGCAAGTGCTGTAATCTATCGGAAAAAGATATTGAAGCGCTCAAGACTCATAAAAAGTCATGGCTGTGCCCTAAGTGTGTTCAAGGAAAAAAGTCTGGTACAGCCACCGAAAATCCTATATCACCCACTAATATAAAGAGCATCCAACATCAAGCTAAGGAACCATCTCCATCAGATATACTTTCGGCAGTAAATAGACATGGCGCCCAAGTAAATCAAGAAATTAAAGACATAAAATCATCACTCGAAAAATACGGAGAACTGAGCTTCGAGCTCAACGAGAGGCTCAGTAAAATTGAAAACCATCTAGAGGGCCAATCGAAATATCTAGAAGACCTAGCTAGCGAAAATAAAGCATTAAAGTGCCGAGTGGGCGAACTGGAGATACGGCTGAATAGGGCTGAACAGGGCCTTTTGTCGAAATCATTAGAAATTAGGGGCATACCAGTCCGACCCGGGGAAACCCCCGCGGCTCTGGTGAGCAATATAGCGGCAGGCCTGGGCATCAAAATCAAAATGGAGGATCTAGACGTAGTGGAGCGTCGTAGACAGAAAAAAGATGACCCTCGACCACCCCCTGTCATCGCTCGATTTGTCAGGCAGACCACTCGGGACGAGTTAATTAGAAGTCGGAAGATTAAGAGGGATTTCACCACGAGGGATATCGGCTGGCAGGAGAATGACTGCCACCGGATATATCTGAGCGAGGAAATGACCCCCGCTAACAGGCACCTCTATTGGCTCGCCCGACAAAGGAAGACTGCTGGAAAACTGAAATATGTTTGGTTCGCTGGCGGAAGAGTCCGTTGTAGGAAAGAAGACGGACACCCTGTCATCTACATAGACCAGGTGCAAGATTTAGAAGTATTCGGCTGACATCAGGATCCCCGTCATCTGGCTAGTATCAATCGGAATATAACAACGGTTAATGGTTTTAGGAATACATTCATTATTATATTTTTATCGCATTTTTTACATATATTAGGGATTTTTATTCATATAAGTTCTCTTAAATTCAACGCTTTACCTCGGAGATGGTTTATGATTTTCTTTATGATATGTATGTATGTATATGAGCGCGTATGTGCTTATGCATTTGTGTTTGTGAGCCTGTTTATGTGTACATATATATATCTTGTTTTCTTTCTTTCACTTGAAATTGACTTAATTATATTTTTATATGTACAGCGTCTCCCCTCTAATCCTTGTTCATTTCCCATCCCACCTCCAGCATGTCTAGTATCCTAACTACCTGTCACGTTAACGCCCAATCCTTAGCCGCTCACTTCGACGAATTCCTTCAATATTTCACCCAAAATTTCTACCATATTGTTGCCGTTTCCGAGACATGGTTAAAACCCTACATCCCTTCTTCTTCTGTTTCTCTTCCGGACTATTCCTTTATCCGTCACGACCGCATCTGCCGTACTGGTGGAGGCGTCGGGCTTTATGTCCACAATAGCCTTAGATTTCGAATCCTTGAATTTTCATCCCGAACTGAGCACCCGCATGTCGAATTCCTATCTATTGAAGTTCTCCTCAAAGAAAATCCTCTCCTATATGTTGTAGCCTACCGCCCTCCTTTGGTACCATTCGAAGAATCCCTTGAATCAACTCTGTACAAATACGTTCCTCTTTACACTAACATAATAATTTCCGGTGACCTTAATACCAACTTCCTTTCACATTCCAACGACAGACTTTACTTAGAAAATCTCTTCTTCTCCCTCAATCTGTTCATTGTTCCCTTTTCTGCCACCTATCATACCCGACGGACTGACACCTGGTTGGACGTTTACATTATAGATACAGCAGAGAACCTTCTTTCCTCCTCCCAGTTGCCGGTTCCATTCTTGTCATCCCACGATTTAATCCAAATATCTTACAATATTCAAACTCCAGCAATCCTTCCTAAAACCATAACATTCCGTAACCTTGACACCCTCTCTCGTGAAACCATCCTACCAGATCTTGAGTCCTTGAACTGGGAAGAAATTTACTCCTCCTCTTCCATTGACTCTATGGTAGATATCCTCACCTCAAATCTACTCAGGATACTAGATACCCATGCTCCTCTCAAAACCTGCACCTTTCGCCGCCGTCCTGCTCCATGGTTGTGTCAAGAAATAAAAGATCTTCAAAAGAGACGTGAGGCTGCCCGAAGACGCTACAGACGCACAAGACTAGAGGATGACTACCAAGCGTACAGGGTACTCCGTAACTTGACACAATCAAGAGTCAGACAAGCGAAATCCAATTATTTTCACGAAACCCTTTCCTCAGTTCCTGATCCTAAGTCTCAATGGCAACTCCTTCGAAAACACTCCCTCTGTAAATCCACTACCACTTCAGATATTCAAGTATCACCTGAAGAATTAAATTCCTACTTTCTATCTGCGACCTCTTGCAATTTGGCATCACCATCTTCCCAGCATCCTTCAGCTCCATCTTTTAACTCCGAAAACTTCTATTTCTCTGACATCTCACCAACTGACATAATAACTTCAGTTATGAAATCCCGCACAAACTCCATAGGCTTTGACGGAATCCCAGTTAAACTACTAAAACTATGTCTCCCAGAAATTTTACCAGTGCTCCTTTTCATTTATAATTTTTCCCTCCAAAATTCTGTATTCCCCATCTCTTGGAAAAAAGCCATAGTCCATCCCATTAAGAAAAATCCCAATCCTACAACTCCTAAAGACTTCCGCCCGATCTCCATCTTATCCAATCTTTCTAAACCTCTAGAAAGATTAGTACAATCTCAAATTTCAAAATTCCTCGAAGAATCAAAATCAATCAATCCTCTCCAATCCGGTTTCCGACCTGGTTTCTCCACTCAATCTGCTCTTGCTAAAATCACCAATGACATACACACTGCAATGGACAACAAACAGCTAACAGTACTAATACTCCTTGACTTTTCTAAAGCGTTTGATTCTCTGAACCATTCCATCCTTTACTCCAAACTAAAATCTCTTTCCTTCTCTTACAGCTCTATTCTTTGGCTCCAGTCATTTCTTTCTGACCGAACCCAAGCAGTCCACATTCCTAACCAACCTTTATCTTCTTTTCTTACCCTTTCCTCAGGGGTGGCCCAGGGTTCAAGTATTTCTCCTATCCTATTCAATGCCTTTATAAACGATCTTCCCAATTCAATCCATCACTGCTCCTACCACCTATATGCTGATGACTTTCAGATTTATCTAAGCTTTCCTCCTACTGAGTTATCAGCAGCGTTTACTTGTATTCAAGAAGACCTGGGCAGGATCTGTCATTGGGCAAATCAGAATGATTTAACTTTAAACGCTGCGAAAACTCAGGCTATCATTATTGGATCCGATTCCCTCCTCACATCTATTCCTTCTCTTCCTACCCTGTTACTAAATGACCATCCTATCACTTTCAGCTCCTCTGTAAAAAATTTAGGCATCCATTTTGACCAAACCTTATCCTGGAAACCACATATGGCCCAAATTTCCCGAAGGTCAATAAGCTCCCTCAAATTATTCCATCGTTCCCGTCATGTTCTCCCACAGTCCACCCGAAAGCTCCTTGTATCCTCTTTAATTTTCCCTCAATTTGATTATGGATGTGCGGTATATGGTGGCCTCTCGATGATGCTAGAGAAGAGGTTGAAGCAGATCATGAACAGTTCTTTAAGATTCGTTTATGGCACGTCGAGGCGGTCTCATGTATCCCATCTTTATACCGAATCAAATTGGCTTTTTCCCCACACCCGTAGGCAATACTTCCTTGGATCTTTTCTATACCAAACTATCAACTCCCAACATCCTTCCTATATCTATAATCTCCTGCAGTTCAAACCCTCAATTCATCCATTAGAGACTAGATCCCGTATGTCCAACCTTTATATCCCTTTCCACAGAACAAAAAAATATGAATGCTCCTTTCTGGCCCGTTCTACTAGTCTCTGGAATTCCCTCCCATCAAACATCCGCCATGCTCGATCCCTCTCCACATTCAAACACCTTCTCTTCCAGTACCTTCTAGCATCCCAAAATGACGCTGCTTGACAATGTTAAATTTTTTAGCAGGATTGTATTCAATATTTTTATTTTTTTCCACAAGTATCGATCTATTTTTTCAACTATTTTATCTGGAAGATTTATTTTTTTTTTTACATTTTTTTTTCTTTTCTTTTTAAATTTTTTATATTGTGATTATTATGCCTGTTATGTGAAAGAAGACTTCGTTTTGTATCATTGTAGTATATTATTTTTATTTATGTTTAATTGGTTTATTTTTCACTATTTCTTGTCCAGTTTAAGTTACTTTATTATTTCAAAGCTTATGTTATTCTTAAAAGACCAAGTAACAAAATAATGTTAACTTTTATTTTTCTTCTTTTTATTATCCATTCAAACTCATTTATTTTTCATTTTGTCCAAACAACTATTTTCTGAGGATATTTTTTTATTTTAATTTTTATTCATTTTATTTTTATATTTTACGTATAAATTGTAAACATTAGTTAATTATGTTCATTTTGTCTGTTGGCCAGACATACTGTATATTTTAAACTGTGCAAATATGTTATTCTCAAGGGACACAGTCCCAGAATAAAAATCAATTTCTATTCTATTCTATTCTATTCTATTCTACATGTATATATTTTATCTGAACAATTATTATTTTTTTTAAATCAGCTACCAAAGACCTACTAGGTTGCGGGAATCAAAAACAACCCGGCCAATAGGATAGTATACCTGGGCATCACCCTAGATAAGCACCTCACATTGTCTAATCACTGCCTTAAAAAGATTAGCTCGGCTATGACCAAGTCCTATCGGCTAAATCGTTTATTAACGTCGCCGAATCTATCCCTCCGCCTGAAAATATTAATCTATAAATCATTAATTACATTACATCATAAATTACGGGCCCTGATATACGGAGCATCGATACTAACTAATATATCACCAACCATAGCAAAAAAGCTCTAGCAGTTTCAAAATGGAGTACTGAGACGTATAGTGAGGCATACATCTCTACAAATGACGAAGACAGACCAAATACACGACACCTTCGAACTTCCGACCGTGACAGAGTTCATCTCCCGGAGACATATCAAATTCTTTGATTATCTCACGAACCCTAAATGGTACTGCACGAACCCTCTGTTCAAAACACACTGACTCCGACAGGACGGCCTTAAAAATAAATAATAAATCATTGTGTAATCATTTGCAACGTTTTTAATTTGATTTGATATCTTAAAATGTTCTAGAGTTAAATCGGTTTATCCCAACAACACATGTTTTCAGCAGACAAAACTGAAAGTATTAGTCTTATTTATTTATTTATTTTTTTTTTTTGGCTTTTAATACAGTAAAAGAAATAAAAGAACTGGTAAAAATTATATACAAATAAAAAATGTTGTGCAAATGGTCTGGAAAATTTCAAATGGTGCGACCCATGAAAAAAAAAATAAAATTTTGCTCTTGTGTAAAATTATCAAAAATAATGTCGATATATTATCTAATTCTATACTCAACCATTTAACCTTCTAGCTGTTCTTGTTACGAAATTACTAAATATTATTGAACTGAAATGTCCTGATATTGTACATTCTGATATTTTATTTCAATTGAATTTTATCTATGCAATATAAAATAACAGAATAATGTGTGAAATGATATCATAAATGACCTAATAGCTATTGAGCTCACTAATTGCTCGTGGGACCAGCTGCCTGAGGGGGGCTTCCGAAGCCTAAGGATTTAAACTGGTGAAGCCATAGTGAAATATTCAGCTCTCCTCTGGGCTTTTGTGTCTCCGTTCCGGGCTATTGAATCGATATACGGGTAGATTTGGTGTCGACCTATTTACAACTGTTTTTTTTTTAAGAAGTGGGAGTCTAGCATCTCGCCTATGTCAAATAATTCAGTACGCAGAGGAAATTGTGGTTAGGGCAAAAAAAGAGAAGGCATTAAAAGAAATCATTTCAAAGTATGCGCGAAAATGTAAAACCGTGGGTCTTGAGATAAATTAACCTAAAACCAAACACATGGTGTAGCATCAAGCTCTGAGGCAAAAAGGAAGCAAGATTTTAGATATGATGGCTATACATTCGAAACTTGTGATCGCTTCGCGTACTTTGGTCCTGAGAGAAACAATGTGGTTAGGTCGAGTGACGAGATTATGATGAGAATAATATGTGGCAACAAAACAAATTACAGTTTCACTAGGTTGATTAAATCTGCCCTACCAAAACGTAAAAAGCTAAATTTATATAAGCACTTATTAGGCACGTCGTGTGGTGTGGCGCAGAGACGTAGACGCTTAAAGAAAACGCCAGCGAGGCCTTAAAATATTAGATTAAATTATGAAACAAATTTTCGGTCCTACAAACGAACAACGCGTATGGCGTATTAGGACGATTACCAAGAATTGGATGACCGGATAAGAAGATGATGTTTTAGGGTTCATTAAATCTCTAAGAATTAGTTGATTGTGTCATATCGAGCAAATGCCAGATAAAAAAACGCCCAAAAAATCTGGTGCGTGCAACACACGACTTCCGTCACATATTTGCTGGTTAAGCTGTTATTCATCCATGCTAACTGGGTGATATGATTTTTTTTTTTTAATATACAAAATTAAAGGTACTTTAGAAGAAGAAAATTTAAAATATCGGCATTTAAGTCCTGTCAGACTATTTCAGTCAGGATGAAAACAATATCAAATAAAAGCCCATTAAATTTTACATCCATATAGCTAGGTTAATCAAAATCGTTCTAGCCATTTTTAAGAAAATCTTAATAAGTTCCAAAATACAAGCTTTAAAATGGCTTTTCTGGTCAGCTTTTATTGATGAAAAATTTGATGTAACATTTTAGGCGTGTAGTTGTCTTTGATTTGAAATATCAGTTTCATACGACTATAGGTTTTTTTGTGTTAGATTTACCACACACAGACCTTTTTGCAGGACTTGGTCATTAGGACTCTAAAACGTGTATTTCGGGTGAAAACTGGAATTCGAAAATTTCAAAATCGAAAATCTTGTAAAGGTGCAAAATTCATTGTATAGTTGCTCTTCTGGTTATTCGATTATGATGAAATACATTTCGGGCTAGTTGTATAGTTGTCTTAAATATGAAATTTTAGTTTTATGGGAATTTAGGTTTTTCGTGCGAGGGTTACCACGCACACACATACACACACACACACACACACACACACACACACACACACCCACACACACAACACACACACACACACACACACACACACACACACACACACACACACACACACACACACACACACACACACACACACACACATACATACATACACACACATTAAGCATCATACATCAAACCACAGACTCGTAAAAGATCATGTAGATGCTCTGGTTTCTATTTCAAATAACAGAGACACAGAAGTACCAGCGATTGTCATAAAGTGCTGTTAGTGGCTCAGGACTAGAACAAAGTCCTAGAGCTTGAATGTAGTGACTACTTCAGTTGCAAACATAGTTTTCTGGAGAGATGAGCCAGAAAGGGACTTGCTGGAATTCTAGGATTCCTTATCTTTATATGGTAGTTATCTGCTGATGTTTTGTGTTATTACTTTGTCAGTTTATTTGCTTACAGAAATTTTGTAAAATGCGGACAATTTCAATTGTGATAATTGTAAAAATAATATACTTAAATAACAATTTTTTTTTTTTAAGAAGTTTCATTTAGAGTCTGAAATCATTAAAGCATTAAAAAAGTTTTAATCAGTCTGATACGCGCAATACGTAAATTTTACTTACCTCGTGTTTTGAAATCATATTTTAAATAAAGTTTATATCCTATTCGTCAATTTCCATAACGTTATACAACTTTGTACATTACATATTATTTTTCAACATCTTTTGCTATCTAACGTAATGGTACACTTGTATTTATTTTTCTTCTTTATATTACAAGGAAAAATATTTCTGATGTTTTCTCCTTTATTCAAATTCTTTCATACTTCAAATTAAATCATTCATTTTTGCAGTACTTAGGAGTAGAAATTGTTAAATTTTATAATCATTAAAATTAAAGGTATTTTAGAAAAAGAATTATTAAAATGTGGTGTTCAAGCCCTTTATATTTCAATCAAAGTAAAACCTACATGAAATTTATATAAAATTTAATTTAATTTTATATTATAGAATTAGATATAAAATCCTATTAAATTTAGATTGATGAATCAATTGTAATTCATTATGCCAAAAAAAAAAAAAAAAAATTGTATGGGGAAGCCGGAACCGCCTGGAGGCATGAAATATATATATACTTTAGGACCAAAAACGCCGTGACACGAGATTTTTATATATTAGATTATTACAATAGTTATTTATGAAAAAAAAACTTTTTTTATCCTTCATTTTGTTCTTAAAATCATTCATATTATAAATTTACCGGTTTGTTTTTACTACTAACTACATGAAATGGTTAATTTTATTGAATAGACAAAGTCGAAGGTACTTCAGAGGAAAAAAAACAAATTAAAATATCAGCATTTAAGCCTTCACAGAATATCTTAATCTGAATAAAACCTACAGTCGATTAAATTTTACATAGCGCGTATGACAAAAATCTTCTGTGTCATTTTTGAGAAAATCCTAAAAAGGTGCAAAATAAATTATATAAAGTAGAACTTCCAGGGAGTCGTCGAGTTTTGTGAAAAAGTTGGTGTAACATCCTTTGTTTATGTTGCCTTAGATATGAAATTTTAGTTTTGTACAATTTCTCGGTTCTTAGTTAGAGCTATATATATATATATATATATATATATATATATATGTGTGTGTGTGTGTGTGTGTGTGTGTGTGTGTGTATGTATGTATGCACACAGAGATTATTTTGCGAGATTTGGACATTTAGACACATAGGGTCCTGAAATGTGTGTATCTGTTTAAAAAAATGGAATTAAAAAATTATCACGATGGCAATACGTTCCCTAACTGCATATTTCTTATACTATTTTTTTTTTTTATTTAACTCCTTGCCCTGCCTGTTAGGCAATACGGGTATAGCAACAGTAGGATGGTAATCGTGACCGCATAACAACCCACTGCTGCTATTAAAGCGGTAACAACATTATCTTGTGCTCACAGGTCACATCAGTCCTCAGATCGGCCCCGTCCTGCTCCGCTCCTCCTCCGTCCGGCGGCCTGCCTGGAACTGGGCCTTCCTCTCTCCTCCTTTAGTCCATGTGGGCAGCAGCTCCGCTTCCTCTTCCTCGCCTGTCTAGAGGTCCTCGTAGGGCAGGTCTTCGACAAATATTGAAGTGGGCTGGCCCAATAGCGGTTTTCCACCCATATTTCTTATACAGGTAAATGAAAGTAACAGGTAATTATATCAATACAATTATATTGAGGGGTTACCTGTAGCATGGTGGTTAGCATTACATTATCCCATGCCAAGGTCCCGGGTTCGAACAAGCAGATAGCACAATAATTTTTTTAATGAAAGTAAAAAATCCTTATTTATGCCGTCCTTCGGAGGGGACGTTAAAAGGTGGTCTCGAATCTTGCGCGTTGTCAGGTACTCGTTATAGATCCAATAAATAATAAATGCTTAAAGAACAAGTAAGAATAGCAAATCGTAACTAACATATTCTTACTTAATGTACGTTTGTAAGTCAAGTTGCGTTTATGCACACTACTAGATTTTTATTTATTTGGCTAATAATATAATTAAAAGAAATAATCTATTCTTATGATTTATTTCAAAAAAGTATTCCATTGAAATATATATTGAGAGAGATAGAGTTAAAGCCTCGTAAGTGGTTGTCCCACAGAATAAATTTTGATATTCTAGCTATTTATAACCCCAAGGAAAACTCTTTCTGTTTGGCATATTAGTAATAGGAAACGGCGTGAAGAACTAAAAAAAATTAGTTTTTTATGTATCATATTTCCTACCTGTACTACTCTATGCATTATATAAATCGACAATAAACTGAGGATACTGAAACTGAAAATTTTGTCGAAACTTTATGAATCTTTTCTCAAGATTGGAGTTGGAAGTACATAATGGCAGGCATTCAGTGATGATTAGTACAGTTTAAAGTCGGCGATCAAATTTCTGCTGGAAGACGTGAAGATACCCTTGCCGAAACTTGTAGTCATTATTAAAGTTCTTCGTACGGACTTGGGGAAGGTAACCAAGTTACGACAGAACGCCTTAGGCATTGAGGCTTTGCAGGTTAACGAGTTGCACGTTCCCATCTCGAGGCAGAGATGCCATTAAAATAACTCAACGGTTCGAGTTTCCTTGTATATTTCCACTTGGGCCAAGGCGTGAGGCATATAGAAATTGGGAAGATATCTGTAGGTTTTTTATTTTTACTTACACTTATCTATCTATCTATCTATCTATCTATATATATATATATATATATATATATATATATATATATATATATATATATATATATATATATATATATATATATATATATATATGAAATATATAAAAAAAGGAAACTATTGCAATCTTGGGAATTTTCGAATTTCTATTTTTAATCGAAATACCCGATTCAGGTTTCCCTAACTCCAAATGGCCAAGTCTCGCAAAAAGGTCTTTGTGCATGTGGTAAGTCTAGCTTAATAGTGATAAGTTGTAAAAATCTGAAATTTCAAATATACTTGAAATATTACAGCAACGTTTTCATTAAAATCGAAGGACCACGAAAACAGCTAAGATAAATTTGATTTAACTTTACGTATTAGTGCAAAATAGGTATGTTTAGTCACCGAGAAAGTCATTCCATCACCTCCGTAAGAAGCCAGTAGGGATAACGTATTGTAAATATTGTAAGCAATCAAGGAACATTAGTTAAATAAGTTTTGTTCATTTATCAACTATATAGATTATTATTATTTTTCACCTATATTAGTACTGAAATTGAATATTATAATTTAACTTCTTTACTTTTTTAATTTTATTTGGAAGTTTTCTTAATTGGAACATTTAAAAAAGCACTGCCTTCCATTCCTCATATAATCACTTTATTTCACAAGTCTTTTAACATTTTTTCATCCTAGTCGACGTTTCGGGGTTGTTTCCCCATTTTCAAGACTTATTCCTTTTTCCTTATACAACTGCTACATCATTTTTCATCCTTCACTACATCTCATAGCACAAATAGCAGACAGATATAGACAAGTAGCAGTGTGCTATGAGATGTAGTGAAGGATGAAAAATGATGTAGCAATTGTATAAAGAAAAATGAATAATTCTTGAAAATGGGGAAAAAACCCCGAAACGTCGACTAGAATGAAAAAATGTTAAAAGACTTGTGAAATAAAGTGATTAGATGAGGAATGGAAGGCAGTATGTGCTTTTTTAAATGTTCCAATTATAATTTAAATACTTTGCAATAAAGGCTTAATTAATTAATTAGTGCAAAATTATTGGTAGGTTGTATCTTATTTGATATATTCTGACAGAGATTAAATCACCTTGAATTAAATTTTTATTTTCCTAATTACTTTTTGGTTTTTAGAGATGAGATAATTAACCATCTCAGCTTATTAGGATTGATAAAGAATGCGTAAAGATACAAACTGGAATAATTTGATAACTGTCTAAAGGAGAAAAGAGAAAAACAATTTTTTTTTCTAACATAAGAACAGTAATAAATATTTATAATACATCGTTTGAAACCTACATATTTTTTATTTATTTTTTTTTTTAGTTACAGTTCTAATATTAACCGAATTTAGGGTTATACTAAAAGTAATGAATGAATCATAGGTCGTATTTGTGAGACTTATCATTATTTTATGAATGGTCAATGAATCTCGTTATCCTAATAATTACAGTATCTTAATCAATGCCCAAAACGTGTTCATTCATTCAAGGAAGTATCTCTTTAGTCTCACGAGATCTAACAACTTTAGAAAAAAAAAAATCTTCTGCGAGTGATGTAAAATAATTAAGTCGAGTGAAGGGGGCGTGCTTTGTTTTCAGAGAAAAATGTGATAGCCATGATTAAAGGATTTTAAGTCAGAAACGAAGTTTTCATTCAATAGCGGTTGGCACAAACGTGTTGTAGCGACAAAAATGAAATCGTTCTGTGAACAAGGATTACTTATGAATTTCTTTTTCATCAATCTATCATATTTTTATAGTAAAAAAATAAAAAAAAATGTCTAATATGTAAATTAAACTCGAGTTAATGTCAATAGTATATATTTTTTTATGAAAACAATATTTTACCATATATCAAATTAGTATGAGCTCTTTGAAACGATTCTCTGTCCAAACAAAAAATAGAATGATATCAAGCATTGTGGTTACCTGAGGTGTAGTGGTTTGCACAACACACCCCTTTATGCACAAGGTTGCGGTTTCAAATCTGGCAGATGGCCTTAAGTTTTTTAAAAAGGAGTGAAAAACCTTTAGTTACGCCGTCAATCGGAGGGAACATAAAATGGTGGTCCTGAGCTTGCGTGATATCATTTATTCGTTTAAGATGTCTAAATAAACTGGATTAGACAAAATTTAGGACCACTGAATGATCGTTTGATTACTCACAGTAGTTCATTAGCGTTAAATGGATAAACAGATAATATCATTATTTATTTAATTAACTTGTTTAAAAATAATATTATTATCCTCTTTTACGATACTATTTAACTGATTTTTTAATTGATGTTTTTAATTGTTGGTTCTATGTATGAAAATGGATCTATCAATTCCAAAAATTAGGGTAAGCTCTCAATGCAAAAGTTTCAAATTTTTCTCCTGAAGTTTTGCCCCATATGTTGACGAAATAAACCGCTTAAAGTTTTCGCATCCGAAACAATTGTCACGGTCTTGTCGATGGTGGAACAAAGCGGCGTTATGAAATATGACCGAATATAAATCGTCTCTTTCATAATTTATCTCTCTTCTGCTTCTCTCTTTCCTTTCCTGATTTCCGAAATTCATTGCTCCAATGGTAGTGTCCCATTACGTCATAATTCAGAGCTCAGACAGGCTCAGTAATAGGTTATTTGCTTAAAACAACATTGTAATATATTCCTTAAAATGTTATGTGCATGGTTTCACATCCACTTATCTCCATGAAGACGCGGAAAAATGAGTCCCAGTTTGCGTTGAAAACAAAAGTTCTGTCGTCCCCTGTGTACAAATAATCTATTCTCCCTAATTGACTATAAACAGTTTGATTACACTCGTGGCATCAATGTATTATTAGATCCTATTAAATATTAGTTATGTCTCGACGAAAGAATAATTAACCTACCATAAGTGCCACTAGGTTCTGGATCCTAGATTAGCTAGGTGAATATGAAAGTTTTGCAAATATTTAGATATTGATATTTTTGTTTAGTGAATACTCCTCATTCCTCATTTAAAAAAAAAAAAAAAAAAAAAAAAAAAAAATCAAGGTCTTATATGGGAATGTTGGAATTTACAATTTTGATGAATGAAATGAAAATCACTAAATCGATTCAAGCAGATGGTAATAATCGGGAGTCATTCTTTTTTTAATATTTTAATTTTGCCGACGTTTCGGCTCAAGCTTGTGAGCCATCATCAGGGCATTACTGAGCCACGTCCAAGCATAAACTCCAAAAAAAAAAAAGACTCCCAATTATTTCTACCTACAATAATTTCTACAGTCGACTATACATCCTCAGCAAATCGATTCAAAATATCCAATAAGATATTTAGGCTTTTTCCTGGAATAGTTTAAACGATCAATTTTTAGTTTTTACCACTATAGCACCGGTACAGTTTATTTCGAAATGCAGAATTAAATGTATGTTAATTATTGTCTCACGATAGAGAAACCAACATTAAAAAATTATCCTGCTTAACCGTGGTACAGAAAATCGTACTGATAAGAACACAAATTACTAGGAAAAATTAAAGGACTATGTATATTCTACAGGATATAGAATAATCATTTACAAGGAAATATGTACGAATCAGACAAATATCCCGTAAAACTGAAGCTAAAAAAAATCAAGGTACAATAAATCTATTGATTTTTTCCGACATTCTTAGTGATTTACAAGGGTAAGCAAATCCAAACAGTTAAAATCTCTTTATTCAGTATGGAAGGTGCCTGCTCTACGTTTTGTAATGTTGACTAAAGCATCATCCAGTCCATTCTCCTGAACAAAAAAAAAGTAAATAAAAAAATTAGAAAAAAAGTAAAATAAAATGAAATAAATAAAATCAATAAAATAAATTTGAAAATATAAATAAAACAAAAAAAATAAAATAAAAATAAAACAATAAAATAAATAATAAATGCAGATTGTACCCCTAAGCTTTGTAATTCTGCGTTTTGTAGCCTTCTGAATTCTCCAGTTGCCTCATCCCACTTCGTACTAAATATTTTTGTAAAATTTATATTTTAAAGTAAGCTACAACTTTTCATACTCGCATAGGATCGTCGGAAGGATGATAGTTTTATGCAAAATTGTTATGTTTCTTGATAGAAGACAGGAACTAATTAATCTCGTTACTGTATAAGAACTACCACCTTTAACCGTGACTTTATTTTCTCCTGTATTTTGTTTTTTTCTAAATATCTAAAATCATAAATACCTAAATTTATCCAAATTCTCTAACGTATATACTAATTTATCATCACCGGGTACTATCACCGTTTCTATTACTAATCATTATGGCTAGGATTCCTATGTAAATACATATTGGCTCCTGACTTTGATATCATCTTGTAACAACTCATAGTATATGTTTCAACGCAATTGGGATAAAATTAAGCCGGATTTAAATTTACATATTATTACATATTTGTTAGATCTATATTTTATTTTATTATATTTTATATTTACTTATATATATATATATATATATATATATATATATATATATATATATATATATATATATATATATATTTTTATATATATATATATATATATATATATATATATATATATATATATTTTTATATATATATTTTATATATATTTTATATATATATATATATATATATATATATATATATATAAGTATATATTTTATATATATATATATATATAAGTATATATTTTATATATACTTATATTTTATTTTATTGTTAGATCTCAGATTTTATTAGATAGATTTGTTAGATCTAACAATAGGGACGTGGAACGTTAGAAGTTTAAATACGGCAGGTGGGTTAAAGTCGGTCGCGAATGAAGTTAAGGGGTACCATTTAGATATCGTTGCATTACAAGAGGTTCGCTGGCCAGGGGAGGGTTCGTTAACAGAAGGAAAGTATACTATTTGGTACGGGGGGAGCGTTAATTATTGTCTAGGTACCGGGTTTCTGATTAGGAATAGATTTCTTTCCGCTTTACGGGACGTACAGTTCTTTAGTGAAAGAATATCGGTTGCTATATTTCAAGGGCGTTGGTTTAAAATCGCGTTTATAAACATTCATTCTCCCACCGAAGACAGTGATGATGAAGTAAAATGCGAATTTTATGATAAACTAGAGTCAGTTTACGATAAGTTACCTCGAAATTACATTAAGATAATACTAGGCGACGCGAACGCAAAGGTTGGAAGGGAAGAAGTATATCGTCCTACAATCGGTAAAGAAAGTTTGCACGAATATAGTAATGATAATGGGACCCGACTAATAAACATTGCCATTTCGAAAAACCTAGTAATCAAAAGTACTGCATTTAAACATAAGGATATTCATAAGTATACGTGGACATCGCCGGATGGACAAACACGGAATCAAATCGATCATGTTTTAATACAAAACAGATGGCAAAGTAGCATAATTAACGTGAGATCGTATCGGGGTGCAGAATGCGGTTCTGATCATGAATTAGTAATCGCGAAACTTCGACAAAAACTAAATACAAAAAAGAGAACACCGAACTATATTCGTCCCGAGAATTTTGATTTAGCTAAATTGAACAACCTCAAAATTAGAAAACAATTCGCGATAGAAGTAAAAAATCGGTTCGAAGCTTTGGAATCTTCAGACGAGGAACACAAAGATGTAAACAAACTATGGGAAGGGATCAGGGATAATATTAAAGAGGTCGGTAAGTTATGTCTTGGAAAAATTGAAAATAAAAAGAACAAACCTTGGTTCGACAGGGATTGTCAAAATATGTGCGAAAAAAGAAAAACAGCTAAACTGAATTCCTTAAATAATCCAAGCGATAATAATGTGGCTTATTTTCGGTTAGTAAAGAATGAAACTTCAAAACTCTTAAAAAATAAGAAAAGAGAGTATCTTAAAGGCAAAATAATAGAAATAGAAAAACACAGAAACGAAAATGACGTAAGAGAGATGTACAAAGGTATAAACAAATCGCGTAAAAGATTTGAACCTCTATTGAATGCGATTAAAGATGCAAATAACAATATAATTGCGGATCCTTCTGAGATATTAAATAAATTTAAACAACACTTTGACGGCATCTTAAATACGGAAAATAATAATCAATCTCCTCTCTCTGAATATCAGAGCGCTGAACCATGGATAGACGCACCGAGTAAAGAGGAAGTCGAAATGGCGATAGGAAAATTAAAACGTTATAAGGCCGCAGGAAATGATAATATCACGAGTGAATTAATCAAGGCGTGTGGAGAAGCGGGCGTTTCCAAAATACATTTTTTAGTTAAAAAGATCTGGGAAACTGAAAAAATGCCCGAGGAATGGAAAGAATCAATACTTATTCCGATTCACAAAAAAGGACCGAGGTCGGATTGTAACAACTATCGTGGGATCTCTCTTCTCCCAGTATGCTATAAAATATTCTCGTCAATTCTAACTAGTCGAATCACGGAATACGCTGAGGAAATTATCGGAGATTACCAATGTGGTTTTAGGCGGAATCGCTCGACTATTGACCAAATATTTTCCCTACGTCAAATATTAGAGAAAAAATTGGAATACAACGGTGTAGTCCATCAACTTTATATCGATTTTAAAAAGGCTTATGATTCAATAGACCGTCAGAAGCTACATAACATCATGATTGAACAGGGAATACCTAGAAAGTTAGTAAACCTAGTAGAGATGTGTTTGTCGGAAACATTCCATAAAGTTAGAATCGGTCATAATTACTCCGAGAGATTTGAGGTGCGATCGGGTTTAAAACAGGGTGACTCTCTTTCACCTGTGTTATTTAATATAGCTTTAGAATATGTCATAGAAAAGGTGATGTGTACCGAGAAAGGCTTAAATATGGGTGACAAGATTCCGGTTTTGGGGTATGCCGATGATCTGGTACTGCTAGGTGAAGACACGGAAACCATACAACTAAATACAAGTGTGTTAATAAAAACCGGTAAAGAAATAGGACTCGAATTAAATACCGATAAAACGAAGTATATGATTAGTAGCAGAAACGGTGTCGATCTTGGAGATATTGATGTATCAGGTCATACTTTTAAACACGTAGAGAAATTCAAGTATTTAGGTTCAATTATAACTAGAAAAAATGAAATCCAGGAAGAAATAAAGTCCCGGTTAAAGGTGGGAAATGCGTGTTATTATTCAGTTGCTAAGTTACTTAGTTCGCGGCTTCTATCTAAAAACTTAAAGATTAGAATTTATAAAACTATTATTCTTCCAACGGTTCTTTACGGATGTGAAACGTGGCCGCTTACTTTAAAGGATGAACAGCGGCTTAAGGTTTTCGAAAATAAAGTATTGCGTAAAATATTTGGTCCAAAGAGAGATGAGGCCACTGGGGAGTTTAGAAGGTTGCATAACGCGGAATTGCGGAACTTGCATCCTGTGAATATAATTGAGCTGATTGCATCGCGGAGACTCAAATGGGCGAGTAAAGTTGTTGGGCTCGATGACGAACGGATTCCGAGAAAGTTGGTATTTGCTGATCCGACTGGTAGGCGTCCGAAAGGTAGGCCGAAGCGGAGATGGGAGGATTGCGTTAAGGCTGATCTCGGGAGCTTGGGCTTGAATGGTGAGCATTGGACGAGTCTGTGTAGGCGGAATTTGGTGGTATCGGCATCGAACCTTCGGGTTCGCTAAGCCTATTATTATAATTATTATTACATATTTGACTTTTACAAGTTTCTTAGATACATAGCGAATTTTTACTCCACATTTGTTTATTTTTATATTGCTTTGAAATATATCGACAAATCTGAATCACCAGTGCTTGAAGAAAAATGTTCTCTAGAATTAACCCTTCTCTTGCAACTGTTAATTGCTTCTTAGAACCAAAACTTACAAAACAATTCTGAGATTCCATCTGCTTTGACTTTGACTCGGAATAAATAGAACCAAACCTATTTCTTATCTAGCGTTCATCTGTGAGTTGCAAAGTTAGCGCCACTATTGCCAAACACGATTTGAAAATTATATTATTTGGTTTATTATATTTTCATTTTTTTCGGAATGGTAAAATTAGCAAAAAACAAAAAAGAGCGAATTTTAAAATATCTTCGCGCGTTTCTAAACGAAATATTCAGGGGTGATGGAGACATTTTATATTCTTCTCGCCGTGACTAGGCTGTATCCACTACACAACGACTCCAAGTGACCCAACACATTGGCAAAGGATCTCACAAATCGAACAAAGAGAAAAAGTTAAAATTGAATCAGTGTCATCTACCTCAAGCGGAGATAGTAAGTCCAACGTTTATACAGATTTATGTCGAGCGTTTGTTCAGGCTGATTTTCCGTTCAGCAAATTTATTAATCCTTCCCTTAACTTCTTTTTGGAAAAGTTCATAGAATAAAAATTCCTGATGAATCCAAATTGAGGAAAAACTACCTACAAGATATATATCAAGGAACTCTGGCAAAAATAAGAGAAAAATAGGAGGTGCTAATTTGGTCTATACAAAGGCCCAATGGACGTAGTTTTACGATTGAAAATTTTAAAATATTTTTAATTTCCAAATGTTTTCCTTGCAGTGATTAAAAAGTTGTTTGCTTTTGTATTTTTTAGGTTTAAAATAAAACTGATTTTGTAGCATAATAAAAAAAAGAAATAGAGTATAGACTGTTTTAGAAGCCTATTTAATGTTTAAATACTTCACTAATTTTACATACTTACTTCCATATTTGTATCAAAATCAATACATATATATTTAAATATTTGGCATTTTCAATTACATGAAAATCTTAGCTCTGCTAATAATATATTTTCTCTTAGCCGTATTTACTCCATGTCTTATATCTTTTGTATCAAAAGAATAACGAAAAAAAAAAATGATTTGATTAATAATTAGGCATTTTCTAAGTTAGGGGTCAGGCGTGATCTGCGAGCACAATGAGGATTATTTATGAACGAATGAAAAAATAAATTTTGGGACATGTGCCCTAAGAATAATGTACAGTGAACAGAGGAAGTCCACTTTGTCTGGCTTCATTTGATACATAATTATTTAGTCTGATAGTAAAGTATTTAAAGTTAATATAAATAAAAAATACAAAAAAAGATAACAAAATCGAATGAGTTTAGTTATGTATTACCAAAGTCACAATTCATCAGATATGTGCGGAAGATTGCTTTTTAGGGAGGTTGATAAATAATTGGGGTTTAGAAGTGATTAGTGATGACAATATGCGGAGAGAGACGGATGAAGAGTACCAAAGTATGATAGCACGGATGATGAGGGACTTTTCAAAGGATGCTGTTCTATGAGAGGGTAGGTATAGATCGGTACGTTAAGATCTTGTATTTAGGGTGTGCACGATATAGCTCGGAGTAAGGAGGTCAAATATATAAGAAGGCTTTCCAACTTGCAAGGATTGGAATAGGAAGATTCCAAGTAGATATTTTCTTCGGGATTTGGTTTAGAGCCACATTTGAACAGAATACCAATAAGTGACGCGTGACTGTCTGGAGAGGCCTTACAATTCTTATATACCCTATTCATTAATATTTTTAGCTTCATCTCGTTTCCACCACTGAGACCCCCATAATCTAGGCATCCATAGTCATTTACGCTTCAAGTTTCAAATTATTCTTATCCATGGGAGAAGTTAGTTAAGGGGGGCAGTGAAATAAAACACAAAATTAAGTATAAACTTAATTTAATGGTTCCGACATTACTGTCTAAATTATAGACCTCCTTCAGAGCGATTGAAGGAGGGACAGTTCAACAATGAGTGAGAATCATTGTTGGACTTGGAAGGATTGTTGGAAATCGCCCTGAAGAAGGCCTATATGAGGTCAAAACATTCGGCACCATTAAATCAAGTTTATACTTAATTGTGTGTTTATTTCACAGCACCCTCAACTAGTGATGGGCAAATACTCAAAAAATTTGAGTACTGATTACTGTAATCAAATGATGCTCGCTGCTGATTACAAAATGTACTCAGCTTTCCTCCTGATTACTTTCTATTTTCCTCTGTAATCAAAATTTTCGTACTTTTGAGTACTTGATTACTTGAGTACTTGATTACTTTTTTATATGAGGTGGCCAGAATAGAGTATATTACATACATCTATTAAGTTAATTTATATTAATAATTTCTTTAAGCCATCTTTTTTTTCATATTGTCGATTATTTTAAACTTTTCATAAAAATTGATAAGGATAAATTATTATTATTAAGATGGTGGGTTTATAGATTATTGTAAACTCTTCAGATAAAATCGTTACCAAGGGTTCATTACCGATTATACTATTAATTTTAATCAAGAACGCTCAAAAAGAGGTTTATTTTAACTTTTTCGTAATTATTGGACACTTTTCTTACTCTTGCATAAATGTTTTTAATCTCTTCAGATAAAATTGATAAAGGGGTCGATTGTTAAATTATTTTACCCTTGGAATCACATCATGGTATTATCGATTTTGAGACCGAGCACTCGCGTAATAATTAAAATAGAAATTTTTAATTATTTGGACTTATTTATTGTCTTGAGTTTGGTTATCGATTATTTTACCTATATATATATATATTAAATTATATAATATATTAAATTTTATATATATTAAATTATATTTTATATTTATAAATAATTTAAGCAGACCTTTTTTTTTAATTATACAGCTTTTTTCTTTGTTGATTAAGTAGATATCTTTTCTTCTCTGAAAAATTAATTTTAAATATTCAAGATAGGCCATTTCATATTTATTTATATCTAATTAACATATTAAAGATTGACTGAAGTTTGAACCATAAAGGAAGCAAATTATTAGCATGAAAAAGTTTATATTTATTTCATTTGTAACAATTTTCCAGATTATGTGTGTGTGCGCGTGTGTTTGTGTTTGTATATATAAAATAACAGTTGGTCAAATTGATTAAACACTAAAAAGTGCTTACTTAACTAAATAATATTAACAGATATACCATGGATTAACAGACATACTATCTATTAACAGATATATAATAACAAGTATAATAAAAGTAATAGTTAAGAACATTTGAAATATTAACAAATTAAATTAATGTATTATGGAAAAACGTATACAATAAATAACCAAACTAAACATCACAACAATAAAATCACTGATTACTGGTTTTCTTCTCTGTTCAGCAAACTCCTTAGAATAATTCTAATTTCAAATATTGAATCCGAGAGCCTGTTTCTTTTCGGTAAGTCATTCATCGTTGCATACGAAAAGAGTCTTTCTACCGGTGCTGATGAAGGTAAGGGAGTATTATATTTTATAAATACCTTCTTGATTGTTGGATAGTTTTGTAATTGGTACAAGTCGGTATCTTCATCGGAAACAAATTTTAGAACTTCTAGCTCCACCATATTTTTATATTTAAATGATGAATGCATCGAAGAAATTGAAGGTTTTTCAAAATAAAAAAAAATCATGTTCTTTGTGAACGGATTTACCTTTTGACATTGTGTTGGGTAATTCTATAGTTTGTGCAACAACTTCTTTAAAATCATTGATTATTCTTTCTTGAACTTCTGTTGGTACACAAGTTACCCAATGATTTTTAAATCTGGGATACGAAAGAGCAGCAATTGCTGCGCACTTGGCTTCCATACCTTCCATTAAGAGATAACTTCGAAATCTCTTATCTAAACTTTCGAATAAGGTCCGAGATAGGTCAGAGCACCACTCCCATTCAGAGCCAGTAAATGAAATCAATATTTTTTTTAATGAAAAGAGGCAGGGTAGTAGAATGCCATAAAAAGTTTCTTTGTCCCCCTGAAGAATGTTAATAGCATCGGCGAATGGTTTTGTACATTTGAGGTGTTCCTCGATGTATTTAAAATCTTGATCCTCGAAAATAATTTTTTCTTGTATGTCTTCGAGAACGAGATTTATCTTTTCTTTTGATTCAAGTATTTGTTTTAGGGATTCATACAGACTATTCCAGCGGGTTGGACATGGTCTTTTTAAAGCAGTTCCCAAAGTTTCTTGAAGTTTCTCGGAACTTCTGGGTTTACCTACTGCCTTCCACAAAACATTACACTTCTTTATCACATGTTTATGGATTTTTCCTAAGGCTGTTTGTTCATTCAAAACTTTTTCCGCGTCAACTGTGACACATAAGTGTAGGGTATGCACAGTACATCTAATATGACGTGTAAAAGCTCTATGTACAGATTGATTCTCTAACAACGTTTCTTCATCTGATGATTCACTCTCACTTAGTGTTTGGCACTCATCTAATACGAAATTTTCTATCCCGAACAATTTCATTGCTTTTATAAAATTAGCGGCGTTATCAGTTACTGTTACTGTTATTTTTGAATTTTCTAAACTAAATTGAGAATAAATTTCTGAAACAAAATGACTAATTCTTTCAGCACTGTGAGGGCCACGGAATCTTCTGCAAGCCAGTGCCACTGACTCCCTCTTTAAATCCTCTGTAATCCAATGAACTGTGACTCCTAGAAAACTCCTTTTCTTTCCCGACCAAATATCTACTGTGGTACATAAACTTAGAATATTTTAAAAGTTATTCCTCAAAATTTCTCTTTGGTCATCATATCTTTCCACTATTTTTCTGGTAATTGTCCGCCGGCTCATAATTTTTAAACCGGAATCTAGGATACCTAAATTATTAAAAAGTTTTCTAAAATATGGATCTTCTACAATCTGTAGAGGTATCATTGAATGAATTATATAATCCATGATATCCTTATCCAATTATTCCTGTGTGATTTCTTTTGATGTTTTCTTTATTGCTATAACAGCTTTATCTGTTACATTCTTCCTCTTCTCCAACCTTTTTAAATTTAAATGGTTTTTAAAACTTACTAAGCAATTTTTGCTATGCTTACGCTTTATATGTTTAATAAAATTCGAAGTGGATTTTCCGTAACCTCGAATTTCTATCAGCTTGGGTTTGCAGTTGACGCAAATAGCCGTAATTAGGTTCCCTCTACACTTTTCCTTAATTATTTCAAAATATTCACCATCTACATGGTCTAAAATGTCATTATGAAATACAGTCTTCTTACCTCCAGCCTCTGATATCTCATCTTCCTGTTCGTGAGGACAGTGTTCGGTAGATGCACAACTAGCCTCCATTTTCAAATTAAATAGATTCAAATCCACCAGAAAAAAAAGTAATTAAACAAAAATTAAAAATTGTTTAATTTGGTGAAAAATTGACACTTAAAATAACGAAAGACACCAAGTGAACTGTTACACATCAAAAATGGAACTGAGCTGATTGAGGAGTGGAGGTGGGGTCAACGGAAGAAGCTTAATTTGTTTATATCTGACATGTCGTTTGGTGTGTTTCTAGTCTAATATAATTATTTTACATGCTCTCCTAATTCGTATTTATTAAATCACCTCAGATGTGTCTTCCGTTAATACTCCTCCTCCTCAAATTGAGAATACAATTTTTTTTTTAATATGGTGCGCGAAACACACGACTTTCACTTCCCTCCGTGGTTGTAATCTATTTAAGAATTTTTAAAAACATATAGGGATGAAAATAAATTGTTTAGGAATTATTTTAATAGAATTTTAATTTAAACATGTGTTTTATTAGTTATCTAATATATTATTATCTACGACAATCCGTTAGTTTAATTGGGTTTTTATCACTTTCCATTAACTTTTACAATTATGTGTATACGATGATATTTTTTCTAACCTTTTTGGCTTTCCAACGGTATATTATACATGTATATTACTCTTTTTATGTTCCAAAACACAAACATTGCATGAAAAAATATTTTTGCTCTTTTCTCTTTTCGTTGGATATCAAATTCGTTCAGCTTATGTATTAATCTGTTTGTTATCTATGCTAACAAGATTATATAGTTAATTTTTCAAATGTAAAAAATTAAGGTACTTCAGAGGAAGAAAATTTAAACTATTGGTATTTAGTGTCAGACTATTTCAATCAGAATGAAACCTAAAACATATTAGAGTCCATTAAATTTTATATCGATATAGCGAGTTTTATTAATATCGTTAGAGCCGTTTTTGAGAAAATCGTAAAAATGTGCAAAATGCATTGTATAAAGTACATCTTCCGGTCAGCTGATTTTGATGAAAAAGATTTTGTAACATCTCGGGCGTATAATTGTCTCAAATATGAAATTTCAGTTTTATAGGGTTTATCGTTTTCGCCCGGGAGTTACCACACACACACACACACACACACACACACACTTTTTTCGGGGCTTGGTTATTAGGACTCAGGGGATCTTAAAACGTGTATTTCCGTTGAAAACTGGAATTCGAAAATTTTCACGATCGCAATACTTTCCCTTACTATTATATATAGTAAGTGAAAGTAAAAAGAATGAATATTTTGGATGAGATATATATAGGTTTATTAAGATAGATTAATTTATAGATAAGGAATTAGGGAGAAATGTTGTCAAAAGCTTTTCCTATATCTAATAATATAATGCCTGTATGTTTTTCAAGATTGAAATTTTCTGTGATTATATCAATTACTTAAGCTGGTTGACTAGTGGTAGAATGCCTTGTCTAAATTGTTTGTAAATAAGGATATTATTTTCCAGTAATATGCTGAATGGGGCGGTGTTTTAATACTTTTTCGAATAATTTTAATAACATGTTAAGTAAACTAATGGGTTAATTATTCAATGCTTTAGGAACCTTATGCGGTTGTACTTCATATAAATAAAAAATTATGTATTTACTGTATAAGTTTAAATAAAAAGGATTTAGTTAAAGTGTAATAAGTATGTAATATAAGTCATCACACAAGTTAAAAAAACATAATATATTAATTAATTATGTTTTTAAAAACAAGGATTATTACATTATTGAACTAAACTTAATATAACTAACTAAAATATAAAAAGAATAATATAAATATAAACAACAACAAATTATTCTTGTTTCTTTCTTACTTTCAATATATAATAATAAATGTAAATATGTATATTACATTTGCTAGTAATGTATTGAAAAAAAAAAATAAAACCAGCTACTGACCCTAGTATCCAATAAATACGAAAAAAATATAATAAACCCATATTTGAGCGAGCGCGATTAAGATTAATAGTGTAATCGGTAACGAACCTTTGGGAACGCAGCTACTTAGTCTAGTATCAAATAAATACGAAAAAGTTATAATAAACCCATATTTGAGCGAGCGCGATTAAAATTAATAGTTTAGTCGGTAACGAACCTTTGGGAACGCAGCTACTGATGCTAGTATCCAATAAATATGAAAAAGTTATAATAAACCCATATTTGAGCGAGCGCGATTAAAATTAATAGTATAATCGGTAACGAACCTTTGGGAACGCAGCTACTTAGTCTAGTATCCAATAAATACGAAAAAGTTATAATAAACCCATATTTGAGCGAGCGCGATTAAAATTAATAGTTTAGTCGGTAACGAACCTTTGGCAACGCAGCTACTGATGCTAGTATCCAATAAATACGAAAAGGTTATAATAAACCCATATTTGAGCGAGCGCGATTAAAATTAATAGTTTAGTCGGTAACGAACCTTTGCGAACGCAGCCACTTAGTCTTGTATCCAATAAATACGAAAAAGTTATATTAAACCCATAATTGAGCGAGCGCGATTAAAATTAATAGTATAATCGGTAACGAACCTTTGGGAACGCAGCTACTTAGTCTAGTATCCAATAAATACGAAAAAGTTATATTAAACCCATATTTGAGCGAGCGCGATTAAAATTAATAGTTTAGTCGGTAACGAACCTTTGGGAACGCAGCTACTTAGTCTAGTATCCAATAAATACGAAAAAGTTATAATAAACCCATATTTGAGCGAGCGCGATTAAAATTAATAGTTTAGTCGGTAACGAACCTTTGCGAACGCAGCCACTTAGTCTTGTATCCAATAAATACGAAAAAGTTATATTAAACCCATAATTGAGCGAGCGCGATTAAAATTAATAGTATAATCGGTAACGAACCTTTGGGAACGCAGCTACTTAGTCTAGTATCCAATAAATACGAAAAAGTTATATTAAACCCATATTTGAGCGAGCGCGATTAAAATTAATAGTATAATCGGTAACGAACCTTTGGGAACGCAGCTACTTAGTCTAGTATCCAATAAATACGAAAAAGTTATATTAAACCCATAATTGAGCGAGCGCGATTAAAATTAATAGTATAATCGGTAACGAACCTTTGGGAACGCAGCTACTTAGTCTAGTATCCAATAAATACGAAAAAGTTATATTAAACCCATATTTGAGCGAGCGCGATTAAAATTAATAGTTTAGTCGGTAACGAACCTTTGGGAACGCAGCTACTTAGTCTAGTATCCAATAAATACGAAAAAGTTATAATAAACCCATATTTGAGCGAGCGCGATTAAGATTAATAGTGTAATCGGTAACGAACCTTTGGGAACGCAGCTACTTAGTCTAGTATCAAATAAATACGAAAAAGTTATAATAAACCCATATTTGAGCGAGCGCGATTAAAATTAATAGTTTAGTCGGTAACGAACCTTTGGGAACGCAGCTACTTAGTCTAGTATCCAATAAATACGAAAAAGTTATAATAAACCCATATTTGAGCGAGCGCGATTAAAATTAATAGTTTAGTCGGTAACGAACCTTTGGGAACCCAGCTACCGAGCCTGGTATCGAATAAAAACGAAAAAGTTAAAATAAACCTATTCTTGAGCAAGCGCGATTAAAATTAATAGTATAATCGGTAATGAACCTTCGGGAACGATTTTATCTGAAGAGTTTACAATAATCTATAAACCCACCCTCTTAATAATAATAATTTACCCTTATCAATTTTTTATGAAAAGTTTAAAATAATCGACAATATGATAAAAAAATATGGCTTAAAGAAATTATTAATATAAATTAACTTAATAGATGTATGTAATATACTCTATTCTGGCCACCTCATATAAAAATGTAATCAAGTAATCAAGTAATCAAGTACTCAAAAGTACGAACATTTTGATTACAGAGGAAAATAGAAAGTAATCAGGAGGAAAGCTGAGTACATTTTGTAATCAGCAGCGAGCATCATTTGATTACAGTAATCAGTACTCAAATTTTTTGAGTATTTGCCCATCACTACCCTCAACTAACTTCCCCCATTTATACACACAGTCAACCATTCTCACTTCACTATTCTTTTCCATATTCATCCTAATTAACCAGCGTTTGTATGTTCAGTACATATGTATTTCTAATGCAGTGAAATACCTATAAATACCTATAGGATTATTCACTGATCAGATGGGAGGGCGTCATTATTCGGAAGAAGGAAGGAAGTATAATGCCGGAGGGATCTCATTAATTTTCACCCTCGGAAGCTAAATGTATAATTCCCTCGCCATGTTTTGTTAACCAATGGAACATAAACTCATCTTCTCATTAAAACCAAACATCCTGTAATTGCTTAGAATGCCATTAATTATTAGTTTATTGGCTACTATAAATAATTATTTTCTGTCTCAACCAAAAGATAATTGTAAAAATGCTGCAAATTAGTACCGATGATGTTTTGTTTGTTTATAAATTTAGCGTAACTTTATGCTACTGTGGCTAATCGAACGATGCTAAAGTGGGAGTCCTAAATTTTATCTACCCTAGTTAATTCTTTTTTTTAATTCGTTACGGCCAACTTGAGACCACGCAACTACTGCTTTGTTAGTTGGTTTTTTAGTCGGTTGCAAAGGTTCATTATTGAAAAAAATAAACCAAAAGCTTTTATGCTTGACTGCGTTACTATTTCATTTTATTTTGTTCAGATTTTAATTCAAATATTTTTTCCTCATACCAGAATACCAATAATATGCCGGAATACAAATATCAATAATAACTGAGCTATTAGGGAATCACATCTCTTTTAAGTTGTAGCCTGACCAGATAAGATGTTTTTTTTTTTCTTTGTTTATCGCGTTGTCTTGATCTTGATTTTTCGCTTCAATAGTCACCGATTTTTGATATAATCACATCCATTAAAATTGGTATATATATATATTTCAATATTTTTTTTTAATTGCACTTTACTGATTCGAACACTCTATACATATTTTCTCTATCTTCAAAAATAACAGAGTTATGGGAGTATTTATAGGTAATATTTCAATTCTTTAATTTTTGTTTTTTCTGTTTTAAAACTGTTCCCGGTTTTTTTGTTTAAAACACTTATAAATTTTCCCGTATCTTCAAAAATAACTGAGTTATTGAATTAAATCACTTATAATCGGCCGACATTTTAAAAATAACCAGCTGATATCAACGTCTAGGTGTAAGGATCATTCAAACATGCCCTAGTATTTTATTTAAAAAAAAAAAAAATGGTCCAATAGTTTTGGAGAAATGCCGTGATCGGCGAAAGGTGGACAAACAGATTTTTTTATTCGTTTGTTTGTTTATTTAACGTCCCTTTATGCTACTATGGCTAATCGGACGATGCTACAGTGGGGGTCCTAAATTTTGCCTATACAGGTTTTATTAGGATAGAGATCTTTAACGAGTACCTGACATCGCACAGGCTCAGGACCCCATTTAATGTCCCTTCTGAAGGACGGCATAACTAAGGACTTTTTACTCCCATTAAAAAATCCTAGGACCACCTGCGGGCTTAAACCCGTGATATTGAAACCTAAGCTCTCAAATTTTAAAGAGGATAATTTTTTTCGTCTTTAACAAAGACTAATTATTGAAAATAATAAACCGACTTATTAGCTACTAAAGCATTGTTATGGAAGGTGCTCGGTAGAACTGATTAAATAACTGACAATACAAAACGTCAATTGCACCCAGAAGGGAATTGAATTGGCACTTGGCATTCATACGCTCGTGCATCTTTCAGCGGCTCCATTAGGGCGTGTACTATTGACAGCCACGTTTTCTCCCCGCCCTCACAGCTGTGATCCTTTAACTTAGAATGAGCCCTGAAATATGCAAATGAGTACACGCGTGAGTAGGGAGTTAGTGGATTCCCATTGCTATACACGGATCTCAAACCCATAACAATGCCTCTTGTGTCGAGTTTAGCAACAACGGTTGACATGGCTTAATGCGCCTCTCTTAACGGGATTACCAAAGCAATTTGTACAATAAATACTGACTTTGCTCCAGTATCGCCAAGCACGGACTTGAAACAGTTATTAATTTATATGTTTTAATTAATATTTAAGACAACTATACGCCCAATAAGCAACAACAATTTAAAAAAATAAAAATTAGTTAACTAAAAGAGCAACATTATACCATGTATTTTAAAACTTTTTATGATTTTTTGTTTGAAACGGCCTTAACTATTTTTATAAAACTCGCTATATCGATGTAAAATTTAATGGGCGATTAAAAATGTCATACACATAAAGTCTGGACTTCAGCTTCATGGATTTAGGAAGTGCAACGTTTGTATTAGTATTTTCACGCCAGCAATCAAGAACCCGTCTCTCCCTCCCAAAAATAAAAATAATCGTAAAAATAAATAAATTTTATATATATATATATATATATATATATATATATATATATATATATATAAATTTTAATAAATTAAAAAAAAAATATAAAACATTACGTAAAGTCAGTCCCTCAAACCCAGTGGAAATCAGATTCATTAGACAATATACGTAATAAAACATAAATAAAAAAGGACTTTTTAAGGAATTAGCTTCGAATATATTTTTTAAATGCTTCAATGTTTAAGTTGGTATAAAATATTTATTTTTTGCTTTTACTTCCGTACTTATTTTTTTTTTTTTTTTACTTACTTTTACTGTTTACATGGAGCTGGATAGGGATTGTGCTAGAGGATTAGGATGATGAATGAGGTTCTGGTGGAATTTGGAAAATTTAGATGGAATCAGGTCTGAAATAAATGGAACATTAAGGTCGTGGTGTAGGGCATAGTTGGAGACATAATAAGGAGCATTTACTATTGTTCGGAGGACTTTGGATTGAAAGGATTGAATGCGATTGATGTTAGAACGTTTAGCTGTCCCCCACAGTTCAAGTCCGTAGGTCAACTGTAAGCTTAGATTTTCTGTTTAGTAGTCTGTATAACTGTCCGAATCGTCTGTTGAGTTCTTTTCGTTTAAGTCTTGTATGTGGGTTCCACGTCAATCTTTCGTCTAGTAGTAAGCCAAGATACCGGACTGTGTCTGAGGAAGGAAGCGGTATGGAATTGAAATGAACCATTGGACAGGATTTGCGTCGAAGGGTGAAGGTGACGTGGGTGCATTTGCTTTCATTAACCTTAATACGCCAAGCATTACACCAGTCCTCGATAAGACAAAGGTGTCTTTGCAGGATTAAGGATGCTATTTCAGGATCGGAATTGGATGATAGGATGGCGGTGTCATCTGCAAATGTTGCCAGAAAGGTGTCAGGATGATTAGGAATATCAGCAGTGTAAAGGATGTAGAGGACGGGTCCCAAGACGCTGCCTTGAGGAACACCGGCCTCAATGGGATAAAAGTTAGAAAATTCTACACCACAGCGAACTCGGAAGGAGCGGTTTGAGAGATAGGATCGTAGAATGAGGTATAGAGACTGGGGTAAATGCGTTTTAAGCTTGAAGAGTAATCCGGTGTGGCATACCCGGTCAAAAGCTTGCGCTATGTCCAGAAACGCACCAGAACAATACTCTTTGCATTCAAGGGCTGAAGAAATATGGTCTACAACTCGGAGTCCTTGTTGAACAGTGGAATGATGAGCACGGAAACCAAACTGAGATTTTGAGATTCTAATATAGGCAGGATTCGTTTTAGAAGGAGTTTTTCAAAGACTTTTGAGAGGATGGGGAGTAGACTAATAGGTCTGTAGGATGAAGTGTTGCTGGAAGGTTTACCTGGTTTTAGGAAGAGAATGATTGTGGAATGTTTCCGCAAGAGAGGAAAATAGGTGGTGCGGAGGATGCAGTTGTAGATATAGGTAAGGAATATAATAGCTTTCTGCGGAAGTTGACGGAGGATCTGGGGGGTAAGGAGATCATGTCCAGGAGATTTACGGAGGGTCAGTTTCTGGAGAAGATATTTAACCTCAGAGGGATTAATAGCTTTAGGAGGTAGGGAAAGAGGTATTGGTGACAAAAGGAAGTCTTGTACTGCTGCGGTATGATTACTTTGGGATTCCAGGTGAGGAGTGAATACTTTGGAGAGGTGTGTGGCGAATTCCTCGGCTTTATCTTCATCAGACGCAGCCCAGGAGTCATCACCACGCCGGAGAGGATGGGAAACTTGATGGGATTTTAAAATCTTCTTCGTGACATTCCTCAGGGAATTATCACTAGCTGACAGAGAGGAGAGGTAGGAATTAAAGAACTGGGAACGGAAGATCGCCAACTCCTGCTTCAATTGTCTACAATAGAAGTTATAGGAGCGGCGATCTGTTGGGTGTCGGGTGCGCTGCCATAATGATCTGGCACGGCGTTTTGCATGGATTAGGTCTGTAAGGTGTTGAGGCAAATGGTTTTGGATAGGAGTTATATTGGAGTGCTTAGGGGAGGAGGCAGTCTAGACAGCTTGCTGAATGGCGGTGGTGAAGGAGTAGACGGAATGGTCAAGGTCTTCTGGGGTTTTGAGGGTCGCTCTGAGGTTAATATTATCGGTCAGGATTTGGCGAAATAGGTTCCAGTTGACAGGGCCTCGAATAAATGACGGTGGAATAGGTTTTGGAATTGGAGTGAGAGATACTTTTAGGATCAGTGGACTATGGTCTGAGGATAGTTCATCAAGTCGAGTTACAGATAAGTTGAGGGAGCCTAATCCGCTGTGAATGAAGAAGTCAAGGATGTCAGGATTACGGTTGGGATCGGTTGGCCAGTAGGTAGGGGAATCAGGAGGTAGGAGATTGAAATGACAGGAGTCGAGTGCAGACAGCAAATTTTGTCCACGATAATTCGTGGTTCTCGAACCCCACTGTTGATGCTTGGCATTTAAGTCTGCACCCAGAATGAAATGATTTCCTAAGGAATTTAGAAAGGATACAAATTCTGTGTTGGAAATGGAATGTTTGGGAGGGCAATATGCTGATGTAAGGGTTACCGGAAAGGAAAAAGTTTTGATTACTATGGCTGTGGTTTGTAGGAAATCATAGGTAGGAAGTGGGAGTAAGTGATGAGAGAGGGACTGGTGCACAATGACAGCAGTACCGGCATGGGCTTTGCCGTCTGGGTGGTCCGTACGGTATGTTACGTATTGAGGTATTTTGAAGAACTGTTTAGTGGTTAGTCTAGTTTCAGTAATAAGTGCTACGTCAACGTTTTAGTCTTGCAATAAAGCTGTAAGTTCGTCAGTATGATTTCTAACACCATTCGCATTCCATAGGAGAACGGATAAGGAGTTAGGTGAAGTCATTTAAGGATTTTTTAAGGAAGGGATTAAGTTTGATACAAGATTAGTAAGTAGTGATATTAGCGGCATAACGAGGGATTTGATTTCAGTGATGAAGGATGTCATCAAACTTGTAAGGTCTGAGACATTTGATGGAGGAGGAATATGAGAAATTTGATGCGGATGAGGTTTTTGAGGGTTGGGTAAATTTTGAGGAATAGCTGGTTGTGGAACGGTTTGAGGATTTTGAAGTGTGCGTTGTTCCGGCAGTGCCTCGGCCTCTTTGTTCTGGTTCCCACCTCCAAGTAGATGGGCAAATGTAACATTGGAATCAATTGTTTTTGAAGGTTGTCTTCTGCTTCTGATCGGTTCAGCTGTTTCATCCAAATTTTGAGGTTTTTGGTATCTGCTTTTGAGGTTCTTGTAGATTTGACATCCCTTGTAGCTAGCCGGGTGGTCCTTGAGGCACAGAGCACAAACAGCGGGTGTTGGTCTTGGTCTTGTACATTCTTCTGACTTATGTTGTTCACCGCATTTCACACAGCGTGGTATGTGGTGACAATAACTTCTAGTATGACCATATGCCTGACAATTGTGGCACTGTACTATTTCTTTCTTAGTGTAAGGTTTTTCAACTCTTACACTAGTATAGTATAATCTATTGAGGTCATAAATTTTTTCAACTCCTGCTGATGGTTCCAAGTCCACAAAGAATAGAGGCAGTGGAATTTTATCTTTTAGGACGTTTGTGACTTGCCGCACTTTATAGCCTGCCTCTGTCAGTTCTTCTTGGATAGCTGCTGCTGGTGTCGAAGGGTGTAGGTTTCTAATTAAAACCCTTAAAGCTCTCTCCTGGCGTAACTGATATGTATGATAATCAGCTTTGGTCTCCGTCATATATTTTACTATTTTTCTGTAGGTTTCGGCGGTAGTCGAGGATATTTTAGTATCACTGGTTCTACTTATACAATAATAACTGTTGGGATCGGTTAATTTATTTAGATGCGCACACAGTAGTTGAAAGTTTTTAATATTTTTAACAAATATTGGTGGAGGTTGTGGTTCTTTTGGTATAGGAGAAGATTCCATTGTTCCTTTTTCAATCTGAAGGATCTGAAATGGGTTCGGTGTAAAAAACGGCGATTCTTCAGTTAATCCTTGTGATGATGTGCTAGGATGTGGTTCAGATCCTAAAGAGGTAGCTGAAGCAGTCGCTGGTGTAATCATTTTTTTATTATTATCACGGTGAGGTCTCTGTTTTGTGGGAGACGAGTTTGAACCTGCAGATCTAGATCTTTTACTTGTAGCTTTCGAGGACATCACTTGATGAAAATATCGCATTGATTAAAAAAAATAAATAGGAATAAATATATAATGGAATAAGAATAAGAAGGAAAAAAAATAAATAAAAGAAAGATAAGGAAAGAAAAGCAAGCCCGAGCTTGCCGAGCTAGCGGCAATCAGCTGATCAGTGACCCTCCTTTCACTTTTTCGTGATTGTACAAAGTAAATTATAACTTTGCTTACCGAAATTTCTCCAATATTCACTGCTGTAGTATTCCTGAGGTCTAGTGATGTTTTCCAGACTGAACTCAAGCGAATTCCTACTGAAAAAAGCAAAACTCTGAGAGACGAAGTAACGTATGACTGTTATCATCGAGCGCATCAGCTGATTTTTCGTTTACATGGAAACTTCCGAATTTGAGTTGTCAATGACAATAAACATTTTCTGGAGCATTGATGTAGTTTAAATCCTCTTTATTTAGTGTGATTAAAATATTTGTCTGTTTTCCCCTTAAATAAGTAGTGCAATATAAATCTATTGGTACGTTAATGATTTTAGAAAATTCTTTCCACCAAAAATACAAGATTGTAGAAGATACTGGGGATTTAAGAAAATCGCATATACGTAAATGATTTATATTATTATATTTTGTGATTTACAATGTTTCTAACGAAACTGAATGAAATTCTTTTTCCAACTTCAACTTTATTGAAAGTACTAAAATTTATTTTAACACAGAATGAATATAGAAGTAAGGTATTTCTCGTACCAGTTTATAATCATAAATAACATTAGTTTCAAAACTTATACTAAAGTGATGCTGAGCATACATCATATTGGGAAATGCCGGGTCTGAAAGATAGAGTCGCTGTATATTGAGGTTTAAGCTAACTCTATCTCATGAATGTTAAACAGGAAATTCTCTCTATATTGCAAAATCATTGAAAACGGAAGTTTGTATTAGTTGAATGTGAACATGTCTGTATACAAGAATTATGAAGATTTATACGAAGTGATTAAGGATAATTTGAAAACTCTTACACGTGTGTTTTTGTAATTTTTTACACACGAATAAAACAAAAAAACTTTTGTTAGCTCTCAAATTCATTTAATTTGTATATTTAACTGTTTTAGCGAAAATAATAGACAATATGGTTAATTTTATGAGACCTAAAAAAATTAAAGGTGCTATAGAGGAAAAAAAAATGAATTTAAAATATCGGTACTTCAACCGTGTCGGGCTATTACAATCATAATAAAACCTACATGATATTAAAGCCCATTAAATTTTTACACGGTAAGTTGAATCAAAATCATTAGGGCCGTTCTTAAGAACGTAAAAGGTTCAAAATGCATGATATCCAGTAGATCTTTCGGTCAGCCGATTTTGAAGATAACGTTGCTGTAACATCTCGGACGTATAGCTGTATCAAATATTTTTGTTCTGATTATTTTCCTGATATGTTTAATATTTTAAGGAGTAGCCTACGTCGGGCACCGATAAAATGAAATAATCCCAGAACTATAAAGACGTTCTGAGTAGCAGTCAACTGGTTGGATTGGTCTTTGAAATAATTCTTGAGTAGCCACAGCTTTTTTTTTTTTTTTTAAGTATCTAATATACACATTAAATTAAAATTTTGAGTAATTATTCAAATGTACCCAAACTACCTACATCTACCTGCGCAGATGTTTTCAGTTCAGAATAAAGCTACACGACCTAGTTCTGTAGCTACTGGGGCTACAGGAATAACTTGTTAGCCCTAACATCCTTTAAACAAGTCATCAATCTCTTCTGCCCCGATTTACATCGGTATTGGGCGTGTAGTCCCGGCCAGCGTTAGGAAGATAGTCGCAGCGATACCCGGAATAATTACCTTTTTCACTTGCATTCGCTTGGTTTCCTATGTAACTGTCTCCAATCAAAGGAGTTACCCCGCTATATGTCAATAAGCATTTTATTTCTGAATGGTATCGGATCTGGTGAGGTATTTTTTTTTTTTATTGAAAACTTCTGTTAGCGCACCCCACACAGATTTTTTTGTAGGTTGTGAGTGAGGCTGAACCATCACGCTCTAACGTGTAAGATTAGATCTGGTGAACTCGGGATCAACGAGTGTACCCGAGCGAGAAAGATACAGTCAGCTTCTCTTCATTGCTGTGTCGCTGTGTTTACTACATTCAATTTATATGAAATATTCGTTATTAATAATTATTATCTATTATTCAATAGTTTATTCAATATTCAATATGTTTATTTAAACATCTACTCCTAACAGGTATAATTGGAGGGGCATGCATGTGCATCTGTGTTTAGTTATATTTTAATTTTAACAGATTATTTTAATATAAAGATATTGATTTTAGGTGCTGAGTGTTTGGTATTGTTTTTATTTATGATAGTGTGATTTTTTAGTATGTAGTTGTTTAATGTATATATAATTTGTTGTTTTTTTTAAATTTAATCTTCGGTGTATATGTATAGATATATCTAGGTATTTGTAAGAAAATTTGAAACGGTAAAAAAGTAAAAGAAAAAAAAAACAAAAAAAAACAGGAAAAATAAGTAGGAAAAAAATTAAAAAGAGTAAAAAAAAAAAATATTGTATTTATAGTTAAATAAAATATTAAGAACATTCCTATAGGAAAAAAAAATCGGTATGCTGTGTTATAGCAACCCAATTAAGTTGAGCAGCATCAGTTTGTTTGTTTATTTATGAATAAAGTGTATCTCTCCTAGTAAACGTAAAAATTCTGAATTAATTGTAATCGATATTTAAGAGTTCACTATGTTTTCTTTACTGTTTTAGTCCCGTGTATATTCAAAAAAATTACAAGTTCGGGATGGGGTAACTAAAAAACTATCACAAACTCATTTTGGGCTTTAGATATATAGAGAATTAAAATAATTTCTTAAAAATTCCACTAAATAACCTTTTCTCTTCGTCATAAACCTGTGACATCCTTCCTACCTTGAAGTAATCCTTCAACACCCCACTTGTCCCTGTTGAGCATAGCCATTCCTAGGACTCCACTCAAACCTCATATTTGTAACCGTCATAAAAGCACGAAACGAAAAAAATTTTTTTGTAGGCTGTGAGTGAGGCTGATCCATCACGCTCTAACGTGTAAGATTCGATCTGGTGAACTCGGGATCAACGAGTGTACCCGAGCGAGAAAGATACAGTCAGATTCTCTTCATTACTTTGTCGCTGTGTTTACTACATTCAAATTATATGAAATATTCGTTATTAATAATTATTAACTATTATTCAATAGTTATAATCGATAAGTCATAATATTTATTATTATAACAACCGTTAGTTTTACATTTATGGTTTATATTGTGAGGTTAGTGTATCTAATTAATGGTGTATTATATAGTGGAAAAACAATAAACACTTTTTTAAACATGTATAATCTTAAATTAACGTGCTCATAAGTAGAATTTTCAGTATCGACTTTTCACAAGAAACATCAAAGCCTTCAATTATTTTTTTAAAGACCACATTGGATTTAAGTGTGTCAAATAACAGAAATGAGAGTTAAATAATCTGGTGCGGGCAACACACGACTTTCACTTATCTCCGTTTTTAGAATCGATTAAAGAATTTTCAAATACAGTAATAATAATAATAATAATAATATAATAATAATAGCTTTATTGGCATCATATTGACAAAAGCCTCTCCCATAGGGAGGAATTTATAGAAGTTAGCTATAGTTTGAAATAATAAAATATTGAAAAAAAAGCAAATAATCCAAAGAAATACAAATACAAATAATTATAAAATACAAAACTCCAAAAAACAAAACAAAACAGATTCCTTGAAAAATACACCAAAATCAAACACAAATTAAATATTTTTTAAAACGTTTATCCACCAGGATTTGTCCCTCGCAACCAGCCACCAGTTTTCGCCAAAAGTCTGCGTCAATTCGTCTCTCCACCTGCGATGTGGTCGCCCCCTATGCCTGCTGTCCTCTCTCGGGATCCACTCCGTGCAAGCTCTGGTCCATCTTTCGTCTTTCAGCCTGGCCAAGTGACCAGCCCAGCTTTATTTTAATCGATGTGCCTCAACCCTTAGACTTTTAACGTTCACTTTCTGAAGAATATTTTCGTTTTTTATTCTCTCCCTTTTCTGAATAAACATTAAACTTCTTAGAAGCTGCATTTGCATGGTATTCAGCCTCCGGTCGAGTTTTCTTGTAAGTGCCCAGGTTTGAGCACCGTAGAGAACCGTGGGATATACACATGTGGTCAGAACTTTGGTTTTAAGATCTAGTGATAGATTGCTTTTGAAGATCTTTTGGAGAGACCAATATTTGCACCACCCGAGCTTAACTCTTCTTTCTATTTCCTTATTGATATTTTCTCTAAATGATATGGTCTGCCCTAAGTAAATGTACTCCTCTACATATTCTATCTCACTATTGTTAGCATAAACTGGTATTTTTATTGAATTTGTCATAATTTTAGTTTTTGCTGTATTTATATTAAGTCCATATTTTTTGCTAATGCCTACTATTTCCTCTATCATCCGCCTTAGGCCGTTTATGTCCGGAGATATTAGACATATATCGTCCGCAAATCTTAAGTTGTTGAGCATTTTCCCATTGACGGATATTCCCAGGCTTTCCCAATTTAATTCTCTAAATAGTTTATTTAAAACACAATTAAATAGAATAGGAGATAGAGGGCACCCTTGTTTCACTCCTCGTTCAACCTCAAAGTATTCGCCTTCCCTATCCAACGCCACGAATGCTTTTCCGTTCCTATAAAGCTCCATAATGACTTCAATGTAGAGTTTCTCTACGCCTGATTCGCACAGAGCTTCCCATAAATACTTATGTCTGATCGAGTCGAAAGCCTTGAAATAGTCGATAAAACATAAATAGACCTGCCTGTCGTATTCTCTACTTTTCTCTATGAGCTGATTTATACATTGGAGTTGATCTGTTGTACTGAAAGTAGGACGGAAGCCGGCTTGTTCTATATCGTGATCTTGATAGATAGTTTTTATTATTCTATTTTTTAAAATATTACAAAATAGTTTGTAGATACTTTGGGTTAATGAAATCGGGCGAAAATTCTCCAAGCTATCCTTTTTTCCTTTTTTATGTATAACTATTATCTTGCTTACTTTCCACTCGCTAGGGACTACCTTTTCATTAATTATTTTATTGAAGATGATACTAAGCGGTTTTATCAAAGCTTCTTTACCTTCAATAATAAGCTCGTTTGGTATACCGTCACTGCCTGCTGCTTTTTTCTTTTTCAAACCTTCAATAGCCTTTTCTACCTCTTCTTCTAGAATGCTTAGGTCCTCGTAATTTTCCTTTACTGTTTCAGGACGATATGTTTTGGTTTTAGTATTGTCTTTATATAAGTTTCTATAATATTTCGTCATCTCTTGTACTATTTCTTGCCGGTTTGTTATACAGACTCCCCTTGTTGATTTGATCTTTTTTATTAGTTTTTTATTGAAAGAACCAGTATGGCGCTTAATTTCTTTTATGGAACCTGTACTTGATAAACTATCATATATTATTTTTTCATTATAGAGTTGAAGATCTATAGAAATCTTTTTCCTCACTAGTTTGCGAACCTCTGCATGCTGTTCTTTTTGCTCCAATGTTTTATCGACAATTCTATTTAGTCTTTCCCTTTCATCTATAAGTTTTTGAGTTTCTTCAGATAGTTTTTTGCTTCGTTTACCCCTTGCTTTATCTGTTTTTGTTCCCTGCACACATGCATCCCTTATACATTTCAGTAAATTGGAGTATAAGTTTTCAATAGAGTCTTCTTTGCCGAAATTCATTCCCTCCTTTTTACTAAGAAGTTTTTCTGGATATTTTCAAATACAGTAAGAGATAAAAATGAGTGGAACCATTAAAGAATTTATTAAATGGAATTTCTATAAAAACACGTGTTTTATTAAAAAAATCTATTGTATTATTATCTAAAATAATCGCTTAGTATTATCGGCTTTTTATCACTCTCTATTAACTTGTGCACGCGATAATATTTTTTTATCATTAGCTTTCCAACGGTATATCATAAATGTATATTACTGTTTTTATGTTCAAAAACAAAAAAATGCATTAAAAAATATTGTTCACGCCATGATATTACTGCTATGGCCTGATAAGGTTTTTCCTAGCTGTTTCATTGAAAATAAAAAACTCCCTAAATTTGTGATATTTATCATAAGATCATTTTATTGTATAAATCTTTATTTTTTTTTGGTTTAAAAATAGTCTTTGTAAATATAATTAAAAGTTTTTGCCAAGAAATTGAAGAATAATAGAAGAGAAAGAACAAATAAGACGATCGTATTTCAATTGTTTTATGACTGCCTCGTGGCGATTCGAGTCTTAATGTAGCGTCTGAACGATGAAGATGTGTCGTATATGGACCCAAGTCTCTCATACCCCGTACGTTTGCAAACGTATTTCTTCCTCTTCTCATCGTTCCCCTTGGAACTTGGAAGAGCCGCCCTGCGGTCATTTTCAACACTCAAGAGGACTTAGTTCAAGCCGCCCTGCGGTCGTTTTCTTCAACACTCAACTGGACATCTTTACGTGAATATAGCCTATATATATATCCATTATTTGAACATTTAATTTCTTAATTCTCATTCTTAAATTTTTTTAAATTTGATACCAATTTTTTTTTTACATCTTTAAGCATTTAATTAAGTTAAGTTTGTTTCTCATATTTTCTTCAATATTTTAATTGGGTTTATTTTGTTTCCTACATTTTCTTACAGCTGTTCTTTAAATATATAATTAGGTTAATTTGTTTCTTATCTTTTTTTATATCAATTTATTAGGTTAATTTTGTTTCTTATCTTGTTTATATGTACTTTAGTCTATTAAATGCATTGTGATTCGCCGTTTCCTTTTATTATTTTTATTATTTTAAATCTATACAGTCCACTAATTTTCTAATGGAACCACTCTTACAATTTGAGTTATCACTTGGAAGTACTTTTCTTCCACGGGTATCTTAGCATATACAAATATGCTTTCAGTTTTCTCCTTCAGTTGCTTTTCAAATTCGCTCAACAGGCATATTTACCTGTTTTTATAAGTGGTAACAAAATAATATTGTTATTTTTATACAATCAACCAAATTAAGGTACTTTACAGGAAAAAAAATATAAAATATCGGTATTTAAGCCCTGTCAGACCATTTTAATCAGAATGAAAACTACGTGATATTAAAGCTCATTAAATTGTACATCGATATAGCGAGTATAATCAAAATCGTCGTAACCGTTTTTAAGAAAATCGAAAAAATGGTGCAAAATGTATGGTACAAAGTGGCTCTTCTGGTATGCTCATTTTGATGAAAAAGGTTTTGTAACGTCTCGGGCGTATATTTGTCTTAAATATGAAATTTCAGTTTCATAGGACTTACCGTTTCCGCCCGTGATTACGACACACACATACACACACACACACTCACACACACACACACACACACACACACACACACACACACCACACACACACACACACTCACACACACACACACACACACACACACACACACACACACACACACACACTCACACACACACACACACACAGACACACGCACACAGACCTTTTTGCGGGACTTGGTTATTTGGACTCAGGGGACCCTAAAATGTGTATTTCAGTTGAAAATGGAATTCGAAAATTTTCACGATCGCAATTCTTTCCCTTAATATATATATATAGTAAGTGAAAGTAAAAACATGGAACTACACTTGATGGCGTTTTTTCTAGATATATAAGTAAAATTGAATCAATAGTATCTATTTCTTATATTGCTGATTTGTACCGAACTAAAAACCATTCCTTTTCTGAAAAACTTCATTCTCACTGTAACCCTCTTGTTTTTATCCTTGCATATTCTTCTGTTTCTCATAATCCTCCAAGGAATCTGAAAAGAATATGACCTCGAGAACTTCTCGTTTAATATATTTTTTTAGTGGTACTGCCAATAGGTTGTTTCTCTATCAGTACATCATATTATTTTTTAACATATTTCTCAAATTTACTTGATGATTCAATAATGCAGTTGTATTTTAAGAAATGTAATAGTATTGTGAATTGTAGGAGTAATTTACTAAGAAGATTCCTGATAAGCAAAATCTTGAGGATTAGTAAATGTAAAAATTCTGAATTAATTGTAATCGATATTTAAGAGTTCACTACGTTTTCTTTACTGTTTTAGTCCCGTGTATATTCATCATAATTACAAGTTCACGATACGGTAACTTAGCTAAAAAAACATCACAAACTCATTTTGGGCTGTAGATATATAGAGAATTAAAATAATTTCTTAAAAATTCCACTAAATAACCTTTTCTCTTCGTCGTAAACCTGTGACATCCTACCCTGAAGTATCCTTCAACACCCCACTTGCCCCTATTGAGCATATCCAGTCCTAGGACTCCACTCAAACGTCATATTTGTAACAGTCATAGAAGACCGAAACGAAAAAAAAAACTGTTCGACGTTTTCGGGTACTTTAACAATTACTGGACAAAAGTTCTTATCTTCCATTTTACTAAATAAAGGCTCATATTCATTTCTATTAATAGGTCATTAAGGACTTACGTAGTAGAACTATGGGACTCTACTAAACATGGAATTATTACAGCATTCAATCATTACTTAAATTAAATCACTAATAACGGATTAAATCATTAATACTCTTTACTTTGTAACCAATGAACTGGTCTATAAAGACATTATTGTTCTATATGTTGCTGATTTAGCAAGAACCAGATACCATTCCTTGCATGACAAACTCCATTCTGACTCTAAAGCACAAGTTCACCTCCTTCATTCCTCTGATTCTGCGAGGCGTCTGAAAATAAGATGAGACCTTCTAGTTCAGAATCTTTTTAGAGTGCTGCCAATGGGAAGTTTCCTTACATGTGTATCTTTTTATATGTTTAATTAAATTTACATCATGTATTCAATAATCCAGTTATAAATAGCAATAAAAAAAATTTTTTTTTAATATTGGTATCAAACAGCACTAATTCTTGTAAAGGTTTCAACTCAAAAATCCATTCGTCTCGCATGAACATGGAGTTTTTTCTAGAAATATCAACCAACTGTTGTTTTATTATACGCAACAGTTGCTGTACCTACATTAGACAGTAGTGAACGTAATAGCATAAAAGCAACAGTTCCTTTTACTTCGTTAACCAGCAGTTGAACTTAATAATAAGGAGTTCCTGTTGGCATATTAGCTGAAATTTAACACGATAACCAATATTTAATGTGTATGACCTTAGTGTGTTATAATTCGTTTATATTTATCTAAATTCAGAATATTAACAACTCAATTCCTCATTAGGAGCTTCTCTTCTACTCTCAGATTAGAAAGAGCTTTTGTTTTGTATATTTCTAAACTAAAAGTAGTAAAACAGAATGCTGGTCAAATTACAATATATTATCAATGCTTTCTTATAAATAAAAAAAATAAAAAAAACCTGCTGCACCTATAACAGCCATGAAGGATCTCGGGTTAATTACATTGTCTTGATCGAGAAAATTTTCAAATTCCAGTTTTCAATGGAAATACACGTTTATTATAAGAACTTAGTCCAAATAACCAAGTCCCGCAAATACGTAAGTGTGTTTCCGTGCGAGCGTGTGTGTGGTTAGTCCAGAGCGAAGACAAAAAGTCCTAAGGAACTGAAATTTCATATTTAAGACAACTATACGCCCGAGATGTTACAGCAACCTTTTTAGCGAAATCACCTGACCAGAACACCTTGCATTTTGCACGTTTTCACGATTTTCTAAAAAACGGCTCAAACGATTTTAATGAAACCGCATCGATATAAAATTAAATGTTCTTTGATGTTATTTGATCTCTTTGAAATATTCTGATATGGCGCAAAGGTCGATATTTTAAATTTTATATATCTGAAGTACCATTAATTTTATAGATTTGAAAGAATTCGCCATACGATCATATTAAGATTGATTAATTACGTTTAAATATAAAACTTGAACGAACTTAGTAACAAACTAAAGGAGTAAAAATCAAACATATTTTTAGTTTTATGTTTGGCTTTTTTGAAGGGTTAGGGTATGGGAATAAGATTTTTTGAACATAAAAACAGCAACATAAATGTATAATAAACCGTTAGAAACCTGATGATTTTAAAAAAAATATTATCTTATTTACAAAGTTGTAAAGTGATAAATTAGACATGAAATTATTTCTGATAGTTATACGTAAAAATTTGATATATCTGTATTATCATATGTTTCCAACAAAACTGTAAAACCTATTTTTTAAATTAACTTTAAAAAGTTATTAATTTAAGTTCATTTAATAGTTCTTAAATTGATTTTAAGTAAAAGTCGTGTGTCGTAAAAGATATTTTAGCTTTGTCTTATAAACTGTAAAAATAATAAAAAATAACGATTTTTTACCCTGGAATATTAACATTATTTAAACGATTTTCTTGAAAAAGATTTAAAATCACATTTACTGGAAATATATATCAATGTATTTTTTAAAGTTTTTCTCTTTTCTCTGATACTGCTTTTTTCATTAATGGATTCCACATTTCCAATCCTTTTTAATTTCCTAGAACCTTTTACAGAAATATTTATTTGTTATACTTTTAAAGCATTTTCGGTTTGACATGTGACCCTTATTCAACTCCTTCTAAATTAAAGAGTAATTCCTGGAAGCTGGAGTGAATTCCACATGTTATTCCATTTGTGGAATAATATTGAATTTAATAAAACATACCTACGACTGTTTGTTAGGAATTCTAAAAATGCAGGCTTTTTGATTACTTTATTGTCTAGTTTTCATAACTTAAAAGTTACTTCCCTTTTGAGGTATCTTTTAAAAACTGATTATTAATTAGTAACTCAATATAATTGAACAAAAACTCTCAACTTAACTGAATGTATTTGCCAGTTTTAAATACTTTTTTTTTTTTTTTTTTTTTTTTTTTTTTTTTATTGAGATATATTACAATTTGTTTCTATATGAACATCAGTAATAGTGATATAAGATCCCATTCACACAATATAAACAGTATACAATGATAAAGTCAAATAAATAATATATATAATATATATATATATATATATATATATATATATATATATATACAAAATAAGAAAACAAACAACAACCTATAACTGAAATAAATACAAATAAATGATATATAAAGAATTAAATAATAATAAATATAAAAACAAATCAAAACATTAACCTATAATTGAGATAAATAAAAGTTTGCAAATAAACAAACATCATTCAAACAAACATAACTATATACAAAATATACAAGTGCTATAGGGACCCCAGACTGTGCTTTTCCCTCCACTTGTGGAGGAAAAAGCGGAATCCAAGAGATCCTAGACCCTCGATCAGCCACGTCACTGGTGTGACTCATTGGAGGCCGAACTAGGGCTCAATAGCCACAAACATACATTACATGAGTGGAGGATCTGACCAGTGTCAGAACTCCAATTTAAACGTTTACAATACGTCTCGCGGCCACTGCCGTTTCAATCTTCGAGGAGGATTGTAGGGATGGGTGGTACTGGGTAGGGATTGTGCTAGAGGGTTAGGATGATGACTAAGGTTCTGATAAAATTCGGAAAATTTGGATGGTACCAGTTCTAAAATAAACGGATTTTTAAGGTCGTGGTGTAGGGTAGAGTTGGTAACGTAATAAGGAGCATTAACTATTGTTCGGTGGACTTTGGATGTCCCCCACAGATCAAGTCCGTAGGTCCATATTGGTTTCAGTACTGTCTTGTATATTAGTAATTTGTTGTCAACTGTAAGATGAGATTTTCTGTTTAGTAGTCTGTATAACTGGCCGAATCTGCGGTTAAGTTCTTTTCTTTTAAGTCTTGTGTGTCGGTTCCACGTCAGTCTTTTGTCTAGTAAAAAGCCAAGATACCGGAATGTGTCAGAGGAAGGAAGCGGTAGGGAATTGAAATAAACCGTTGGACAGAATTTGCGTCGAACAGTGAATGTGACGTGTGAGCACTTGTTTTCGTTCACCTTAATACGCCAAGCGTTACACCAGTCTTCGAAAAGGGAAAGGTGATTTTGTAAATTAAGCGATGCTGCTTCAGGATCGGAATCGGATGACAAAATGGCGGTATCATCAGCAAATGTTGCCAGAAAGGTATCGGGATCGGTAAGGATATCGGTGGTGTAGATGATGTAGAGGACGGGTCCCAAGACGCTGCCTTGAGGAACACCAGCCTCAACAATATAATGTTTGGAAAATTCTGACCCACAGCGAACTCGGAAGGAGCGGTTTGATAGATAGGATCGGAGGACTAGGTATAAGGATTGGGGTAAATGGGTTTTGAGCTTAAAGAGCAATCCCGGGTGCCACACCCGGTTGAAAGCTTGAGCTATGTCTAGAAAGGCACCCGAAAAATACTCCTTGCACTCAAGGGCGGAGGAAATGTGGTCCACAACTTGGAGTCCTTGCTGAACCGTGGAATGTTGAGGACGAAATCCGAACTAATGTAAAGGAAAATTTTGAAATTTGGCTAGGATTCGTTTTAGTAGGAGCTTTTCGAAAATTTTTGAGAGGATCGGAAGTAGGCTGATAGGTCTGTAAGATGACGTGTTGTTAAAAGGTTTGCCTGGTTTTAGGAAAAGGATGATAGTTGAATGTTTCCATAAGAGAGGAAAATAGGTAGTGCGTAGGATACAGTTATAGAGATATGTAAGGAATGTAATGGCTTTAGGTGGAAGTTGTCTTAAGATTTGAGGAATAAGGAGATCGTATCCAGGAGATTTACGGAGAGGAAGCTTTTTAAGAAGATATCTGATCTCAGAGGGATTAACTGCTTTAGGTGGTAAGGAGAGCGATATTGGTGATATAAGGAACTCTTCAACTGCTGCCGTATGAGTTGGATTAAGTTCTGGATAAGGAGTAAAAACTTTAGAAATGTGCTGTGCGAATTCCTCGGCCTTATCCTTGTCAGAAGCAGCCCAGGAACTATCACAGCGCCGGAGAGGATGGGAAATGGCGTGGGATTTTAGGATTCTCTTCGTGACATTCCACAGGGAATTGTCACGAGTCGAGAGAGAGGAGAGGTAGGTATTGTAGGATTGGGAACGGAAGATCGCCAACTCCCGCTTTAATTTTCTACAAAAAAAGTTATAGGAGCGGCGATCCTGCCATAATGTTCTGGCTCGGCGTTTGCTGTTGATGAGGTCTGTCAGGTGTTGTGGTAAATGGCTTTTATAAGGAATTATTTGGGAGTACTTGGGAAAGGAGGCAGTCCAGGCGGCTTGTTGAATAGCGGTTGTAAAGGAATATACGGCGTCGTCAAGGTCATTTGGGGTTTTGAGAATCACTCTGAGGTCAATATCATTAGTGAGGATTTCGCGGAAGAGGTTCCAGTTGACAGGGCCTCTAATGAATGACGGTGGGATAGGTTTAGGAATAGGTGTTAGAATCAATGGACTATGATCAGAGGATAGTTCACCAAGGCGAGCTATGGAAAAATTCAGAGAGCCTAATCCGCTGTGGATGAAGAAGTCGAGGATGTCAGGATTACGGTTAGGATCTGTTGGCCAGTAGGTAGGAGAATCGGGAGGTAGGAGATTAAAGCGTCGGGAGTTGAGTGCAGACTGCAATGTCCGTCCACGAGAATTGGTGGTTCTAGAACCCCACTGTTGATTCTTTGCGTTTAAGTCTGCACCCAAAATGAAGTGATTACCCAAGGAGTTGAGAAAGGATCCAAATTGGGCAGAGGAAATGGGATGTTTAGGAGGGCAGTATGCTGATGCGATGATAAGCGGAAAGGAAAAGGTTTTGATAACAATGGAAGTTGCTTGTAGGTGTGTGGGCGGAAATTGGGTGTAAGTGATGGGTGAGGGATTGGCGGACTATGACAGCAGTACCGGCATGGGCTCTGCCTTCTGGATGGTTTGTCCGGTATGTCGTGTATCCTGGTATTTTAAAGTACTGTTTAGTGGTTAGTCTAGTTTCAGTAATGAGTGCAACATCAATGTTTTTGTCTTGCAGTACGGCTGTAAGTTCGTCAGTGTGAGTTCGAACACCATTCGCATTCCAAAGGAGAATGGATAAGGAATTAGGTGTAGTCATTTATGGTTTTTTTAAGGCAGGAATGAGATTTGATACGATATTCGTAAGGAGTGATATTAGGGGCATAACAAGGGATTTAATTTCGGAGATAAAGGATGTCATCAAACTGGTAAGGTCTGTGGCATTTGAAAGAGGAGGGATATGAGAGATTTGTGGTTGATTAGGATTTTTAGAATTGGTTACATTTTGAGGAAGAGGTATATGCGGAATGGATTGAGGTACATTCTGTAGTTCCGGCAGGGCCACGGCTTCAGTACTTTGATTCCCACCTCCAAGTAGGTGGGCAAATGATACATTGGCATCAATAAGTTTTGAGGGTTCTCTTCTGTTTCTTACTTGTCTTGCTGTTTCATCCAGTACTTGAGGTTTTTGAAACCTGGTCCTCAGTTCCTTATAGATTTAGCATCCTTGAGGCAATGAGCACATACAGCTGGTGTTGATTTTGGTTTTGTATACTCCACAGACTTGTGCTGTTCACCGCTTTTCACGCATCGAGGTATGTGATGACAATAACTTTTAGTATGACCACATGCTTGACAGTTATGGCACTGAACTATCTCTTTCTTTATGTAAGGTTTTTCAACTCTTACGCTGGTATATTACAATCTATTGAGGTCATAGATTTGTTCAACTCCTTCCGATGGCTTCAGGTCCACGAAAAAGAGAGGTAGTGGAATTTTATCCTTTAGGACATTAGTGACTTGCCGCACTTTATAGCCTATCTCCGTTAGTTCTTCTCTAATAGCTTCAACTGGTGTCGAGGGGTGTAAGTTTCTGATTACAACCCTTAAAGCTCTCTCTTGGCGTAGCTGGTAGGTATGGAAATCCGCTTTGGTATCAGTTAGATATTTCACTATTTTTCTATATGTCTCGGCAGTAGTAGGAGATATTTTGGTGTCATTAATTCTACTCATACAGTAGTAGCTGGTAGAATCGGTAATTTTGTTCAATCGTGTACACAACAACTGGAAATTTTTAATATTTTTGACAAATATTGGAGGGGGTCGTGGTTCACTAGGTATAGGAGCAGATTCCATGTTTTCTTTTTCATTATGTAAAATCTAAAAAGAATTTGGGGTAAAGAACGGTGATTCGTTAGTGACGATGTGCCCGGTTGTGGTTCAGATTCTGAATTAGTACCCGAAGGGGTTGCTTGTAATCTTTTATTACTATCACGGCGAGGTCTTTGTTTCGCAGCAGACGGGATTGAACCACTAGATCTAGATATTTTAGTTAAAGCTTTGAAGGACATTACTTGATGATAATATCGCATTTCATGTAAGGAAAATAATTAAATAATAACCAGATGTGGGGGAAAAAAAAATAACTTAAGAAAAGTTAAGCAAGACCAGCCTTGCCTAGCTATTGGCAATCAGCTGATATGAAGAGGTGACTCAGCATTCATTCACTTTACAGTGTAAATTGTAACCCAACTCACCGTTGATTGCTCCAATATTTACTGTTGTTGTTATCCTGAAGCCTGGTGATGTTTTCAAGACTGTTCTGAAGTGATATCCAACTGAAAAAGCAAGAAATCCAAGAGCCGACTAAATACCTTATTTTTCCCACCATATTAACAATAAGTTGAAAAAAAAAAGCTGTTAAAGAATATTAGCTCTTTAATCCTATAAATAATAGGCATTGAGAATTGTATATTTAACTTTATCAGTAGTTAATAAAAAATTACCTCTAAACTATAGCATTATTATAGCCGTCGCTTAACATTTTATAACTATTTGTATTTAACATCCACTTTAAAATAAATGAGGGAAGAAAAAAAATATCTGATATATATATATATATATATATATATATATATATATATATATATATATTTATGTTTTATTTTTCTTATCCTCCGACTTTATTTAAAATAAATACATTTACATTCTACTGATATATATATATCATTTTAATGCTTTATATAATAGATCTTCTAATAATTAATTCATAGAGATGTAATCCAACTAAATGAAATAATCCAGTTCAATCCGTTTGGAAATCATAAATTTTGTTATAAACTATTGTTATTAATCATATATTTCAATCAAGTATAATCAATTCAAAAGTATAATCAATTATATTGTATTATACTTGCTATCCGTATGGAAATTGTTAAAGTAAAATATAATATTTGAAATTTATTTCCATCTGAAATAACTGGTCTATTATTTCCGATTAGACCTCTGTAATTTACCTAGAAAACTAAATCAACATTTTAATTTAATTTTTCGAGTTTTGGAATACGGAAAACCCAAATGTAGTATATAATTCATGAAAAATCTGCCGTCGCAGGCTTAACTTCCTACCAATCCCTTCTAAGGTTTAGCACTAACACTAAAGGTCCTTCAATGATGATGCTGTAAATCTTACGTTAACCTCAGCCATTAAGGCCGCTCAACAAAGCGACGCATTAGAATTCAAAATTACATTAGTAGATTATTTATAAAGACAGTGTAAACATGTTGAGTATTTTGGAATCAATAATCCAGATAACACTACCATTTATAAGTTTAGAGGAAAAGTTTATTGAATTTAGTTCAGGGATAATTTAAAATTAACTATCAATATACTATGGGAAGCGGCTTGGTCTAGTGGATACAGTAATAGCCTACTGTTCTTCAGCTCCCACGTTCAAACCCTGGCTGTGGCAGAATAATATCCTTTTTGTTTCAGCCGTGGGGTGACTCTGGGGTATGGAAATCCTCCTGGAGCATACCCATCCTCTATAGAGGGGGTGCACAAAAGTGAATAGAAAACTTGGAGGCTGTGTGAGATCTCTGTCTAATCACCTCATTGCTCAACTTAGAAACAATGCAAATCTCTATATGTTCTGAGCACAAGAGGTTACAAAAGTAAAGGTTTTTATTATTTTTTTTTTTTGTAAGTTTTATTTATCCATTTTTTTCTTTTTTAGTTGTTTAGTTTATTTATTATTTAAATCCTGTACCTTTACGACCCATGAAAGGTCTTGGGCTCAGTACAAATAGAGATTCGTACTGTTTCTAAGTGATTAGGCATTGATCACGCTCAGCAGGCAGCTCGAATTGCTAATAATTATAACTGGGGAGCGGACAGAACCAGCTTAATCCGATTATATCTGACCATTATACGTCCCAAACTGGAATATGCTTGTACAGCATAAAGCTCCGCGAGCAAAATAACGCTAGAGATGCTTGAGCCGGTTCAAAATACAGCTCTTTGCATAGCTACAGGCGTTTTCCGCTCAAGTCCCACCGCGAGTCTTGAAGTTGAAGCTGGTGTAATACCTTTGAGTATACGGAGACAAATTCTACACTTTGTTGACAAAGTTCTATCTCGACCAAATCACCCACTAAATAATTTGTTCGGCCAGTCAGAAATGAACCAACAAATTAACCAATTGAAACTTTCACTTTCAGAAAGATGCTCTGTACACAGATCCAAACTTGACCTTCATTCCTTACCGACGTCTCTGGTCTTTCGACTATTTCAATCAGAACCGTGGCTACTTTCATACCTAAAACACACTGTATTAACTGCAAAAGGGCAATAATATAATCAGTCAATTAGAACAGAAATCGCATTTTCTGCAGTTCCAGCGGAAACATAGGAAACACGGGTGGACTTATATCTAAACGGATGGATCCAAAAGAACAGATGGAGTAGGCTCCGCTGTAATCTCGAAGGGCGTAAAAATGTATTCGTTACCACCCTTTTTGCATTACTAGGAATGCATTTATATGCATAGATTCCAAATCGGCTCTTAAGGCTTTAACATTTTCTGTGGACCCACTTGTGGTAGATACCTTAACACATTTAAAGTCATTGGAGAGGGTTGGTAGGAGAATAGAATTGACATGGTTACCTGGTCACTGTGGCATATAAGGAAACGAGCTGATACCAAAGCGAATCTAGCTGTCATAGAAGGTCTTTTTGTTCCGGGTGCGTCAACGCGGGAAGTAATCGCCCTCATAAAAGAAAAGGCCACAGAACATTGGCGAAAAGTATGGTTTTTTATGAGGGAGAATAAACTCAGAGTAGTAGAGCCTTCAGTGAAACCCAACCGAGCAGACCTACGGCTGTGCAGGAAGGAGGAAGTGGTACTGGCTCGACTGAGGATTGGCCACACAAGGCTGACACACCTGATAAGGAGGGGATCACCGCCTCAATGTACCTCCTGTGGGGTTATCCTCACAGTACCACATATACTGTTGGATTGCTTTTCCTTCGAAGCGGAGCGAAGAGGGACTTGTATGGAGACTGAAATTGGGACAATATTACAAAATACCCAGAAGTCAGCCAAAAAACAGATGAATTATCTAAAAGATACATCAATATTTTACAAAATTAAAAAAAAAATAATAATAATAATAAAAGGTCCTGTTTTTGATTTTTAATATTTTATACATATTTTTATTTTATTATTTTCTTATATGTAATTATCTTATATAATTATTTGTATTTAACTTAAAATATTGTATTTGTATTATTAGTTTTAGGCTTAAATAACCTTTATGGTAGAAAAGCCATTATTTTACAAAATAAATAAATAAAATGAAGCAGCCAGCTCTTTCCCCTTGATTTGGGTGTAAGAGGCTGAGTCTGCTCCAGGAAGGTCTCAACATCCTAAGGCCGCCTTCCGGCTGAATTTACAGAGTTAATAAAATTCGGTTATCGCAGGAATTTGTACCCAGGCCACGGAGAACATTAGAATAGCGCTCTATAAACTAGAACACTCCGCTCTCCTTTTACACCTTTTAAATCAAACAAAAAAAAAAAAAAAAAATGAATGTAAATAGGTAACCTCAGTATTTAAGGTTATATAAAGGACATATTTTTACAGGTATTCAGAATCACTAAATATATATATATATATATTTTTTTTTTTCTCTTTTTTTTTTTTTTTTTTTTTTTTGCTGTCCGCTTATGTATAAGGAAAGATCTAATATTTGATAGCCAATTATATAAAAATCGCCAAAAATAAATGAATTAATTGAGAGTTGATTTCCAAAAGGAACTATATCCATTCAAGGAAATTTTACATGAAGAGCAAAAATTTCTCATTATTATATTATTAAACCAGCTAATTTGGTTCTTTTCGCATTAAAATCAAGAATTGACTATATTAAAGTTATGAAATGAAATGTTTTAGTATGATCTGAAACGAAACTAAATGTGTAATTAGTACCTTAAGAAATTGATAGCATTTCTAAATCGCGTTATTAAAGGATTCAGATAAAACTAAATGAGGAGAATATAAAGATGTAATGATATCAATTTCGTAAAAAAATGTCTTTTAGTACCTTTTGGAAATCAACATCTCAATTGTTCATCTAATAAATATTCATCACTATATTTTTATAAGATATATATGAGCGCCATTAGTTTATATTGCATGTCCCTCACAGCTATTTGTATATAGATATTATTGGCATCAAAGCAGCAGTTGCTATCCCAAATAATCAGCATTATCAACGTCCTGGTTGGGAAAGCTTGTGTAATATCATCTAACAGTCGGATCATATCTGGGTTGCATGCTGGACCGAATGCAAACAGGAATGGAAATTCCTCTATTGTCAGATGAAAATTCCTAAATGTGTCGTCAGAACTGGGCCAACTTGGTGATTTGTTGTTTCAGAGCCAGTGCCCCCTCTTCTCCCCTCTCCACCCCGCGCAATACCTGATTGATTGTCAGTCGATTTATGTCCTTCTGGCTGATGAGAAGTACTTCCAGCTAGTGATGGAAATGGCATCCAGGGATTTCGGGTTATATATTTGTTTGTTGGAATTAGTACTTTATTCAAAACATGAAAATCTGGTGCGGTCAACACACAGCTTCCCGTTACTTCTCTTCTAGTACAGTAAAATCAGGTTTTAATCCAAACATCAAAAACAAAGCTGAAGCCTGCCACGAATCGTTCAGTACCCTTTCCATATTAACTGACAAAAAGTCCCAGAGTTTTCCGCGTCGGGTTTTGTAGAGGATTGGGGGATAATAAGATTTTTTTTTTATTTATTTATTTATAGTTAGCTGTATCCTCCCAGTAGTGACATATGGTTCTCAAACTTGGTCGTTAATTAAGGCCCACGAGAGAAAAATCCAAGTGTGGCAGAACAGTATTCAGAGGAGTATTTAAAGAAAAGAGAAAAAATAATATGCACTAAACCAAGGAAAGAAACAGGCCTCAAAGATACAATTTTACAGTTGAGGAAAATTAAATGGAAATGGGCTGGTCACCTCTTACAAAGCAACGATGTTAGGTGGTCAAAAATAACAACCGAGTGGACGCCATATGATCTAAAAAGGAAGAGAGGCCGACTAGTGAAGAGATGGGGCGATGTATTGAGGCTGACGATGGGACCCCTCTGGTGGAGAGACGCTAAAGACAGGGTTATATGGAAAAAGAAGTGGACAGACCTCACGGACCCCGCTCCTCAACAGGGCTAGTCACCCAGAGAAGTGCTGACTACTACTCCCTCACGGGAAGGCCTGTGCAGGAAGAAAGACATAGAAGAAGTGTATAATAGTGTATGTGTGTGTGCATATCCATGTAGATATGCATGCTATTTTATATTAGTAGTTATAAAAAAAAAAAAACTACTTATTTTGCATAATAAAGGCTATTTCATTTCATATTTATAGTAATTTAAATCTGTATTAAAGAAGAAAATGAGTAAATACGCAGAATGCAGAGCAAATGTCAAAAACTATTTTAAGCCAGTATGTCTTCTTTTCAGTCACCTTGGAGGGTTATCAGGGATTTCTAAGGAAGATTATTTATTTATTACAAAACAAAAAATTTGACATAAAATTTAATTTGCCATCTGCATTTCTTTTGCAATAAGCAAATTTGTGGACTGCTGAAGCAGCGGCTCATCATAGCAGAGTTCGTTAAGTGATCAGCATATCTCTTGGCCACCGCCTGCGTAGTCGTCGGGGTGGGCTGTAAGGATTCGTAGAGCATTTTAATGTTTCTGTAAGAGGGTTGGTGTTGTATGTTAGTCTTTGGTGGAAGTTATTGTATTGTTCTGTAGCAGTGGCTGAAATAGTCGGAATGTTTAAGTCGTTATGTATAACGTCATTTGTTACGTAGAACGGTGCGTCCACTATTTTGCGCAGCACTTTCGACTGAAAGGACTGTATTCTTTGGATACTTGTTGGTTTGGCAGAGCCCCACAGTTCTATCCCGTATGTCCAGATTGGTTTTAGCAAAACTTTGTAAAGAGTTAGTTTGTTGGTTAAAGATAATTTAGAGCGTCTGTCAAGTAATCTAGATAAAAGACCGTATCGTCTGTTGAGTTCTTTGCGTTTTTGTCGAATGTGGGTACTCCAGGTCAGTCTTTTGTCCAAGTGAATACCTAAATATCGAATTTCGTCGGAAGGCGGAATAGGAATATTATTAAAGTTAATGGGAGGAGAAGGTTTGTGGTTCAGGGTGAACACTACATGAGCACTCTTGGACTCGTTCATCTTTATTTTCCATCTAGAAGCCCAAGCAGAAATTTCATCAAGGTGGTTTTGGAGGGATATTGCCGCTTGTAAAGGATCCTTATCTGAACAAAGAACAGCTGTATCATCAGCAAAAGTAGCCAAAAGAGTCCTATTGTGCTGGGGAAGATCTGACATATAAATGTTAAACAATATTGGTCCTAAAACACTGCCCTGAGGTACACCTGCCTTAATTTGCTGAATGTCTGAGAGTTCGGTCCCGACTTTGACAGAAAAATGTCTATCCGAAAGGTATGAAAGGAATATTAAATAGAACGTAGGTGGAAGTAAAATTTTCAGTTTGCAAAGCAATCCTTCGTGCCAAACCTTGTCGAAAGCCTGACTAATGTCAAGGAAAACACCTGGACAATATTTTTTTGACTCTAGTGAATTTGAAATGAAATCAACTAAACGATGAGATTGTTGTATAGTGGAATGATGTTTTTTAAAGCCGAACTGATGATTGGGTATAAACTTTAATATTTCAAGAGAATCTAAACGGTGAAGAAGTATTTTTTCGAATAATTTTGAGAACGAAGGAAGAAGGCTGATCGGGCGATAGGAATTTAAACAGTCTGAGGATTTATTTGGTTTTAGCACCATGATAACTTCTGAATATTTCCACAAGACTGGAAAATACGTGATTTGAAAATTGAATTATAAATATTGGTTAAAAAAAGGATTGCTTTCCATGGTAAATTTTTAATAATGAAATTCGTAATTAAGTCAAACCCTGGAGCTTTATTGTTCGGCAAGCTCTTAATAATATCACGAACTTCGTACGGATGAATTGCTTTTGGAGGTAATGTCATTGGTAAGGGCACGTTGAGGTGGGATTGAACAAGAGTTGTACATAGTCTGTCATTAATATCATCATGAGTTTTAAAAGTCCCACTGAGATGGTTAGCAAACAATTGAGCTTTTTGTGCGTCTGATTTTGCCCAAGAACCGTCAGGATATCGAAGCGGATGAGAAACTTCGTGATGTTGGAGTATCCGTTTGGTCAAATTCCATAATGGTTTCTCACCAGTCGATGTACGTTTCAAGAAGTTATTAAAGTTTTCAGTTTTTGAACGTCTTATTTCCTCTTTAAGCTGACGAGTTAGTTTATTAAAATTATGTCTGTCCGATGGGTAACGAGTCTGTTGCCATAATTTTCTAGCTTTTCTTTTCAGGATAACAAGGTGACGAACACCTGGAGGGAGATAATTTTGTTGGTGTCTGTCTGTCGTTTTCTTGGGCAGATTAGAATCCCAGGCGGACTTTTGAATGGTTCGCGTTAGGTGATATACTGCATCGTCTAAATCATCTGGTGTCCGTATATCAGTATTAAGCGACAATGAATTTTCAATGCATAATCTAAAATTACACCAATCAATTTTCCCAGGCGTTAATGTTGGTCGCGGAGTTTTAATTAGCGGTTTAGAATCTATAGTTAAAAGAAGGGGGGAGTGATCAGAAGATAAGTCAGTCAGGTCAGTGATGTTACAGTGGTGCAAATTAAATCCCTTAGTGATGAAGAAATCCAAGATGTCAGGCACCCTATTAACATCCATAGGCCAATATGTCGGTGAGGGCGGAGATAGGAATTTACATCGCTTAGCAAGAATTGCATTGTGTAGGGCTCTGCCCCTGGTGTTTGTCATCCTGCTACCCCATACCTGGTTCTTGGCATTATAATCCCCACCACATAAAAATCTGTTACCCAAAGAATGTAACAAGTGCTCAAACGTTTGAATAGACAAATTTCCACGAGGGGGACAATATAGAGCTGCAATGTTCAAATTGAAATTGAGTACATCAACAATTATTGATGTACACTGAAAATCCTCGAAGCCCTCAGAAGCATTAAAGTGGTGACTGATTGAACTCTTAATAAGAATGAGGGTACCTCCCTTGGCTGTATTTGAAGGATGGTCAGTCCTGTAGGTAATATAAGAAGGTAAATGAAACGGTTTACATTTTGTCAAGTGAGTCTCAGTTAGTAGGGCCACGTCTATGTCATTGTCGCTAAGAAAAATTTCGAGTTCGTTCTTACGGGATAGGACACCGTTGGCATTCCAAAGAATTACTTTCAGTCCTCTCATTTAATAAGGGTCGGAAGGACATGCTGCAACAGCGAAGTAAGTAACTTTATCAGGGGCGTAACAAGATTTTTAAATTCGTTTATAAAGTCAGTAAGTTGTGTCGTCACATCTGGTATATTTTGGGCTGTGAGGTTAGGTATTGGTACAACGTCATTAGGTGTCCTGGTCATGGTTTGTGAGTATGTTGGTTGCGTAGCAACCTGAACACAGTCAGTTAGTAATTGTGGCGGTGGCTCAAAATTACTTACTGATCTGTTTCTCTGGACGAAGGTTATGGCTTCTTCTTTTTCTT